>CM061229.1:105260506-105860506 GCA_030844895.1 Ambrosia x helenae | reverse complement strand
CTCCTGGACCAAGATTGATTTGACAGAACTTGCCAGAGCTCCTTTCATAAACCAGACAAGAAATCCAAGAAATAAGATTGGTCTCATGTTTCATAAGAAGATTTAGGAGCAGGAGAAAGTGAATTTTAGGGATATGAAGACTGCTAGCTCAATGTTGGTGGAATATAAGGGTGTGCGAGGTGCTGATGGAAAGCCTTTCAAGACAGTTCAGTGGCCACCTACTGAAAAATTGAAGACCATTCCCTTGACCAAGCCAATGGATAGAGGTTGCTTGAATGATATGAGGTTTTGGGTCTATGATCCTACTTCTGCATCTGCAGTGATTGTATGTGATACGGATGAGTTTAGGGTATCTGACGCTAGAGATCTAATGAGTTTGCATTCTAAAGATGTTCAAGTTCTAGCTAGACATCAGATTCAATGTGACCCCACTTATGAAGTTTGTGCAAAGTCTTTCACCAGTGCTGTAGCTCAAGTTGATAGACTGGGGTTGGCGTCTGATAAAAGGGGACAAGTGGAGACGGAACTGTTTGGTCCGTATGTTGGCAAGTCACCTGAGGAATGGAAGAGAGCCATGGAGGAAAAGAAGAAAAATTCAAAGAAGCGCAGCAAGAGCAACAAGAAGCGGTAAAGACACCACAAGTCAACACAAACCTAGGGGGATATTGTTGGGCTAGACTTTAGAGGTTTGCGTTGTCTTGGGTTATGTTAGTCTTGTTAGTGGGTTTCGGCCTATATGGCCCATGTAAAGTGACCGCCCTATGCTGTTATAAATAGGGGGTTTCTTAGTCAATTTTGGATTGCTAGTCTTTTGTTTTGTGTTGCTCTCGTGTACCAGACGGTTCCTAGAAACCGTCTGCACTTTATTAATCAAATCGCTAATTTCAAGTATCTTCTTTGTTCTTAGCATACAATCATTGTTTCCGCCTTTGATTGTGTGTTGTTTGATACCCGGTAGAGAGGATTCTGGACTTACACAATACTTGGACTATTACAGATTTACCACCCAATAGGATGGCTATTGGGTGTAAATGGGTGTATAAAGTCAAGTATAAGTCTAATGGGGAAGTTGAAAGATATAAAGCCAGATTAGTGGCTAAGGGTTATAACCAAAGAGAGGGTTGGACTTTGGAGAAACCTTTTCTCCAGTAGTTAAGATGGTAACTGTTAGAAGTGTCATTAGTTTAGCTATTCAAAATAATTGGAATTTGTTTCAATTGGACATTAATAATGCTTTCCTTTATGGGTCAATTTCTGAGGATGTGTATATGCAATTGCCTGAGGGATATTATTCTAAAGATGGGTCAAAAGTGTGTAAACTAGTTAAGTCATTATATGGTCTGAAACAGGCACCGAGAAAATGGAATGAAAAACTTGTCGAAGTGTTGATAAAGTTAGGATTTAAGCAAAGTGTGTGTGATTATTCATTGTTTGTAAAGTCAAAGGATGATGTGTTCTTAGTATTACTTGTGTATGTAGATGACATAGTGATTACTGGTAACAATGAACATGAAATCACAAATGTTAAAATTTTTTTGAGTGAAAGTTTTAAAATAAAAGACCTAGGCAAGCTGAAATATTTCCTGGGTATTGAAGTTTTATATAATGATGAAGGTGTTTGAATCAAAGGAAATATTGTTTAGAGTTATTAAGTGAGTTCGGGTATTTAGGTTGAAAGCCGGTCAGTGTTCCTATTGAACAGAACTATGCAGTTTCTGTTTAAAATGGGAAGGCTGATAGGCAACTTGAAAATGTTAATGGGTTTAAAAAACTCATTGGAAAATTAATTTATCTTTCGTTAACCAGGCCAGATATTAGTTACACTGTACAGTTCTTGAGCCAATATATGCATAAACCAACTGAGGCTTTGCTGCAAACGGCTCTAAGGCTGTTAAGGTATCTAAAAAATGCCCCTGGAAAAGGTATTATGTTTAAAAAGAGTAGCTCATTTGAGTTAGTTGCTTATTCGGATGCCGACTGGGCAAAATGTCTTGAGACTCGTAAGTCTGTTACAGGTTATTGTGTTTTTCTAGAAGATAATTTGATCTCCTGGAAAAGTAAAAATCAAAACACAGTGTCACGATCTACTGCCGAGGCAGAGTATCGTGCAATGTGTTCGACAACGTGTGAGCTTATTTGGCTGTCTAACTTGCTGAATGAATTAGGCATCAAAGTTAGTCTGCCAGTTAAGCTCTATAGTGATAGTAAGTCAGCTATATCTATAGCTGCTAATCCGGTCTTTCATGACCGGACAAAACATTTTGAAATCGATTTGCATTTTCTACGAGAAAAGGTTAACAATGGGTTTGTTCAAACACTTAAGCTTGATTCTGGTCAACAAATTGCTGACATTTTCACTAAGGGGCTATATAGTAATCAGCATGAGATTTTATGCAAGAAACTTAGTCTAAAGAACATGTTTGAACACTTGAATTAATGGGGGATGTTAAAAAGATAATATACATTTTATATTAATTCAAGTGTTATTATTATTTGTTATAAGTTCTATATGCATGTTGGGCTTAGTTGGACTAATAAAGTTTTGGGCCCAGAAAGAGCTGGTGAAAGGTAAAAGGCCTGGCCAGAAGTCCAGCTGGAGTCTGTTTGAGTAGGGTTTCGAGATGCTTCTTTTCAGCCTATACAAATGCCTTATATCCTTCATTTGTACAACTTTAGGTCTTGTGAGTCTAGATATTTTCTCTGTATTAGTTGTCTTCTTCATTGTGTCTAGGGTTTCAGTTCTTAAGTCTGTGTCTATATTTCTATTGTATTGTTCCTTATTATCTATCTGCTGATCTAAACAATCAGCAGATAAACTCTATATTTGGTTTGTTTATGATCTCAGTGATTTGCTGAGATCTTTGGGTATTGGTTGGGGTTTTTATAGGTTTGGGTAAATAATAGATTTTCGTCACAGTGTTGTCGCTATCTCTGGTGTTGTTTCGTATTGTATGTTGATTGTTTAGTTTATATTTGTCTTGGATCATTATTTTCTACAGTAATGATAAAAAAATCATGTCATGATGGTATATTTGAAAGTCATTTAAAAGTTACGGTGTTTTATACGCAGGCCACATTATTCAAACAAAATTTACACCAAAACGCATATAAAGATAGACATGACGGTCATGCATTGCAACGAGTTAGTTTAAGTGTAGAACAAGTCGAAATGATGTATTAAGAGATGGACGTAGGGCGGTTGAATTTTTTTTTTAAAATAACTCGTCGATTTAAAAACAACAGTACGGAAATTCAGGTCGAAACATAGAAAAAAACTCGTGTAGAGCGTTGATATAAAAAATGAAACCATAAAAAAAAAAGTTGCAATCAGGGGTAAACAAGAATTAGTTACACACACAATTGTATATTAACTAGTTTTAAATGCCCTTGTTGCATGTCACGAGCATAAAACCATGTTTCTAGTGGGTTTTTTTTTTTAGGTTGAGGGAGGGGGGGGGGGGGGATTTAGGGTTGAATGACAGTTTTTTTTTTTAAGTTTAGGTGTAGAAAAATATATAAATAAAAGAAAAAAAGGAAAAATATAGAATGATTAAACTACATTGGTACAAACAAATGTATATTGAATCACGAAATAATTATTATTCCTTCTCATGTTTTAAATTGATAAAACTAGTGGGTTACCACCTACGCTTCAAGTGGGTTCGAAGCCTAGATAAAATGAGCAAATCATGAATGCAATGATAAAAGCACGCCGCGATAGAATTTTCGAAAGTCACAAAAGTTGAAATGTAGAAAAAGCACGATATCCTAGTATGCATGCAAAAACCAAAACTGTCCTGGTCACCATTGGTACCAAATCGAACCATGCTTAAACACATGAAAAACATGCTTAAAAACGCCAAGATAATGTTGGTAAGTTTACAGGTTTAATCCAATCGTTATAAATCGTTTCTTAAGAAACCGTTCTAGTTAACATTCGTACCAAACCGAACCATGCTCGCCCCTAGTAAAATCAACTTAAATTGAAAAGACGTGACGACCACAATTCCCTCAAAAGATATTTAGTAACTATTTACAACACCAAGTTTATCTAAACATCCATTGGTCTAGTGATATAAAGTGATTATCCCACGAACCAGTTCGGGTTTACAAGAAATAATAATATATAGGGGTGCAAACGAGCCGAGCCAAGCCTTGCATTATCGAGCTCGGCTCGTGACAATTTTCAGAAGCTCGAGCTCGATTCGAGCCTTGTATTTTGGGCTCGAGCTCGGCTCGATAGTATATTTAAGAACTCGAGCTCGGCTCGAAAGCTCGATCAAAGTGTATGTGGCAAGAGTTTAAACGAGCCCAAGCTTGGCTCGAGTTCGTTTTTAACCATTAAGGATCTCGTTTTGGACAATTAAGAAGTCCGGGGCCCAAAGTAATTTAGTTAATGCATGTGTTGCAATACAACTGGGCTATATAGCATTAACTGACATAAATAAGCAAAGCTCGATAAGGCTCGACGAGTCCAACCAAACTTTACATTCGAGGCTCGAGCTCAATAACTAAATGAGCTTTATTTCAGGCTCAAGCTCGGGCTCGAGCTCAAGCTCAATAAAACTCAGCTCGGTCGAGCTTTTTACCGAGCCGATCGGCTCGTTTGCACCCCTAATAATATCTACCACTTAGCTATTACTAGCTTTATCTTCACAAAAACCCCAAATAGGTCGTGCAAGCTTAGCTTATTCGAACGCTTCAATGGCGTTCACCAACACCTATCTCTTATCTCCTTCTTCTCTATACAAACTTAATCCTGTTCTCTTCTCCGCTCAGCGTCGCAGTGTCGCTTTATCTCGATTTCACCTTCGATTCCTCAAACCAAGGTTTCTAGCATCAGGTAATAATAATTCACCTTTTCTCAATCATTTTCCCAAACTATTTATTATTATACTAGCGATTTCACTGATTTAAGTTTGACACTGAATGTGCTAATTTCTATGTAATTATTATTATTGTTTGATTGTTTGTTTAATTCGGTTTTAAACTGTTTGTTATAGTAGTAAACTAGTAATATCAGTGATTTAAGTTTGACTGAATGTGATAATTTGTGTGTAATTGTGTTATGTGGTTAATATTGGGAGGACTGAAAGTGTAATAATGAGATAATAGTGGGTGAGTTTAGTTAATAATTGAATAATTGTTTAGGAGGGAATATCCGTTATTGACGGTTATGACCGTTAAGTGGGTTTAGCTTGTGTATAAAGAGTCGGTTATACAGTTGGAATAAGATACCGATTGATTGAGCTAATATTCTGATTGTCTTCTTCCTCCCTAATCTCTATTCTCATCTCCGGTCACCATATCACCATTAATATACCTTATCATCATATAAACACCACTTATCAATGGTATCAGAGCATCTTTCCTGGCTCTGTTTTTGAACTGATCCTAGATCTGTATCCAATTCGTACTCTGCTTCAATTCTTGTGCCTGGTTTGATCAATTGTGATCAATCCAATCCGTTTTTATCAATTTTTGTCCTGATTCATATTCTCTTCCATTCATCTCTGTGATTTCTGCAAAATAATGATAATAATAATATCACTATAGAATTTCAATTGCTTGCAATCTATATTCATAATAATAATAATAATTCACAATCACAATCATGACAACTACACGTAGTCAATCTGATCTTGAAAAAACCATTAAAGATCACACGACTTCTTTACTAAAATTTGATGCTTTTGTGGAGAAGGCAGAACAGTCTTTTCTTGACATTAGACAGATTCTTGATAAAATGACAACAAGTCATGTGAATAATAGCAGTTCTTCTGATAATTCACATAATACTCATGAAATGCATAACCATGCAAGAGTTGACAGATTGTTTCGTTTGGGGAAAATTGAGTTTCCAAAGTTTAATGGTACAGAAGTGGAAGACTGGATTTGTAAATGCGAACACTTTTTCGATGTGGATGAGACCCCTGAAAATTTCAAGGTGCGGTATGCAGCAATCAATTTAGAAGGCAAGGCAATGAAATGGCATTCAGCCTTTGTGAAACAGTTGGTGAAGCCTATAAGTGAAGTTACTTGGTCTGAGTATTCTAGCAGTATAATTGACAGATTCTCTACATCATTATTCAATGATGCTATGGGTATTTTGACTGCTACTACTCAAACTGATGAGTTAGAAGATTATTGTGACAGGTTTGATGAAAATTTGTTAAGAGTTACTATCTGTGAGGAGTATGCAGTTAGTATTTTCTTAAATGGGCTCAAACCTGAACTGGCTGGGCCAGTTAGAATGTTTGAACCAAGAAATATGAAGGAGGCTTACAAGATGGCCAAGAAACAAGATGCTGCTAATAAAACCATTTCTTCTAAACCCAAATACCAATACACTCAATCTACAAGATCCTACTCTCCTAACATTCCTAATCCTAAACCAATTTCTGCTATTAAACCACCAATCAACACTACTCATTTGCCTTTATTACCAACTCCTTCAAACAATCAAAGATTGCAACCAAGAACTAAACTAAATCTGTCAACAAAGGAGATGGAGGCCAAAAGAATGAAAGGGGAATGTTTTTGGTGCACTGAGAAGTTTTCTTCTTCTCATAAGTGCCCAAATAAACAACTGTTTGTATTGGAAATTGAAGGCTGTGATGAAGAAATAGTGGAAATTCAAGAGGAAAATTCCATTATTGATACTACTACCAATGATCCACTGATCTCCATTCATGCATTAACTGGAGTTCCCTCATTTTCTACAATGCAGGTAGTAGGTAATATTGGTACTAAAACATTGCACATATTATCTGATTCTGGTTCTACTCACAATTTCATGGATGAGAAATTGGCTTATAAACTGAACTGTTCTTTTAAAGAAGTAGGGCCAATGAGGGTAGGGGTAGCAAATGGTGTCCCTCTAATGTGTACCAAAATGGTTAAAAATTTTGAATGGCAAATGCAAGGGCTGTGGTTTAAGGCTGATATGTTTATCATTCCCTTGGCAACTTATGACATGGTTTTGGGGGTACAATGGTTATTACCATTAGGGGATATAGTGTGGAATTTCAAAGAGTTAACAATGCAGTTTCAGGTTGAGGGGAAGGTTTATCAATTAAAAGGTAACCACACTAACAAGTTATCTCTATGTTCTATGGAGATAATGAATCATTTGTTAGCTAACAATGATCAAGTGGTTGAAGGTCAGTTATGGAGTTTAACTGATGGGACAGGGGATGATAATTTCCAACATGGCACTAAGGTGACCAATGCTGATCAGTCTGTTCAGGTAATGTTATCTCCATTACTTGAAGAATTTGAGGATGTTTTTAAAACACCTACTACCCTTCCACCTGTTAGAGCTTATGATCACAAGATAAGCCTTAAGGATGAGTCTGTGGTGATTAGTCAGAAACCATATAGATATCAAGTGGCTCAAAAAGATGTTATAGAAAAAATGACAAAAGAACTGTTAGATACTGGAGTCATTAGGGGTAGTTGCAGTCCATTTGCAGCCCCTGTGGTTTTAGTAAAAAAGAAAGATGGGACTTGGAGAATGTGTATAGACTATAGGAAACTTAATGATGCAACTGTAAAAAATGGTTTTCCTATACCCTTGATTGAAGAGTTATTAGATGAATTGGGAGGGGCAACAGTCTTTTCAAAATTGGATTTAAGATCAGGATATCATCAGATTAGAATGTGTCCTGATGACATCCATAAGACTGCTTTTAGAACTCATGAAGGTCACTTTGAGTTCTTAGTTATGCCCTTTGGGCTAACTAATGCACCTGCCACATTTCAATCCCTTATGAATCACACATTCAAGCCTTTATTGAGGAAATCAGTTTTAGTGTTTTTTGATGATATATTAGTGTATAGCACTGATATGGATAGCCATTTGTCACATTTGAAGGAAGTTTTGGGAATTTTAAGGGCACAACAGTTGTATGCTAAGATGTCTAAGTGTTCTTTTGGTGGGAATTCAGTTGAGTACCTAGGCCACATCATTTCAGGTGAAGGAGTAGCTACAGATCCTAAGAAAATCTTAGCTATTCAAGAATGGCCTATTCCATCTGACATTAAACAATTGAGAGGATTTTTGGGTTTATCTGGGTATTACAGGAGGTTCATTAAAGCCTATGGCATTTTGGCTAAACCTCTTACTAATCTACTCAGAAAAGATGGGTTTGAATGGAATGATGCAGCCACAGAAGCTTTTACAATCCTTAAAAAGGCTCTGTGTTCTCCTCCAGTGTTGGCTTTGCCAAACTTTTCTAAGACCTTTGTCTTAGAAACTGATGCATCATCCAAAGGAATAGGAGCTGTATTAATGCAAGAGGGCCACCCTATTGCATTTATTAGTAAAGCTTTGTCTCCTAGACAACAAGCCTATTCAGTTTATGAAAAAGAGTTATTGGCAATCATTTTTGCTGTGAAGTATTGGCAACATTATTTGAGTGTGGGGCATTTTATCATCAAAACTGATCAGAAAAGCTTAAAATATCTGATGGAACAAAAGCTGACTACCCCATTGCAACATGTTTGGTTATCCAAACTAATGGGATTTGACTATGAAATCAGTTATAAGCAAGGGGTAGAGAACAAGGTGGCTGATGCTCTTTCTAGGGTCCAAGGGCCTACTTTATTTACCACTAGTTTGTCTACTCTGGACCCAACCTTGTTGAACAGGATTGTTCATTCTTGGCAGACTGACCCTGTTTTGAAAACTAAGTTGGATTTGTTAATAAAAGGGCAGGATGTACCACACTATAAGTGGGATGGTACATTATTCACAAAGAAAGGTAAGGTCTTGGTAGGGAAAAATGAAAGTTTGCAGAGAGATATTATCCATCTTTGCCATGACAGTGCCATGGGAGGTCATTCTGGCCTACATGCCACCATTCAAAGGATTCAGGGCATGTTTAAGTGGAAAGGCCTTCATAAGCAAGTGAGGCAATATATCAGGCAGTGTGACACTTGTCAGAGAACAAAATCAGATAATGCAGCCTACCCAGGGTTATTACAACCTCTACCTGTGCCTAATTATGTGTTCTCTGACATTTCAATGGATTTTATAGGGGGGTTTCCAAAAATAAAGGGCAAAGATAGTATCTTGGTGGTCATTGACAGATTGACTAAATTTGGTCATTTCATTCCCTTAGCTCATCCCTACACTGCTGAATCAGTTGCACAAGCATTTCTAGACAACATTTTTAAGCTTCATGGGTGGCCACAAACGATTGTTTCTGATAGGGATCCTATTTTCCTTAGTAATTTCTGGAAAGAATTTACTACATTACAAGGGATACAGTTGGCAATGTCCACTGCATACCACCCTCAATCTGATGGCCAGACTGAGGTAGTCAACAGATGCATTGAAGCCTATTTGAGAAGTATGACACTAAGCCATCAGTCTAATTGGGTGAAATGGCTACCTTTGGCTGAGTGGTGGTACAACACCAATTACCACTCTTCATTAAAGATGACACCTTTTCAAGCCATTTATGGTTTTCCACCGCCCCTGTTCATTCCTTACATCCCTAAAGACAGTTCTAATGAGGCAGTGGATCAGCTATTTTCTGATAGAGAAGTGGTTATTCAAGAGCTCAGGCAATCTTTAATTCAAGCCCAGAATAGAATGAAGCAAGTGGCTGATAAACATAGGTCAGAAAGGGAATTCCAGATTGGGGATTGGGTTTATCTGAAATTGCAACCTCATGTGCAAACTTCTCTCAGACAATTTAAATATTCAAAGCTCAGTCCTAAGTATTATGGACCTTACATGATTACTGAAAAAATTGGGAAGGTTGCTTACCGTTTGGATTTACCATCCGAAGCTCAAATTCATCCGACGTTTCATGTATCACTATTGAGAGCTGCAAAAGGTCCACACACCAAGATTATCCCCATTCCCACTCAACCACGTTTTCAATTCTACCCTGCAGCAGTGATTGATCGAAGAATTGTTAAAAAGAGGCATCGGATGGGGGTGGAAGTGCTGATTAAATGGAAGGACTTACCAATCAATGAAGCTACATGGGAAGATCTGGAAGAGATGCAGCTGCGATTCCCTGACTTTGAATTTTGAATTGTTTTGAATTTGAATTGTTGTAATTTTGGGGACAAAATTGTTAAAAGGGGAGGGCATTGTTATGTGGTTAATATTGGGAGGACTGAAAGTGTAATAATGAGATAATAGTGGGTGAGTTTAGTTAATAATTGAATAATTGTTTAGGAGGGAATATCCGTTATTGACGGTTATGACCGTTAAGTGGGTTTAGCTTGTGTATAAAGAGTCGGTTATACAGTTGGAATAAGATACCGATTGATTGAGCTAATATTCTGATTGTCTTCTTCCTCCCTAATCTCTATTCTCATCTCCGGTCACCATATCACCATTAATATACCTTATCATCATATAAACACCACTTATCAAATTGCTATCGTTTGATTGTAAATTTCAGTTGCTGCATCACAAAATGGAGTGTTTACGTCTCCTGAGATTGCGAAATCGTTTGACTTTACTTCCGAGGAGCGGATATACAACTGGTATTAATATTTCTTTTGTTCAGATGTAGGGATGGCAATTCATGATGACCTGTTTAATACACAGACATGATAAAACCTGTTTAATAAAAAGCACACTATCTAATTTTATACTATTTTGAAAAAAAAAAAATAACTAAACTCAGGAGGCTAGGCTCCAGCATTTCTCCTTCTTGGTATATAAAACATAAAATTGTGTTATAGACATGAGGTATGAAGTATTAGACATAATTATTATTAGTGAGAGATTAGGACCTAAATGTGTAAAATGGTGGTCTATAGACTAAATGTGTTATATGGTGGTCTATATAGACCACCATATTACACATTTAGTCCCTAATCTATCACTAATAATAATTATGTCTAATATGAAGTAGTTAAACGAGTCAATTTCATGTTTGATACATAGTTATCAAAGGAGCAAGGCGCATAGACCTCGCCTGAGGCCTAGGCGCGAGGCACAAAAAAAGCTAGGGCCTAAGATAAAAAAAGCGAACAAAGAAAATAAAGTAAAAATATATTAAAATAATACTTTTTTCCTCTAGTTAGTATCAAAAGTTTTAAAATATTGATGCATCAGTGTATAGAAGTAATTTTCCTCAACTCAAAGCACAAATGCACCGCCTCGCCTAAAAAATGGGCCTAGGCACAGGAGGCGATGGCTTTTAACAACTATGGTTTGATACTTGTGTTAATCGCTTCATTGTTGGTTATGTTGCTAACCATCAATTCAATGTATGATTGATATTGGCTTTTAGGTTTATTAAAATAGTTAAACAAGTCATTTTCATGTTTGATACCTGTTGAACATGATAAGACCTGTTTTGCCAGCCCTACCGCTTTTGCTTGTATTGGTATGTATGAATATGTTGTTTTTAGGACAATGTATGATTGATTGGCTTTTAGGTGGGATTCTCAAGGGTATTTCAAGCCGAAATACGATGGGGGAGGTGAACCTTTTGTTGTTTCAATGCCGCCTCCGAACGTGACTGGCTCTTTGCACATGGGGCATGCTATGTTTGTCACACTTGAGGTGGTTGGATTATTATTATTTACTAAAAACATAGATGCATGTTTATTGACATAACGGTTTTGTGCTATTTGTTAGTTATATTGCTAAACATCAATTTAATGTGAATTATGACCAGCTGGCAAATGTGCAATTGTCCTCCAGGATATTATGATCAGATACAACAGGATGAAGGGCAGGCCTACCCTCTGGCTTCCTGGAACTGATCATGCTGGCATCGCCACTCAGGTTTGGATCTATGTCTCGAATGTTTTGTGGTACATGTAAACTGTATGTTTAAGTATAATGGTTCGTTTCTATCTGTTGTATTCTTGTTTTACTTATTTATTTTTATGTTGATAAACGTGATGTTCAGTTGGTCGTGGAGAGAATGTTGGCTTCTGAAGGAATAAAGAGGGTTGACTTGGGTAGAGAGGAGTTTACAAAGCGAGTTTGGGAGTGGAAGGAGAAGTATGTGTATTTTATTTTTGGTTCCTTCGTGTTTGCGTTTAAAGTAGGTGATTGCGTTTGAAACTACTTGCACTTTAAATTTATATGATCTGGATTTTGATTTATTTCTTAGGTTGGGCAAACAATGTTTCTTTAGCAATTGTTTTAACTTAATGCACTACGCTGAAGCCATTAAATATTCAAAATAAAGGAAAATTAAATAGCTATGCCAGAATTTTATTGGGTTTTTGGCCACCTCCAGTCCATAAGCCACACATAATCATGATTTTTTTGGAAACAAGGTTTTTTCTTTAGTTTAAAATTAAATTCCTTTTTGGACAATGTGCTTAACATGTAAATCAAAGTCGAATTATATAATATAATTATTAACTTATCACTATTAATTATCTAGTTTTGGATATATTTGAAGGTATGGGGGAACCATTACAAATCAGATAAGGCGGCTTGGTGCTTCTTGTGATTGGACCAGAGAACATTTCACACTTGATGAGCAGCTAAGTCGTAAGATAGTTTTTGAATCATATAGTCACCTTAATTTGATAACTATTTTCAAATGTATAATGATAAATAAATGTCTACATTTTTATTCTCCTTTTAATTGTTTACATCTTGCAATAATGTAGAATCTGTTGTTAAAAGTGCTACTATTTTTTTCGGACGGCAATAAAAGTGCTACTATTTTTTTTCGGACGGCAATAAAAGTGCTACTATTTAACGACTTATAGAACTCTACATGTTTGCAGAGCGACATAACTTCAATCATCTAACATTTCGTGACTTATATATTTTTTTATTTGTTGCAGAAGCTGTTAATCATCTAACATTTGACTTATTTTTTTTTTATTTGTTGCAGAAGCTGTTATTGAGGCATTTATCAAGCTTCATGAGAAAGGGCTTATCTATCAAGGTATAGATAATTTTCACATATTTTCTTTGGCCAATTATAAGTTTTTCTATAGAAAGATACACCAAAGCCATTTACCCACTTTAAAAATGAAAAGAAGTGTCACCCTATATCTGAGTTTTTTGCAGGCTCCTACATGGTTAACTGGTCCCCAAATTTACAGACCGCAGTTTCTGACTTGGTATATTTTTATCGCTAATAATGAGTTATATACATTTTTTTGTATTTTCAAGCACCCAAATTAACATGTTTACGCTGTTGTAGGAAGTTGAGTACTCTGAAGAACCTGGTACTCTATATCATATCAAATATCGTGTTGCTGGAGGTTCTAGGTAATCGCCCCATATTTTTTTTACCCTCCACACATATTTACTTGTTTGAAATGGCTTGACATTTAGTTCCATGAAACAAACGTTTTGTTAAAAATAACTTTTATTTTGTTTTTTTCTTTTTCACATTGCAGGGATGACTTTCTAACAATAGCTACCACACGGCCTGAAACCTTATTTGGTGATACAGCTGTCGCTGTGAATCCTGAGGTATGATTGCTTATATCATAGATGTTCATATGGCAATACGACATTGGTTAATGATGGATTTGTGATTAACCTACAGGATGAAAGATATGCTAAATATATTGGGAAGTCAGCCATTGTTCCAATGACATTTGGCCGTCATGTCCCGATTATAGCTGACAAGGTACCTTTGCTCACATGCTGACTAGTCTTTTTTTTTTTTTTTTGAAGTATTATAGATTAAATGGTTTTCGTCTTGAATGGCAGTATGTAGATAAAGACTTTGGAACTGGGGTTTTAAAGATAAGCCCAGGGCATGATCATAATGATTACCTTCTTGCTAGAAAACTTGGTCTTCCTATACTCAATGTTATGAACAAGGATGGGACACTTAACGAGGTTGCTGGATTATATAGGTGGGTCATAAATGTACTTTTAACATTCTTAATTAAAGAACCATAATTCATCTTTTGCTGGTGGGTTAATTCAGCGGCCTTGATCGTTTTGAGGCAAGAAAGAAATTGTGGTCAGAGCTTGAAGAAACAGGCTTAGCTGTCAAGAAAGAAGCTCACACGTCACGTGTTCCTCGTTCTCAAAGGGGTGGAGAAGTAAGTTATATTTTTTGAAAAAAAGACTGCTTGTGTCTTGTGAAATAGAAATAAAGTCTCAAAATAGGTTAAAACAAAGGATAACTTAGTTATTTTTATCACTCTTAGATAACCAATTTATGTTGGAGACTTGGAGCCCGTGTGAAACAGATTATTTGAGATAATCAGTAGACGAATCTGTTTATCCGCTTATAAAAAAATGTAAATCTAGGTTTTTTAATTTTTTTTGCTAATATTTTATGCAATCAGATCATAGAGCCTCTAGTGAGCAAACAATGGTTTGTGACTATGGAGCCTTTGGCTGAGAAGGCTCTCAAGGCAGTGCAAAAAGGTGAATTAACAATTATGCCTGAAAGGTTCGAAAAGGTATATATACTATCCAACCAATACTTAATATATTTGTTTTTTCTTAATAGCTTAATTTGACTTTTTATTTTTTGGGTAATTCAGATATATAATCACTGGCTATCAAATATTAAGGATTGGTGTATAAGCAGACAACTATGGTGGGGACACAGGATTCCTGTGTGGTATATCGTAGGTAAAGACTGTGAAGAAGATTATATAGTTGCTAGGGATAACGATGATGCTCTTAGAAAAGCTCAACAGAAGTACGGAAAAGATGTGGAGATATATCAAGATCCAGATGTTCTTGACACTTGGTTTTCAAGGTTTGTTTAAGTGATATACCTTATGAGATTCGGATTCATTGTGTAAATTTAATGACTGTATATGCAGTTTTATGCAAAATTTTGGTCATTTTGAAATGTTTATGAGAATTGTTTATTTGCTTGTTTGTAGTTCTTTATGGCCCTTCAGCACTTTGGGCTGGCCTAATGTGTCTGCTGAGGATTTTAAGCGGTTTTACCCAACATCAGTACTTGAAACAGGGTAAGTATTTCTGCTTCTTCCACTTTTATATTTCAATTCAAATTTAAATTTTTTCCTACTATTATGATTGCGATATAATGCTAATATACTGATTTAGGTTGCCATATTTTTCTAATTGGTTAGCATTAGTAATATTTTTGCAAATTTGATTGATAGTTAACCATGTTTGTTGATATTTAAATGTTGCATTAGTGCATTACGAATGGAGCATAATTTAAATGATACATATATTTGTTAACTTTAACATTTCATATGTAATTTCTTTGAATTCAACTATAGCATTGTCTTAATCTATTCAGAAGATTAAAATCAACATGGCAACATGTAAATATTCATATATTATTGTACCTTTGTTGCTACCAGGAAAATTAAGGTGTTCGTAAATCGCAACTCTAAGAAAGAGTATTATGAATATGCAAATGATGTGATATTAATTTGTAGACTGAATATATTTTATTTTATTTTATTTTACGTATCATTTGTATATTTCATTGTTTACTAACATAATTCTGTTATCTTCAAATAGTGAACATTAGTAACAGCACTACGAAAATGCAGCCTGAGATTAATGAATGGTTTTAAGCTAATATAAATAATGCCTTAACAAAGTTAGAAAGAAATTAAAACAAACATAAAACTTCTAATATTTAAAAACCACCAATACAAGTGCGCGTGTGTGTTTTTGTACTGAAAGTAAATGTTTACTTTTCTGACTTTTTAACTAAAATCTGATCTAAATGTATATAAAGAATGCTGCTACTGTGTACTGTCTAAGACTCCCATCTTTCCCATAAAAGAGTATCAAGAATGTTAATTTCCATCCAAGTATAGAAAAAACTTTTTTTCTTCAGTACAATCATTCTTTTGACTTGTTTTTTTACTCTAAAATTAAATGAAAAATGTTTGGATACAGAACAGTAAAAGTTTCACTGTTTCAGTGTTTTAAAAAGTAAAAGGTTGACTCTTATTATTACAGGATAAAAAGAGAAACCAAAATCAGTCTTGTTAGTTTATCTGTCGATGCGTTTAATAAAATAATATTTTGATTTATTCATTGGCACTCATATCCGAGCAGGCATGACATATTGTTTTTCTGGGTGGCACGAATGGTGATGATGGGCATTGAGTTCACCGGGACTGTCCCGTTTACACATGTCTACCTTCACGGACTTATTCGGGATTCTCAAGTGAGTATGATACCTTGATAAAATAGTCATTACCTGATTAAAATGATACATATTTATTTGTATAAATGCATTTTCAACTGTATATTTAAAATTGATGCGACTGTTTCAGGGACGAAAAATGTCTAAATCATTAGGAAACGTCATTGATCCTTTAGATACTATCAAAGAGTTTGGCACCGATGCTTTGCGTTTTACACTTGCTTTAGGAACTGTGGGTCAGGTTTGTCACATGTGGCTTTTCTGTTTTTTTTTTTTAATTAATTAATTTATTTTTTTTATTTTTTGTGGCAAGATCATATATACCCCTGAAAACTTACATAATACCATATATACCCAACCAAGAAAAATTAATATCAAATATATCCATTCAAAATACTTAAATTTCATATTTACCCATTTTATTAAAGTCAATTTGTAATATGACTATTGTACTCTTCTTACCTGTGGCACTCCAAACTCTCATATTCTAATGCATGTTTTTAAGGGAAGCTTTAAAAATGGGTTTATTCGATATTATGGTTTTTTTGTTGGGTAAATATCTTATTGTACCAAGTTTTGAGGGGATGTATGGAATTATCCCTGTTTTTTTTTTATTAATTTCTAGTGCATATTAATATTTTACAAGCTCATGAAGCAATTCCTCTTTGATTCCAGGATCTAAATTTATCAACAGAGAGGTTGACATCTAATAAAGCTTTTACCAACAAATTATGGAATGCTGGAAAGTTTGTTCTGCAAAATTTACCTAGCCCAAATGACACATCAGCGTGGGAAAGTTTACTGGCCCATAAGGTTTACTCTCTATATATACACATCAGCTTGGGAAAGCTTGGGTTAATATTCTATAGACTGATATTGTTTTTTTTCTTTATCTTTTTTAAAGTTTGATAAGGAAGAGCATCTGATTGGGTTGCCTTTACCAGAGTATTGGGTGGTAAGTCAGATTTTCTGATAAATATATGCCACAGAAGCCTATTACAATTATTATTACTTTTATCATTGATCTTTTTGTGTATATTCTATATGTAGGTTTCAAAATTGCACATACTTGTTGATGCAGTCACAAGTAGTTATGACAAGTTTTTCTTTAATGATATTGCACGGGAAATATATGACTTCTTTTGGGGTGATTTTGCTGATTGGTAATATTACATTTCTACATTTACAGTTTTTAGGGGTGTTCATAAATCGTTGAAACCGACCGATCCACCCTAATCATAGCAAGTCGGCCAGTTTGAGATCCGAACAGTTCGGTTCACAGTTTGAAACTGGCCGTTTAATTTTTTATTGTTTATATGTTTTAGGAATATGTAGTTAGATATATATGTATCATAATCGTGAACCATCTTCGTCATTTTAGATTTTTTCATACAAATTAATGATTTTGAAAAAAAATAAAATAATAATCTGTGTCAAACAGCCTAAACTGACCTGTTAAACCATCAATCCGGCCAGCTCACCCAACCTGGCCGGTTTTGTTTGTCGTTTCCCAAAACTTTAGTAACTGTTCGGCCCAGTATGTTCGTCAAAACCGGATGAAGCAGACAGTGAACGTCCTGATTTCCTTAGGAAATTAGTTCCGGATTCACATGTTACCGCCGTTAATCTCAAATTTTGAATATTAATTATATGCTTTTCTGTAGGTACATTGAAGCAAGTAAAGCACATCTTTATCAATCAGAAGATAAAGAAATTGCCTCTATATCCCAGGCTGTTCTTTTATATGTTTATGAAAATATATTAAAGATGCTCCATCCATTTATGCCTTTTGTTACCGAAGAATTATGGCAGGTAATTAACTGATTATTAACTTCAGAAGTTCAGATACGAACTAGAAATTGTACTGGTTGAATTTTTAAATCCATGGCCTCGTACTGTTTGCAGGCACTTCCTAATAGGAATGAAGCTCTAATAGTGTCTCCATGGCCTCGTACTTCACTTCCAAGGAATCTCACCGCCATAAAAAGATTTGAAAATTTGCAAGCTTTGGTGAGCTCATGAATTTGGTATCGTTTTTTAAGTGACAACCTATATGATATAGAAATTAGAATATTTATCATTCATTGTGCTTCTTGATTTAGACGCGAGCAATAAGAAATGTGAGGGCTGAATATTCTGTTGAGCCTGCAAAACGAATATCTGCATCTATCGTTGCTAATTCAGAAGTCATCCAGTATATTTCTGTAAGTACTCATGAATTCATGATCCTTGTTCATGCAAATCCTAGATGCACATATGTATTTGTTTTGGCAAAAATTGGAATATGTATAGTTGTATACCACTCTAACCGATGAAGAAAATGCACACAAACCTATTTGACTCAAACAAGGCGCACCTGAAATTTGTGTCAGGCATATCAATTATAACACGATACAAATATTCGTGTGTTGACAAGAACAAGATTACAAGACCCAATTAACTTTTTCGTTTTTACATATTAGTGCTCTAAATTAACAAGAACGAGACCTGTTAACAACGTTTAAATAATAAAACACGATGTTAGTTTCTCTTTTAAATTTTGATTTTTAATACAATTATACAAAATACCTAATCATTTTAAGTTGAGACAAAACACAATAAATTTTATAATCTTGTTAAGAGGTAAACTCAGCAGGCCGACCCGAATCTGGCTCGATTAGTTAAACATGTTCACAGGTTCAATCCCTAACTGACCCAAACCTATTTAGACTAAACCCATACCTGCAAATTTCGTGTTTATTGCATGTCGTATTTTCGTGTCAAAATTTTCCCTTAATCTTTTCTTTTGTGTGACAGAGAGAAAAGGATGTATTGGCTCTTCTATCCAGACTCGATTTGCAAAGCATCCATTTTACAGATTCGCCCCCAGGTTTAGTATCGTTAACCATTCATCTGATTTTCCCTCACATTAAATCTATATAAGGGCGTGCGGTATGCACGCCCGCATGTGTTTTTTTTTTTTTTTTTTTTTTTTTTTTTTCAAATACATTGTTATAGAATTTAATTTCGTTTTATATGTTGGGTCAGTGGATGCAAATCAAAGTGTTCATCTTGTTGCTGGGGAAGGTCTAGAGGCATATCTTCCTCTTGCAGATATGGTAGACATTTCTGCAGAAGTTCAACGATTATCCAAACGCCTTTCAAAGATGCAAAATGAATACAACGTGCTTGTGGCGCGTTTGAGTTCTCCCAATGTAATTATTTCACTCTTCCATACCATAAACAACCTCCTTTTGCATATACATCCTCACGAATCTTGTTTTCTGTATACAGTTTGTTGAGAAGGCTCCCGAGGACGTTGTTCGTGGGGTCCGTGAGAAGGCAGCAGAAGCAGAAGAAAAATTGAATCTTACAAAAACCCGCCTGTCTTTTCTTCAATCGACGATTTTGGTCTCAGAGTAGATGTAATTCTTGCTGTTAATCGAGTCCGATGATTAACGTGTCACGGTCTATTAGCGCCTTAGGATTACCGGTTTAGATCTGTCTCGGTAATGTTATGAAGGCAGCCAACTATGCCTTGTCCAGTTTTGTAGTAGCTGTAACCATTCCTCCCCATTAAGGATGTTAAAGCATAAATTATTTATGTGGGTATAAATACATTTTTTTTTATTAAATTATATTATTTTTATTAAACACATAAACGCAACTAATTACATCAAGATAACGGGCAGGCGGGCAACAAGTTGCGCCGCCACCCCTTTCTGGACGGCAAACCATAACCTACTGAAAACGAAACCATTTTTGAACCGGCCGGTTACTGTTTATCTGGATCAGGTGGCCTGATTTGATTTCAGTTGTTTTTTGATGTCGCTTATTGATTTTTTTTTATTACTTCATACTTTATATTTTATTTATTCAAGTCTTAAACATCTTAATTTAGTTACATGCTTTTAGTTTTTAGATAATTTATGACGTCAAACTGTTTTTTAAACCGGATTGGCCGTAGTGACTGTGAAAACATTGTTAATCAGTTATCACACACATGAATGGGAGTGATTCATTCCGCTCCCCCCATTTTTTATAATTATTAATGATTTTTATTGAAACTATTTTGTTCCTAAAACATAATGGTAAACTATAGTTATTAGTTAGATTTGGAGAACAAAAAATTCCTAAAACCGTTTATAAATTATAAATTATATATTCAAATCAATTTTTGTTAGGGTAGATGGGGTGGCCGCGAACACCATCTCACCCCTCCGTGATAGACCAAAAACATTACGGCTCGTGTTATACATTGCGAGTGTGATAATTGTTGTTTCAACCGTAACGGTCACTGGTTGGTTTAACCCAAATCCCCAATTAAGAAACCTAATCACCCTAATCCTTGATTTCAAAAATTGAACTTGCTATTGGGTGTAATCGAAAACAAACATGGGGCTCTTGATTTGGGTTAAATATGAACACAGAGTAGCAAAGAATTCCTGTGATTCGAAGAGGATAGAGGTTGACGGTGGTCCTCGAAGTCGAAAACATGGTCATCAGAGTCGACAACTCTCGTGATTGACTGGGTCGATTTGAGGGTGTGTATTAGTCGTAGGAACAATGGCCGGAATTACTGCCGGATGACTCAGTGTTCCCGGTGATTGATGAAGGAGAAGATATTTTTTTAGTGATGAATGTGATGACCACCGCATCTGTCTAATGATTGATGTGATAAAATATGAAGAATTGAGGTGACACCTCGTCATAGGTTGAATGTTTAGTGATGGTGTGATGATCACCCTTATGGCCTTACGAACCAAACCCACGCTATACTATTTTTCCCGTTACATCACTTACATAAACAATAATAAGATGTAATACACGTCTTATTTTGTAGTTTTAGCTATAATTAAAAGAGGAATGAAATATAAGGAAGTCATCAAAATAAAATACACGATAAGAAGATTACTCATTTACAAAACTATTTTTATAAACATGGTATAGCAACCACCATTTCCCAAGGATTTACAACAACTTACAACAATCATCAGGTACTCTCTTGATAATAATTAGATTAAGCTGTGCTCTACTAACATCAAGTGGCTGTAGTTTAGTGGTAAGAATTCCACGTTGTGGCCGTGGAGACCTGGGCTCGAATCCCAGCAGCCACATCTTTTTGCAACTTATTTTTGCATGTAATAATTTCCATACCCGTACGCTGTACTTTGTTATAACTTAAACCTTATATATGCATAAAAACCATAAAAAGAAACATGTTCAGTTTATACTATTTTGCAAATAAATAACAAGTACATCACATTACTAGTCTCAAAAAGAGTAGCTTTTTGTGGTTCTAGGAGAATCAGCAACTCTTAGAGTTTCTTCAATAAGTTTACGTGCTTTCTTGCTTCTAATCTCAACTCTCATGCTTTCGCTTTTTTCGATCTTGTCATAACTATGGGAAGAATATCCGTCATCAACAACCGGTTTCTTCATCTTCAAAGTACTTAGTTTTGTCTTCAGCGTCGCCATCAACCTCCCCCAAACCATTCTTTTAAGTGTTGCGGATTGATCCCAAAGCTTACCCTTTTGTAAACACAAAAAAGATGAACATAAACATATATACATGCATATATACATACATATATACAAAAGCTAAAAATATATCAAATGGCAAAGGTTGAAAGAGGAATTAAGGAGCAAATACCTGGATTGGAGATGGTAATCATGAGTGTGTATGTGTTTTTATATGGTGAGGAAAAGAGATGGAATAATTTATTGTTTTAAGTTAGGTATATGTTTTTGTATTTATATAGAAAAGAAGTTTTATTATGGCAACATTTTACGTGGTTGTCTTTTGAAACATGATTATTTTAACTCTATATGATAAAGTGATGTTTACTAGTCACATGCTTTCACAAGTGTGAATGTGTGATGATGATTTATATAACTAATTTTATGTTGTTGTTGTTGAAATTATAACTTCTGTATACACTTGAATTGATTTGAGAGGGACGGTTATTTGGAGGGAATAAGAGAGGGAAGTATTTGAAAGTTAGTTATACAAATTTAATTTTTCACACATATAAATTGATACATATCAACCCTATATATACTATACCAACAGGTGTGAGTTTAACCGGCACGTCCCTTAACATTAATCAAACCTATACTAATTCTATTTATCAATCGGTGTGACTATACCCGATGATAACTACCACTTAAAATTATGACTATTACAATTAACATATGTACAATAATGTTCTAACATAAGTATAAAAATCAAGTTTAACTAATTTATTTCTAATAATTTCCCCCTTAAACTTTATTTTGTCTTAATCGGCATTAGTCTTCACTCGAGGATGATCGACTCCTCTTCTTCGGTGGCATATCTTCATCATTCCACTTGCTTTCTTTCAATCCACCACTTGTGCTACCATCTTCATCTTTTATTTCAACAACTAACTCGCGGCCTTTGTACTTAATATGGTACCATTCCATCATTTCCAAATAACGAACATACACTAGCCTTAGAGTTAATGCTATATCTTTCTTCTTTGCCAAACTTGGTAGCCCTCTTCCATATCCTATCGACATTGCAACTATTGCCCAATTGTCGTCTCTTGTCACTTTGTCATAGCCACCGAATACTTGCACTTTAGTATATAAATCCAATAGACTTATTGGATATCTGGTTCCATCTCTTGTTGGCATCGGTGCTTTGTTTTTTATCTTTAAGAATCCTTGCATAAACCATTCAATTGTTCTTTCAAACTCTAATTCAAACTTGCGTTTGTACCTTTCAACCATGGCAGTAACATGTATCAAATCCATGAATACTAGACAATCTTGCAATCGCGAACCGTTAGTTGGGTACATAATGGGACCTTTTTCCATAAAACCTTCATAATCGTCCTTGTTGATTGAGAATTCTTCAAAGTGTCTAAAAACGGAAGCCCTTTCTTTATCTTCTTCATTAATTCCCTCTTGTTCTCCTTCGAATCTGACCCGTTTGACTTTCTGCGCATTATGCGCGCCTCTTTCATCTTTCTTTACAACATTATCTTTTTCGGGACACTTGAAGGTGAAGTGATCTTCACCATCGCAGATTCGGCATGTTATAATTCTTCTTTTTTCTTGGATGATCGGTCGGTGTATGTGGCAAACATCACCATCAAATTCTACTTCTAATCCTTCTTGATTCAACTTTTCTATACTTAAAGCATTTTTACGAAGTGTAGGAAAATAAAATACCAATTTTATCTTGTGTAATTGTCCTCCACTTGTGATTATGACCGATCCTTTTCCACGAAAGTATTCCCTTCAATAACCATTCGGTTGGCCTTCAACACCAAACGACCTACTAAAGATTGCGAATTGATCCTTGTATCCGCATCCATGCTCTTTCCTCGTCAAACTTGCATACCACACATCGTCCCAACCTTTCTCGTCTGTCCCTTGACCATAAATTCTGTTTTTCCTATCTTTTTCGGACACTTTATTCTAAAATGGAAAGGTTCTTTGCATTTTCCACAACACATAGTGTTTGGATATTCGGGGACATCTTTGATTTGCTTATTAGATTCTCTTTGCGCCTTCTTTCTTTTGATAACTTGATTCTTCGGCGATGATCCGATATGAAAACGGGAGAAATTGATGTTCATAGGACTCATACAATCCTTCTTAAGTTCTGCAACCCTCTCAGCCAGAACATGATGATCCACGCGATCACTTTCTTCTTCGGATATAGGCCTCTTGCTTTTATCAATCGGAACATCATCGGATTTCTCTAACATATCGAATAATCCACAGGATTTCGAACGAGGCTCTTACGCCCTGTTGAAAATATAACTTCGGTATACACTTGAATTGATTTGAGAGGGACGGTTATTTGGAGGGAATAAGAGAGGGAAGTAATTGAAAGTTAGTTATACAAACTTAATCTTTCACACATATAAATTGATACATATCGACCCTATATATACTATATCAACCGGTGTGAGTCTAACCGGCATGTCCCTTAACATTAATCAAACCTATACCAATTCTATTTATCAATCGGTGTGACTATACCCGATGATAACTACCACTTAAACCTATGACTATTACAATTAACATATGTACAATAATGTTCTAACATAAGTATAAAAATCAAGTTTAACTAATTTATTTCTAACACTTGTTACATAGTTATAGATAAGAAGTGTTTTGACTATATAGTCTTGTAAATGAAATTGAAAATTGTGTTCAAACGGTAAAGACTAATAAGATGATATATATATATATATATGGTCCATATGGTTTAATGTTGGCGATCTGTGGATTATTTACTGGTTTCTTGCGATTTTGTATCATATATTTGGTACCAAGTGCATACATGGTATAGGCTGTCATCCCCGTCCATCTTCTCTTAGTCAGTTGAGGAAATGTTGGGACTCTCCATATCATATGTCGTTTTCTTCATTGCATAGAAACACATTTAGACGATTGTTATGTCCACTTGTTGATGTGTATGGCGATCTAGAAAGGGCATGTTGTTCAAGAACATACCATTTGTTTCCAAGACTCTTGAATAAGCAAAAGCGAGCTTGTTTCTTTGGAAGAGAATATCGCGTATTTTCCTGTCTTAGAATGGTCTAAATGATGTAACTTTAAATTTGTAAGCTTCCTTTGAAAAGTTCTATCTCGATTTCTAGCTTCTTGCTGAAAGTTTCGCTTAAAATTTAATAAAATACATCCGCCGTTCTAAAAAAATAGTTAGTATCTATAATTATTTAGTGTTTTGGTTAATTACATTTTGAAATTGGAAGTGTAAAAACTAAAGATGTGACAAATGGTTCAATGTTGGTGATTTGAAGTTATATATTTAGTTGTATGGTGTATAATGGAGCTTTTAGAGACTCCATTCAACCACCTCAGCCCCACGTAGGCGTCACCTCAAAAGTGATTAAAATAAAACCCTCCTAATAAGTAATAACTACTAGGAAATATAATGAACCCTCCCAATTATTACCCAATCATTTCTTTATTTTGTATTAAATTTAACACAAAATACATAAAACAAATAAAAATACATAACATTAAAAAAGTTACATAGCATAAATAAAAAAAGATAACATAAAAACACATAATATTATAAAAAAACATAACATTAAAATATTAAAAACCACACATAAATATTAAAGATCCGACTATTGTCATTCAAAGCGTTGTCCTATAATTCTACAAACTGCAATGTTCAGATAGTTTTCGTTGTGCACATTACGGTACTCGTTACGGGCCTCCTCAATCACAACATCCTCGTTTAAAACCCCCACGCGGTTCATCTCACTTCTAAATAAACCCCCTCGTTGTGCACATTATGGTTGTTACCCGTTTTTTCACGGAATCTAGTCACAATTGTGTTCCAAAACTGTGCTGAATCGTCATGTGGATTTCGCTCGAGTGTGGTAATATAACTGTTGGCCAAGGCGATTTTTTTTCGTCCACGGTCCAACGTCGGACTGGGTTTGGGAGTGGGAGTGGGAGTGGGAGTGGGATTGGGATTGGGATTGGGATTGGGTTTGGGTTTGCCATTTGATGATTATATAAAAAAATGAAAGTAAAATGTGAATGTGGAGTGGGTTTGATTAAAAATGGAATGGGTGATGAATGAATATATATAGATGGTTAAGGTGTTTTTTTTTTAAATATACCTGTTTCAAATGGTCAAAATATTTAAATATATTAAATGCCACCAAAAAGGTCGTTGCATTTCATTATTGTACTAACGGACAAACAATAGTAGCCTCCAAACGGCGGGAAAAGGCTGAGGTGGAAGGGGGCGCCGGTATTGCACCCGGTAGCCTTATTAACTTATTGATAACATTTGTTTACATGAAAATGAAAATAAACTGATTCAATGTTGGTGATGTAGCGTTATATATATTGACAACATTTGTTTACATGAAAATAAACTACCAAAATTTTGTTCATCATTTTATATTCTCAACATTAGGTAACGTCACAAAAATTAAACCACATGGTGTCATGTCATATGGTTAACAAGTTAAAGATGTTTCCCGGTTACAAAAATACATATTCAAATCACTTTTTAAAATATAATTATTTGATGACTACACCCACTCACCAAGTTTAAGGTCATTTCATTCGTTGTATAAAGTCACATAATAAAAAGAAAAGCACCTTAATCTTTTCAGAAGCAACAAATGATAGAAACCAAGCATACATTCATTGTAAGAAAAGTATGCTAATATCAACTACTTACTACTCTAACTTCCTTTCCAAATTGGACCCGCAACACTAGTTTGATAAGAAAAAGGTTAGGTATTATTTGTTTCTATTATGTAATGTTTTAGTTTAATGTCTCATATGACTATATAAACATTTCTTAATTCGTCTTATTATTAAATACGCGTATAAGTACACCGTATTGTTTCTTTTACAAAACCTAAATGATCATCTTCAGAAATATGTATAAGTGTTAATTAACAACAAACATATAAAATAATGCATACAACTTTTGTTTTAGTTTAGTTTGATGGTTATAATATTAACAAGTGGGAAGACGTAGACCAAGTAATGACATGGAAATGTGGTCTGATAAGAAAAGCACCTTAATTAGAGCGAAAAGGACGACCACGAGTGTCGCTATTTCAGTCATTTTTTTTTTTTGACATTTTTGCTTCGGATTCCGTATCAAGTGTGGCCCAAGAGTCCAAGACTAGCTAATGTAATATTTTAGACACTAGATCCACTTGAAATCACGAAGGGACATTATTTGTAATTGGTGTTTACCATTAGGGTTGTTTAACGTTGTTTTATTAATTTTGTGAAAATAACGTTAAAAATACGAACGGTTAATCATGCATCATATGGTGATGTTGATAGCCAAAAGACAAGGGAGTACATGCACCAATTAGGTTTATCTAGATTGGTAAGTGTTATGTGCTTCATGTCCAAGACTTGATACAAAACCACTATCGAGTCAGGGGTCTCACTGGAAGCAGTCTTTCTATTCACACGGGGTGAAGGTAAGGCTGTCTATATATTACCATCCTCAAACTCTACTTTAGCTTTTGCTATCGGTGGGATTAACTGAATATGATAATGATGATGATGACGACGACGACGGTGTTTACCATTAGAAGAGTTTTATTTGCAATTGGTGTTTAACACTAGTGTGGAACACATGAATAAAAAATTACTAGTGCGGGACCTACACGCATAAACTTCTCAAAGGACAAAGTTGGCGTTATTTGTCATGTCTAGCGGCGAATCTAGAAATTTTTTCACGGGTATTGGTAATTTTCAATGGTCGAATGATTTTCAGACATGTTTGGACCGGGTCGGTGAGACAATTCAATTATGATACAAAATGTTATAAAATACATAATAAAGTTACATTATTAGAAAAATCATAATAAAAATACATCTTACAGTTGTTCTTTACAGGCTTTCAGAAAATAATCTATTATATTTTCTACACAAACAATCTAAGTAAGTAATTGACTCATGTTGAAGGGCCAGTCAAATAAAAGATTTAGAGGGTGTTTGAGATTGAGTTTGGAAATGTAAAAGTGTTTTTTTTTGTCAAAAGTGCTTATTGACTTATCACTTTTTGAAAAGGATTTTTAAAAAAAGTGTTTGGATTAGCTTTTGGGATGAGAAACGCCAAAAAGTCAATAGATTGTCTTTTTAAGTGTTTTGCTTAACTTATTGTGAATATTGGTTGTATGGGTGGTAAATTTCTAATTTTTTTCCAAAAGTCAAAAGCTAAGATTTCTAACTTTTCAAAAACAGTTTTTCCACCCTTAAAAGCAAAAAGCCAAAAGCCAAAAGCCAAAAGTCAAAACAGAAAGTGCTTTTGGCTTACACAAACAGCTTATTGACTTATTAGTTTTTTGGAAAAGTCAATAAGTCAATAAGTTATTTTGAAACTCAATCCCAAACACCCTCTTAAAATCAACTCCTACTACCTTATTAGATAGGGTAAGTCGGGTTTCGATAATGTTGAAAGTGTTGTTTTTTTTATGATTGGTTGCTTAACAATTAACTAAATACACAAAAAATGGAAAATCAATTGTTTGAGAGTGTTGAACTAGATTAATGATTAACTAAATATGTTTGTAACAGTTGGTGAGGAAAGTGATTCCTCTAGGTTTTAGATTCAAAATGGATTCAATAAACTTAGTTTTAATTAGATAAATCACATAGACATGATTGCAAAATTAGTTCGTTGATTGTGATAAAACGAGGACATATTACTTTGATTGAAACAGTGAAAGCTTATCACATGATTATCAAATAAGGATTACCAACCAAAAGCCCTTATCTAATATATCACAATTACTAGAATTCTCGGGAATTGAAAGAATAAAAAACAGGCTTCAAGCAAAATCAATCGTTTACAATCAAACAAACTAACTAATAAGCAAAAAGGACCGAATGCTTAGATTGCTAGATCCAGGTACATAGAAAAACTAATAAATATCATCCACTTACAAGAATCCTCCACTTGGAGGAAACCACAGAGAGATTAGCCGCTCAAGATGTTGAACTGATCTTCAATCTTGATGTGGATTGCATGATGGATGAATTTGATGCTTTAAACGATGGAAACCTTTAATGGAAGTTGCTAAGATCACCCAAAATTGTACTAAGTCGTATAGAATGAAAAGTGTGGCTGAAATCCTAATTTTACACTTAAATATGGATTTCCCTTACCCAGAACCGTAGGCTATGTTAGGATCGTAGCCTACATCCTAGACCTTCTGTCCTGATTCTCTTGACTGGGCCGTAGACTATGATCTTGGGCTTCCCAAAATCTTCTTAATCTTCATTTCTTAAACATCCTAGCCCTTAGCTGCTTCACGTAAACTTCCCACCTGTATGTTTTACATAAAATACCATATTTTCTCTTAGTTAAGCTATTCCAAACAAGTAAACACACCAAAACTCATAAGATTAAACATTTAGGGTGTGACACCCCGCATTTTCATGTTAACTCTTTTACTGAACTCTATTTAATTTCCATAATCATACGTGGTTAAACACTTAGCTAGGGTTAGTTAAACAGGTCCTTCAGGATGTTATGTAACAATAACATATGTTAGGTGACATTAACGTATGTCATAGTTAGGAAAACCCTTGTCTTGACACACACGCGAGTCCTGTATCCCGAACGTTGGTGATTGGTTAGGCATGCATGATTATATGAACTGTTGAGTGTTGATGAATGTGAATAACACGTGTATGTGAATTACATGCTTATGTGAACTACTGCGTATTAGTTACGTAAACTTTATGAGATATGTGCACCTATGATAACCATGCTATGAAATGATAAAACGATAGTTTTATACGAGTTAGTATGATTATTATTGTCAGGATTAGTCTCGGGAGTTAGATATTACTAAGGGGCTCAATTAACAGATAATAACTCTTAGAACCCGAAACCTTGGCCCATGATCTTAACCCTAGTGTATTATTTATAAAAAAAAAATACACAAACCCTAATAGCCTCTATAGGCGCCGTGGACTAGGAACCACCCCACACCCACCTTTCAATCTCAATCTTCATCAATTTCTCACTAGTTCAAGTTGATTCGGGTGCTATCTTGAGGTTTTAAGGACTCTAGATTTGCAAGGTACATGTTTTATGTGTTATACGATTAATTTTAATGCTGAAAACTTGTAAAATTCTAAGAAACATGCATGTTAAAAATCGCAAATCATTGTATGAAGGATATCTTGGATGTTTGTTGTGGTTATTGATGAGTATTGTTGATAGAAATCGTATCTAGGATATATGGTACATAAATTCATAGATTTGAACGTGATAATATGGATTGAATACTGTTAACATGAGTTATTTTATGATTACGAGTTAATAAGAATGATTAGGGTTCATGAGAAGCATGTTATTAGAATTCTGATTTCTGACAGATTCGTTAGGGTGTTTTGTAGGGTCTGTATCGTGATGTTAAAGTGATTGTTTTAATTATTTCTTTGCATGATTGTATTATACGTGGTCTTAGGTTTTCGTAATGGGCAAAACCATCAGATTTGGACATCTTTTGAGTGGTTTTTGGAATTTTGTTTGATTAAAGGTCATATCAGATTTTCGGAATTATAAATTGGGTCAACTTTAAACGGCCATAACTCGAGATTTACAAAGGGTTAAGTTATGAAATTTGAACAGTAGGTCAACATTGGAAAAACTTGGCTTTTCCAATTGGATTCGTCTCGTTTAGGTGAATACACAATTTTTGAGAATTTTTCTACTAAACTGACCTGCTGTGGAAATTTTCTGGACATAGCTGTGTTATACGAATTTTAATAATTTTTGTATTTGGTTGTGAGAAAAAACAAAAATATGGGTTATAAAATGAATCCCAATGAATATTTAGTAAAAATTTGGGAGTTTAATTCGTTCGTTAAGTAATTTAAATAATTCGTTTTTCACAGCATACAATCTGCCCTGAAAACGCAGATTGTGTAAGGGATGTTTACGTGACTATTTGGAGTCTTATATGGTATGTATTTGGCATGAACTTGCATGAATACTTATACGAGATGTGTATGAGGTATAAAACTAATAATAATCAATATGATCACCAACGGGATACGTAGGACTTACTTGTGCATGTAGAGTCATTAGGTGTCACTACACGGTTTGAACTTTAAAAGTCTTGGACAAACGAGTTGTATGGTATGTTGGTTATGCACATATACTCACCTAGTGACATTTGTAATAGGGAGTCGGTAGCTCATTTCTGTTTGAGGAATTTAGATTATTCACGTGCAACCTAAGGTGAGTTTCACTACTCTTTTCTCAAAAGCATGCGTCTCGGGTTGAGGCAACTTACTTAACATTTTCTAGTCCGGTTTGGGACTACTATTTTCTAGTCCGGTTTGGGACTACTTACATATCCCGGGTTGGGATGCTATGGATCCTTGTGTGGGTCGGTTTTTGACTCCTTGTGTGAGTCGGGTTTTGCTAGTTCGCAAACTGTGTCCTTGATGAACTAAACCAACTCTATCATCTGTAAGTCCTTCACATACCGAATGAGTTGCCGGGTTATGGCAAGCGGGTTATTAGTTGATAGCGCTATTAGGTCTTACAAGCCTCACACCAGCTCGGGGAGTGCGGGAGTGAACTATAACTTAACAGATTTTTATCATTGTTGATAGGCAATGATGTAAGGCATGCAACTCACATTTGTGACTACACGTACATCAGCAGTTCGGTATATCGGTGTTAGTTATCATGAATGGGTTAGCTACCCTTGACATGCGATGAACTAGTGTTTACACGGTTCTTGGAACCAACTCAATTACTTGTTTACGTGGTTTTGGAAACCAGCACAGTTACATACTCATTTACTTTACTTAGTGAACTCACCAACATTGTTTGTTGACCCACGATTTACATGCTTTTGCAGGTAGTTAGCTTCCGGTGCCAGGATTAGAAAGCACTGCACACTTCACTGCATTTGGGTCTTGGGCATACACCTAAATTACATATTATGCTTTTACATTTTCTTTCATATGGTTTTAATTTGGGCGCGTTGTTTTGCGCATGGTTTTTAAAAGGTTTAAATTTGGTTTACGCTTCCGCAGCTTAACTAAACTTGGTTTTTGAAAACGAACTAAATGGTTTGGGCATTTAGAGTTCGTTCATATGACTTATGGCTATGGGATCCTGGTATGTCATGCGCATCGCGGTATAAACCCCTCAGTGGAAATTTGAGGGTGTGACATAGAGGGTGTTTGTTAGCCTATTAATTCAGCTCTAAATTATTCAACATTAAGAGTGTTTATTTCAACTAAAAAATATCTAAATGGTTCCATTAAGCTTTTAACCATTCAGCTAATAAGTGGTGCTGAACCATTCAGACCCTCTTAATGATTCAGCACTTAGTCAGACAAATCATACCAAACAACCCCTTAAACACATTAAATACCATTGCAAAACCCATCTATCAATAATTTAGCAACTGTTTTTGGATATAACAAATACAACTATCTCTAACACTCTGTTCCAGAGTTTCATTAAAGGATGGAAGAGAAAGAATCTCCCTCCTCTTTCATTCTCTTCGGTTCCTTCCAAATTGGAAAGATTGAAAATCACCCTAAAAACCTCTTTATTATCCCTCTCATTCTCTCTCTTTCCCTCCTACAAAAAACTCTGGAACACATTTTTTCCCCACTTTCTTCCCAATCCTTTCTCTTTCATCCTTTAATGAAACTCTGGAACACTGTGTAAATTATTTATCATCGTCCTATTATGCAAATGAGACTTCACGTGCTTCACTTAAAAAAAACATTTCTTAAGACTTGTTGTGGCATATAAAGTTAGTAATAATTTCAATAAATGATACACCAATGTAAATGCAATGTGTTTCTTTGTTTGAACAATCAATCTTATAAGACTACATTAAAAAAAAAAAACTTTTATAAGCTTTCAATTATCAATGTAGTTGAAGAGTTCATTCTTAAATCTTCTTTTGTCACATTCATCAAAATCACATAGAACCATCATGGCTGAGTGTTTTCTTTTTTATATAAACTCATTGATATTATCACAATGACTCAAACTACTCATCTAATAACTAATTTGGATGTTATTTTTTTAATGGTTTTCAAATTCTTAAATTTGCATATCTCATTTTATCTGATTTTCGGTGTTGAAGAAACTAAACTCATAATAGTGTTAGTATTGATTTTTGTCCTTTATCTTATTACTAGGTGAAATCCCGTGTAAAAACACGGGAACACTAAATTCAACTAAAGTTGAAAATCTATTAATTGGTGGTTGTGCTTCTGCCTTTAGTAACCACTGATAAATAAAACAGCTGAATGGAAACCACTAATGAATTGGTAACCATTGATGAATGAATCAGCTGATGATTATCTACGGATGAAGCAAGCAACAGAGGATGAAACAAACTTCCGATAACAGCAGTGGTTTGCATTCAACAGATGTTGTCATCAGAAGTTTGTTTCAGAGTAGACCCATTGAGCAGAGTAGACCCATTAGTAATAAAACGCTCGTTTTTTTCGTTCTTTGTATAACATTATGGTACTCGTTGGAAAGATAATAAAACGCTTGTTAATTTGGTGTAATTTTTTTTTTCAAAAAAAATGTAGTTTAAAAAAGTTATTAACATTTAAAAATTATGGGAGAAAGTGCATGTGCCATGCACATGATAAAGAAAAAATAATTTAATAATAGATGGAGTATCCATGACCCATTTAAATGAGCGGGAAAAAATTAAAGGAAGCCCCCATAAGATGCCATGTGTCCCTCATTGGCTTTCATTTATATATTATAGAAGATGTCAAGTCTGACTTGTTGCGCTCACCCTAGATGAATATGTGATTAGGGCTGTAAACGAACCAAACGAACACGAAGAGGGCCTTGTTCATATTCAGTTGTTAAGGAAATAATATGTTCATGAACTGTTTATGAACACTTACCGAACGAGATTTTTTGTTCGTGTTTGTTAAGGAAATAACGTGTTCACAAACTGTTCATGAACAAGGTTTTTGTTCGTGTTCGTTTGTTATGGAAATGAATGTGTCCGTGTTCATTTGTCTTTATTAATTAAATTTAGGTGTCGGACTAAAGTGAGCACAAACAAACACCAATAACGTAAACGAACACCAATAACATAAACGAACACAAGCATGTATTAATGAACAAAACCAAGGACAAACTAACACATATTAAATTCCGAAAATTTTATCACTGACATTGTCTACCCAAGATATACTAACCCGGCTAATTACCCAAATATACTTGACATACTCTTGATTACATAATGTCTCGTAAAAACACAAAATTATCATATGAAACTTGACATCCTCGTGTAATACACCCAAAATAATAGTTAACTAAAATAGTTAAAGTAATACTAATATGTGATACACTAATATATATTAAATAATCTACCACTGAGAAATTTGAAGTACTTAAATTAAAAAGTTAAAAACCCTAATGCATTATCGGACACAAACAAACATAAACGAACACGTTACCGAACGTTCACGAACATAAATGAACGAACGCGACATCTGTTCATGTTCATTTGTTTAACTAAATGAACAAAATTTCTTGTTTTTGCTCGTTCATTTATTAAACGAATGGACAAAAACGAACTTCTGGCCGAATATTTCACGAACTGTTTGCTGAACGTTTGGTTTGTTTACAATGATGTTTTCATTTCTAATTTTGTAAATTCTAGACTTAAGTTAATGATGCATATAGTATAGTTGTTCACACTTTACAAAATCCAAGTTCACTACACCCTAATTATTAATTCACAGTAGATTTACGAGTACGAGTTCATGTAGACTTAAGTTAAAGACTTGGGTCGGCTCATTTCTTTTTACTCTCCTTGGGTCTATTAATCAAGTATTCTCAACGATGGCCTAAAAGGATAGATGTGATCATATTTTGATGGAACGACCGGATGTGCGTATAGGTGCACAAAAAACCGGTTCGGGAACCGAAACCAGTAAAACCGACCGTAACCAAAACCGGTCAAAACAGGTTTCACCTGAAACCGGTACTAAGAAAAATCCAAAACCGAAACCGAACAGAAACCGGTTTAAGAAATAAAAAACATTTTTGGCCATAAACACAAATAAAACTTTGTTTAATTTTTTTTTTATAAATATTCAATTGTCTTTTCAAATTTTATTTAATTTATATGATTTAAAAAAGTGCGTATATGAACAAGAATGGAACCGAAACCGAAACCAAACTAAAACCGGGTAAAAAACTGATTTGTGGTCGACCAAACCGGCATGGAACCAAACGATTTTAAACCGAAACCGTTTGACTAAGGAATCGGTTAACATCCAAACCGGTTTTGGTTATAAAAATAACCTAAGTCTGCACCTCTAAATGTGCGGATGAGGGCATATGTAAAAACTCAAAAGTGAAACAAATACACATTTGTTGGGCCTTGTGGCGGAATGGCCCATCTCTCACGAACATGTCCATTATTCCATTAGAAAGAAAGACTCAAAAGACACATGCGTTAACAAATCTTTTTCGTGGGCTACGAGGCCTAAAATGGAAAAATAAAAATACAAAATTTTAAATTATCTGGTTTTAATTATTATTATTATTTTTCTAAAATAGTAATATTTTATAGCAACATAAAAAATTAAATATTTAGCAAAAAGGGAGTGTGTTGTTCCTTATAGAAGCAAAAAGTAAGTGCTAGCTTTGGCCTTTGCGTGACAAGTTAGTTATTACCAATTCTATTCTATTCCATTTGCATTCCCACCCCCAATCTTACATATGTTTCTTTTTATACCACTTATAGTTTCGAGGTGCGATAAGTTTTTCGGATCAGGAACCGCCTACACATTTGTTGCGATTGAGTTCGTTTGTATTGTATAATCTAACTTTCGGACCGAGAAACTAAACCGGATTTCATTTTCTCTATCTAAAATATCATTTGCTCATTCACTAGTTGATTTGTAGATTTTAAACTTAGTTGTTTATATTTTATTTTTAACTTTGTTATTACGTCATTCGAGTTTTAAACTGCTTGGATTAGTAGACCGATAGGTGACATGTTCGATTACCACCAAGTTCACATAGTTTTTAAAGCAAGGAATATGAAAAGAAAAAGTCTAAGGGTAGAGTGTGTCAAAAACAATGTAACTAAAGTCTACACATGTCAAAAACAGCTTATAATGATCGGCATTTGACTTTTATGAACTTTAGAAAACCTACGATTGTGACATTTATTTAAAACTTTTTATCACTTTAGCCCCTTAAGTTTTCCCAAAACACCTACACATATGTAAATGTGCAAACTAATGATTTTATGAACTTTTTGATATTTCACGATTTGAAAAACTGGGTGCATCGATTCATTTCACAATTTGAAACTTGAAACTGGTTGTTTACCTTTCATACATATTATTTTTTTTCATTCCTGACATATGTAAATGTGCAAACTAATGATTTTAAATTAAAAGGGTTAATCTATTAACCAAATCGTTTTGCACCCCACCAGTTTGTTTTGGCATTGTTCAAAACCGTAGTTAGCTTTAACCCCATAATTTTTATTAATATAAGATGAACAAAAATCGTTGACACCCCTAATCATCAGGGTCGGCCCTTAAGGGGTGCGGGAAGGACTCCCAACCCGGGCCTAATTTCTTGGGGGCACAGTGACCCTCCGACAATCCATGTTTTCTTAATAGTGATGTCCTTAATTAGATGGACTTTTGTATGTTTGAGCCCATAATTGTAAGTATTAATCAAAGTGAAGGGTAGTTTATATAAAACAGAAAGTAACAAATGTTGAGAGAGGTTAAGAATTAAAGAAGAAAATGAAATGGTTTGAGAAAAAAAATTTGCAGGTTTATTAATGAGTGTAGGACTAGAGAGGATAAAGAAAATGAAATGAAGAGGATTAACACTTAGTTGTTTTTGCTTTTTACCGGTTGGTTTTAACTTCCTTTTTAACTTTTATTTTTGTTATGAAACATTTTTTTTAATTGCCAAACTTTTCCCATTTATATTTTCGCACTTTGTGGGATTCGAACTTCCAACCTCTCCCAAAAGGGTTTGTTCCCTTTACCGTTAGACTACAACATAAGTGAGAGAATTTAATATTACTTTAATCGTAGCTTAAAAAATAGTTTATATTATTTATTTCGTTAAGGCCTAAAGCTAAAGCTAAAGGACACAATTTTTATAGCTCGGCACGGGCACCTGAATTTTCAGGGCCGGCACGGCTAATCATAATTACATGTACCTCATGCAAGCCTTCCACTTATACTTTCACCACTTGTTTTCATGTTATAGACCAAGTTTTTCTTGTAGTGGAAAAATTAAAAGCACAAGGGCTAAAAATTAAATTGGCCAAATACATTTAGTTTGCTATAAATACAAAGCAAGAGATAACCATCAACTTTGTTAATGAAGAAAACGCAACATGCGTATGAAATAAACCATTCTTTTTTCATTGAATCCTTTGTAACACCATAATCATAAACCATCCATGAAGCTTCATACCATTAGTGAAGGTAAACCTCATATCTTAACAAGAAGATCAACCATATACTCAAAGATATTAGTCCATCTTATAGCCCTATCACTCATCCTAACCATTCTCCCTATCTACTACCCTTACATTCTTAAACAACCAACTTTACTAGCTTCTTATTCGAACGATCGCGTACATGTCCAAACCATCCACCACCACCCTCTCTACCGCAGCCATCTCCTACCCATCACCCTTGAAAAGGAAAATGATCAAAAGGTTGTGGTGCCAATGCCACCTAATAAGAAAGAAGCCATGAAGAGGGGGCGGCAGGAGGTGGTTATGAGGCGGTCGGGTGGTGGTAGTAACAAGTCTTGTGACTTGTTTTCGGGGGAATGGGTTGAGAGTCCAAAGGGAAGTTATTACACAAATGAGACATGTTGGGCTATACAAGAGCATCAAAATTGTTTAAAATTCGGGCGGCCCGATAGAGGTTTCTTAAAATGGAGATGGAAGCCTAATGGTTGTGAATTGCCTGTGTTTGATCCGGTTGAGTTTATGGAGATGGTGAAAGGGAAGTCTATTGCATTTGTAGGTGATTCTGTAGCAAGAAATCATATGCAATCTCTTATTTGCCTATTATCAAGGGTATGTTTGTCTTTTCACTACTTCTATATGTGTATATATCGTTTTTTATTGTGTTTGTGTGTGTATATGTGAATTTAAGGCAGTAAATTAAAATACAAATATAGATAAAAAAAATTCAAGATGTTACTGACATTACTTTTGGAAAGGAATAATATTAAGTAAGTTTTGAAAACAAGGTTAATGGTGAATCCATCTCATTAATTGGAATTATTTTTTGTTTTAAAAAAAAATTATATGCCATATAAGATGCAGCATACCAATTAATGGTGAATCCATCTCATTAATTTGAATGATTTTCTGTTTAAAAACTATATGGGCCTGTATGATGTAGCATACCAGTTGTACTTTCCTTGTAAGATACAATATACGGTTGTCATCCTTTTCTATAGACTGTATAAGAGGTCGTATAAGTAAGTTTTTTTTTTTTTTTTTTTTTTTTTGAAGTAGATGTCGTGGTCTAATAAAAAATACAAGTTAAAATGTGGTAATAGAAAGTACGTAAGGTCATCTCCTAAGAGAATTGATAGAAAGAATAATTTTTAACTAAAACAACTAATGCTTAAAGTAATATGATGATTTAAATTTAGTTTAAAACAATAAACTTAACTTGGAATTTGGTTTGAAAACGGTTACGAGAAAGGTAATTCTCTTTAGGTTTAAGGTTTGGCAAAATAACAATTTTGTTCATGTTTGTTTGTTAAGGTTTTTGGACAAATGAACCGCTCATAAACACACTAACGAACAAAATTTTATGTTCGTGTTTATTTGTTAAGTAAATTTAGTTTGCGAACAGTTCATGAACATGTGTTTTGAACACAAACGAAAACTAAAACAAAATGTTTTTTTTGAAAAGTCTAAAAAAACATTGTTAACATTAACTATCTGACAAAGTACATAACTAAAAAACATTGTCAACATTAACTATTAGGGTTTAGCAATGCAAGAATGGTAATAGTTAGTGTTTAGGGAGGAAATAAAGTTAGGATGAAAATTGTTTAGGATTTAATTAATGTTTAGGGAGAAATAAAAGTTTAGAAGGAAAATGAAAAGCTACAAACTTTTTACTTTTAACTAATAAACATAAATAAAAGAACATGAACTGATATAAACGAATAAATGTAAATGAATGAGTATAATCAAATAGTTTTGGTTTCCTTTCGGGTCCAAACTGTTTTCAGCGATACTGGTTTGTGTTTCGATTCCTATTCAGTTTGGCTAGTTTTAGCGTCGGTTTTGGTTAAAGATTTTGGTACCTGTTTCAGGCGAAACCCATGGCTGGCTGGGAGGGTGAGCCGGGTGGTCACCGGCTCCGGGCCCGACCCTTAAATGGGCCCGAACATCCAGCTCAGCTGGTTTGAGATAGGGTGGGTTTTCCTTTAGGGGTTCCCATCCTGGGGGGAGGTCACAGGTTCGATCCATGTACACCACAAAAAAATTCCCCGTAACAGTTTGAGCTTAGGCAAGGAGGACACCGGTGCGTGGGTAGGGATTTGAACTTGGGACCAATAGGTTAGAGTTGTATAAGGATTTCCATTGATCTAAACCTTTCAAAAAAATATATTAAATTCTATATTTAGGATATATATTTGTGTTTTATACATTAAAATCTTGTTAGTGGAGTTGGAAAAACCATGTTAATTTAATGTAGAGGTCTCAAATTCAATCCTTGGCTCTAGCACTATACTCAAATTTTTTTATAATTCATTCCTCTTTACAAAATTTTAGGCCCAAATTCTTTTTCGCCCAAGGCCCAAATTTTTTTTGACGTTTTCGGAGACGGCCCTGGCGAAACCGGTTAGGTACCAGTTCCGCTTGGGACGGTTCACCGGTTTCGGTTCGCCAAGTAAAACATAAATACTTACATCGGCCAAAATCCTATGGTCCAGTTATGTTTTCTCTGACTGGTTTCAAGTATGAACCGTAAAGCAAACTGCTTGATATGATTTTAAATTCATAAACAGTGAATTCAAAATGGATAATTGGTTTGGGCGGTTTCACACCAACCATTAACAACCTACATGTCACTCTTTGAAATAATTATATGAATCTGTATTACCTAATCGTCATATAAGCAAATAACACAAAAAGAAAATACCACATGTTTACTATATAAAAAAATCTTGTTACATCCACGCATGTGATTATTTATTAAATTACGGAGTAATGGAAATAAATAATCTCAACTATTGACTATTGGTCAATAACAGTCACAACTACAAAAATAACTACTAGTGGTGCCAACTTTCAACATATTAGCCACCAATGATCACAGTTAGTCTGATCACTAACGCCGTTAGTTGCATGCTGATGTGGCGTCACATCAGCAACCCACTTCATCGGACATGTGTGTTAAGTTATGACACGTAGGACACCACATCAGCAATCCACTAACGGCGTTAGTGATAAGACTATCTGGGACCATTGGTGGCCATATGTCAAAGGTTGGGACCGCTAGTGGTTGGGACTGTTATTGACCAATAGTCAATAGTTTAGATTATTTATTTCTATTACTCCTTAAATTATCGTAGATATTCTAAAACATATATTTATTTACGAATTGTTTTTACCATTTCCTAATTCATCAATATTGATCAGGTTGCATATCCGAATGATGTTTCCAACTCAAGTGATCCGAATTTCAAGCGATATGAGTACCTAGAATACAACTTCACCATTTCAATTTTTTGGTCACCTTATTTAGTGAACACCGAAAGAACCGATCAACAAGACATAACACAACCATTCAAACTCTACCTTGATGAATTCGACGAATCTTGGACAACCCAAATTGAAAATTTCGACTATGTCATCATCTCAGCGGGCCAGTGGTTTTTCCGGCCCACAATATTCTACTCAGACCGTAATGTAATTGGCTGTCTCTACTGCTCGGAAACTAGCATCCGCCATCACTCATCCACATTCAGCTATAGGAGGGCGTGGCGGACTGCTTTCCGAGCAATTAATAGTTTAAAGAACTTCAAGGGTATTGTTTTCTTGAGATCTTTTGTACCTTCACATTTTGAAGGGGGGCAATGGGATAAAGGGGGGGATTGTGTAAGAACAAGGCCTTTCAAGAGTAATGAGAGTGTGATGGAGGATTTTAATTTAGAAATGTACAAGACACAATTGCAAGAGTACAAGTATGGGGAGCGTGATGGAAGAAAAAAAGGGGTTAAAATTACTCTTATGGACATGACTCAAGTTATGCAATTGAGACCAGACGGACACCCTAGCAAATATGGTCATTTGCCATTGCAAAATGTGACCATGGCTAATGATTGTGTCCATTGGTGTTTGCCTGGTCCCATTGATGCTTGGAATGATTTTTTAATGGAGTTGATGATAAGGGAAGAGGGTCGTAGATAGCCTCATATGCATTGAGGAGTTGTACAATATGCATTTTTACACTAATAAACTAGAATGTAATTGTTAGATTTTAATTCTTGATGACTTGTGTTTTTTAGTTTAGTTTTTACAAGTGGGGAGCCCGCGCGATGCGGTGGGGTGAACAATCTACAAGTATAAGTATAATTGTGTAGTTGATAATTCGATGAGATGCGCGAAGATATAATTAATCTAAATCAAATATTTTGAAAATATTTATAAAAATCATTTTGAAACATCACCAAAAAAATTAGATTCAAAATGCATAAACTATGACAATTGTAAATATAACATTACACTATAAATAGATAACTCTAGAATTCATACCTTAATGGCGAGTCGTATATCTAACGATAAGTTGTTTTCACTTAAACTTGACAAAAACTACAATTATAGTATTTTTTAAGTATGTAAATCTAGAGATTATACGTTTAATTGATCTATCTAGCTTGTTGTACTAATTTTTAGAAACTATGGGTCATTTAATTCGTTTAATAAAAATCATGTGTGTAATGTATTGTGTGTTGTGTGTGTGTGTAAGATGTGTGTGAGTATATGGATGTGTATGTATGAAGATTTGATTTTGTGGTTTACTTAAAAATAACTATAGGTATAACTAAAATATCTCTGAAAATCGTCATAAACCGAAAAATAAAACAACACAAAGGACAAAAAATGTATATATTACGAGAACATTAAATTCTAAATGATGAAATACCACTTTGTAAAAATCAAACTAATAATCAGGTTTTTATTCACTATATATAACTAGTATTATGCCCACACGCTTCGCTGCGCAAATACAATTCTAAAAAAACATGGCAGTGTATTGCATTCTAACTTGGCTAAATTTCATAAAGCATGTCTCTTTCTCGCTCTCATTCTCATAAGAGACGGCTTTTGAAAGTAAATTTAAGATTTAACAATCAAAATTATAATTCTTGTTTTTTTTACAACCTACATATGTTTTTATGTTTATTTTGTTCATACAATCATTCAAGCATAACTTTCTTAGCATAATATAATGATTTTAGAATTTATATTTATATTATAGTCATTTTGCAATTAATCTAGACGGTCACTTTGTTTTTTTAATTGAAATCAAATAAGGGTGAGGAGCTTCAAAACAACTCACATGATAGTAATGAACATTTTTATAAAAGTAGAATTTTCATAGAATACTTCAAATTTTATTTATACATAAGTACATGATAATCAATGTACGGGCATATTAATTCGCATGTGATAATTCAAATACATTAATAAGTCTCTAAATTGATTATATAGTTATAGTACAAGTGCATAATGCAATAACGGGTATTATGGGGAACTTTTACATGACATATCTATGTTAAAGCACGAGTCTCTTGATATCCCATCTTAAAATTGGTGTAAAATTACTTTTCTAGACATGTCTCCTCCTTAATAAGGTAACATAGATTATTATTATTTCTTGTTGACTCAATGAATCCCTTAAAAGCCTTCGAATTTTAGATTGTATTAAATCACAACTTAATAGTGTTAAAACTTTAATTTTGGTCAATATTTTATTTTATATAATAAGTGGTAAATAAACAACAACAAGATGATTCTTAAAAAAACATTGCAAATATGTTCGGTAAAATATGTGAATGCCAATCATGTGAAATTAAAAATAAAAAATCAATTCAAGCCCTGAAGAAATATATAGTAAACGTATAGATCCACAAAAATATGAATTGATACAAAATTTAAATAGAAAACGTCCTTGATATGCAATATATCTAATTAAGTGGTATTATGATGAATACAGAATAATTTTGATTAATAGTTAACTGAGTCGAGGTTATCTTCGGAAATCCTATGAATATTCAACAATCAGCCTAAAACACCTTTTTAGCACATCATGGTCATGAAAATATTGAAAGACTGAAATAAAACAAGAACACCTTTTATTCACAGACGGATGTTGTTGTTGGGGTGAATAAACCGCAATATGGTCGGCGGCGTTGATCGGGAGATGAAGTTTTATGGATATTCTTTACTGATTATTGTCTTGATCAAATGATTATAAGTATATGCTAAGATATCACCGGTTTAAAGTTCATTGAGTGGTGATCATTGAATGTCGCCATTAATAATTTCTAATTATACAAACAAGAAAACAAAATATTAGTGTATGCTATGTAATGAACTTGAACATGTCGCATAACATATGCAAACAGATACACAATCATATGTATTTTAGTATGTATATATTGCGGTAACGTACGAAACTTATCACCTGATGCTTCGATTTGATAAGAGATTTGAGATATGGGTCGTCGAGCAGGAATCGGTCGACGACTATTTATAAGTTCTTGATGTCTAAGAACTTCTAAGCAGAAATGCAATCGAGAGAACATGTTCCACATTAACGAATTGATACGTGTGCAGACTGAGATATGTAAGAGAGACATATGACTACTTGAGGGTTAGGTTAAGATGGTATTTATTTTGAAGTTATTAAGACTAATAACTTGCATTAGTAATAGCATTGAAAAGCTAGTTATTTAGCCGGTTATATGTGCTTTGTCATAACCTTTGACAAGGATTTGTAACAACTTTTTACTAACCAAAGGTCATGAATTAATCTTTTATTATTGTTACACTTATTAAAATTTAAATAAAATTAAAGACTATAAATTAAAAATTTTTTTTTTTGAAAAGTAACTTTCATTCAAAAAACACCACGGGCGGACCTCAAAGCGGGGACCCCCGGGCCACAAACGAAATTACATAATGTCTAACGGGTATTTACACCACCCATTCCAATCTAATCCTTTCTTACAAGATCTGTTTTTAAACCAAAAATACGATGTCATTTTAATACTCTCAACCACCTCAGTAGCGCGTCGCCTTTTGCCTTGGAAAATACGGTCATTACGCTCCTTCCAAATAATCCACATAGCCGTGAATACAATGCCGCAGAGAATGTGCTTAGCTTCCTTCGAAAAAGGTTGAGAATCTGTAATATGTAATAGATCGGCAACGTCAAAGATTATCAACGAACCCAAACGACACCAAATCTCCACACGATGCCACACCTCAGCCGAGAAGCAGCATCCTGTGAACAGATGCGTATTTGATTCAGCAACCATATCGCAAAGATCGCACACCTGACTTTGCAAAATAACCCCACGCTTGACTAATTCAGCTTTGGTTGGCAAACGGTTCAGTAACGATCTCCACACCATAATTTTACACTTCAAAGGAACCCAACCCTTCCAAGGCATGATCACTTGAGTAGACGGACGAGGGGTTGCAGATAACAACCTTCTAACGCTGGAAACAGAAAATTTGCCTGAACTACTCGTTTTCCACTTCCAATTATCTTTACCCCCCTTCAACACAACATCGTACAGATCATTTATAAGGCTAAAAAGCTCCGAGATCTCTGCAGCTGTGGAAGGGATCGATCTCCAATCCCACTGCAGAATTTTAAGATTATTCTCAACTTTTATTCTATCCGAAATCAGGCACCACTTCTGCTTTTCAAGGCTAAAAAGATGCGGATATAATAATCGAAAAGGATCCTCATGAAGCCACGAATCCGTCCAAAATCTGATAGAAGATCCATCTCCCATGACACCTTCAAAATAACTATCGAGCGTTTTACCTGACCAAATCCTCTTGCCGCCTATTTTAGAAATTTGTTTCCAACACCCGCTAGCATAGGTAGAACAAGGAAGAGAAAACCAAGGTCTACCAAGACCGTGACAACCCATGACAATTTTCTTCCATAAACAATTTCCCCCAGTTTTAAACCTCCACGACCATTTAAGAAGTAACGCGTCGTTAACATCTTCCAGTTTAGACAATCCAAGACCACCGGTTTGTTTTGAAGTCGTGATAATGTTCCAGGCTACCCAGTTAATTTTTTTCTCCACACCACATCCCGCCCATAGAAAGTGTCTCATAGTCGCCTCCATACTCTCTATGACCGCCTTAGGGGCTTTATAGAGCGAGAGATAATAAATGGGTAAATTCTCCAAAACAGACTTAATAAGAATCACTCGGCCACCCATTGAAAGATGCTTTGCTTTCCAACCGGCTAATCTTTTCTTAATGATATCCAAGACCATGTTCCAATTATTGATACGATTCATCTTTGCCCCCACTTTAATCCCCAAATAAACAAAAGGAAAATCCCCTCTTCTACAGCCCAACACATCAAGCATACTATCCACCTCTCCCTCATCCGTACCAACGCCGAATAAATTAGATTTATGAATATTGATGCGAAGGCCCGAACATATATAAAAAATTCTAAGAATGCGAGCCGTGTTTTGGATGTTTTCTTTGGACCATTCACCAATAATTAAAGCATCGTCCGCAAAGAAGAGATTATTAAAATCCACATTGTTATTGGACACATTAATACCTTTAATAATACCCAATGTACTCGCTTTCTTCAACAACCAAGAAAGGCACTCCATAACAATAAGGAATAAGAATGGAGATAACGGGTCACCTTGTCGGAGGCCTTTTTTACTTTTAAATTGAAACGTAGGGGAGCCATTAACAAGAACCGAAGCATAAGCCGAATGAAGGATACCTTCAATCCATTTGCACCATAACTCGGGAAAACCCATTTGAACCATCAACGACAATAAAAAACACCAATTAACGTTGTCGTATGCTTTCTCAAAGTCAATCTTCAAAATAAACGCCTTTTTCTTCTTTCTTTTTATCCACTCAAGAACTTCATTAACCACCAAGGGGCCGTCTAGAATAAAGCGATCAGAAAGAAAAGCCGACTGATTTTCCGAAATTAATTTCCCCATCACCTTCTTAAGGCGATTAGCAAGGATTTTGGAAATAACCTTACTAATAGCCCCAATTAGAGTAATCGGTCTGTAATCGTTGAGACCAACTGGCGAAATAACCTTTGGTATCAAAGTAATAAAAGCCAAGCCACACCCTTTGTTAATAACACCTGTATCATGGAAGTGGGATAAAATACGAAAGAAATCATCTGCAAAAACATCCCAAAAATGTTTAAAGATATAGAAATTAAAACCGTCTGGCCCCGGAGCCTTATTAGAGCCACATCCCGAAACTGCATCTTTAATTTCGTCCATAGAGAACCTGGCAGTCAAAGACACTCCATCCATATCATTTATTCTGTTCAAACCTTCACAATTCAGCAGCGGACGAACAGGAACAGACTCGTGAAAGTGGGTGCGGAAAAAATTGAGAACTTCCTTTTTCACTAACGCCGGCTTTGTCACCCACTCGCCTCTAATCTCCAAACCAGGAATCGCATTTTTCGCTTTACGGCCATTGATCATACTATGGAAAAAGCTAGTGTTTTCGTCTCCAAGAGTTGCCCATTTCACACGTGATTTTTGACGCAAATCACGAGTTCTAAGATTTTCAATCTCTTGGATGCTCTTTTTACATTCTGCCCAAACCCATAACTCTGCCTCATCCAAATCTTTTTGTTCCATAAGCCTTTCCATATCTTCTTTTTCTTTAGACAAACGATTCTCATCATCTTTATCTTTGTTTCGCCATTCCGTAATCCATCCCCTTAATTTACCTCGGAGCGCTCCCAACTTATAGATAAGATTAACATCAGGCGGCTCTCGGTTATTCCACCCCAACACAGTTGATTTTATAACATCATCACAATCTGGTCTATCTATCCAAGAGTCAAACCACCGGAATGGCTTTGGCCCAAAATTCGTATCAATCAGAGATAAACTCAATGGAGCATGGTCCGAATGTTCTCTTTTCATAGCTCTAACAGCAACAGTTGGCCATTTATTAAAGATACTATCACAAACGAATATCCGATCGATTCTACTCATTTTGCAAACTCCTGGTCTATTAACCAAATAATTAAACTTCATGCCTTTTAAATTATACTCGCGAAGGTCATTGTTGTCTATAAAATCATTAAAATCACGAGCGCAAATGGGATCAAAACATGAATTTTTTCTTTCTTCAGGTTCTCTAACCGCGTTAAAATCCCCAAACACCATCCACCAACCATGCCCCGCTTGAATAATCTGAGAAAGTCTAGTCCAGAGATCTCTTTTATCCCCATTAGATTGCGGAGCATAAACGTTAACCATATTAAGACGCGTCAACCCATCCGTAAGTAAACTAGAAACACACAGAAAATTAGCATCTTTTATCACCCTGTCCTTTCTAGGAACTTTCGGGTCCCAGACATTAAGAAGACCCCCTGAATTACCAATCGAATCCACCTTATCAAACTCAAATCCCAGACCTCCCCAAAGTCTAGAGACAACCCCATCATTTACATTGTTCGACATAGTTTCTTGGACCCCAACAAAAGAGACGCCCAGATCAGACTTTAAACGATTTATCCAAAGTGTTTTGTTATCACCACCCAAGCCCCTAACATTAATGGACAAACAATTCATTTGTTACTAGTTTGTAAACCTTCTGATACAACCGACTCCATTATCAAATTATCATGCTTCTCTAGATTGACGCCCAATTTAAAACCCATAGACTTGGTAGCCGCCACTTCCTGTTCCTGTAAATTGACATCAGTAGTTGCAGCTTCAGCGTCCCTTTGTTGAGTATCTTGACTACGAGCCATATCACCAATCTCAGTAATGACTCTGTTGACACAAGAAGACTCGAGAGGATTGTAGTTGAGATCGAAGGAATCAGTATCATCGCTTTCTGATCCTTCAGAGTCAGAAGATGGGCTATCAGGTATGCCCAGCAGGCCATTAAGACCAAAAATGTCACTACTATTTTGTTTGGGCTTTTTACCAATCCTTTGACTCTCATTGCTACTAAAGACGATTTAATCCTGATGTATAAACAAAAATATAGCTTCTTTTTTTTTAGCTAATATTCATTTTCAAATGTCTTGATATTTTTATGGCTCAGTTTTAAATAACAATCACAATTTTTATAGAGATCAAGTAATCAAATGTTTATATCATATAAATTTAATTTTATTTTTTAATTTGATTGTTAAACTTGGTGAACAAAAGTTCTGGTTTCGATGTCATTAAAGAACAATATACTTGGTAAACAAATGTTTTATGTCAATATTATTAAGTTTAATATTTTGTAACTATTTTTTACTAACCAAAAGTCCTGAGTTAACTTTCATTATTGTTACACTTAATGAAATTTAAAAAAAAAATATATTTTCTTTTAGTGAAATTTAACAAATCTAATTATTAGATTTGAAAGACAATTGACATCATGAAGAAAGACAATTTTATTCTTTTACTAAGCTACCTGAGTATTGTACCATAAGCATAAGATATTGTAATTACTTAAATTTGTAATCATCATTCCCTCATGCTTATAGTATAGATAACTAGTTCTAACCCTTAAATGAAAAAAAAAAAAAGTAAAGGTGTAAAATAGTCTTTTTTATGAGCATTAAGTTTAATATTTTTTAACTACTTTTTACTAACCAAAAGTCATGAGTTAACTTTCATTATTGTTACACTTATTGAAATTTTAAATAAAAGCTATTTTGTTTTAGTGAAATTTAACAAATCTAATTATTAGATTTGAAAGACAATTGACATCATGAAGAAAGACAATTTTACCCTTTTACTAAGCTACTTGAGTATTGTATCATAAGTATAAGATATTGTAATTACTTAAATTTTGTAATCATCCTTCCCTCATGCTTTATAATCTATATCTATATCTATAATCTATAATCTATAATCTATAATCTATACTACTATATAATAGGTTCTGCATGGGCAAGATGGTAATTTTGTTTTAATTTTAAGACACATAAAAACATTGTTTTTGCATTTGGTACAAGTGTTAATGCATAAATAATTTCTCATTTACAATATTGTCCCTCTACATTTTAACATTTAATAATGTAGTGTAATAAATGACAAACAATAATGTAGTGTTATTACATCTAGCATTTATACTTATAATGCAATAGTATTTTATAAAAGCTTGTAAAAAACTTACTAATGTATAGTAAAAATAATACATAAAAATTTGACTAACATATTCAAACTCAAATAAAAGAAATAGGCATCGTCTCATTCGTGACTGACTAGGTCATTAGGAAAACCAAAATAATTGTCAAACAAGAATACATGATGCCTTTTAGTTTAAAAGTACAACAATTAAATAACTTATTAACTTATACTAAAAATAATACATAAAAATTTGACTAACAATTTCAAACTCAAATAAAAGAGATAAGCATCATCCCATTCGTGACTAACTCGGTCATTAGGAAAACCAAAATAATTGTCAAACAAGAATACATGATGACTTTTAGTTTAAAAGTTATTGTATATCTAATAAAAGTTTACGGTTAAAAATTACAATCAGACAAATGTTGTGTTAATCAAGAGCAACCTCATGGTTTCTTTGATCAAATGTCATGGTTTCTTTGATCCGCGCATACAACACAAACTTCTCCTTCACACCTATGGGTGTCTCATTAGTCGAAACAATCACCAATATGAGAAATGACATATATACGTTCGGAGCATATTCGGGAATATACCACAAAATCGACCGGTTAGTACTACGGGATGGCAAACCCATCCCACACGTCATTCTTTATTTTTTATGGCTTTATTTAGAGTATTTAGCTACTTTTTTTTCAGAGACTGAAATCTTGTCTTCTGATTCAAGTTTTCAGTATTTTCCCACATCAAATTTTATTTTTTATTCGAGCTTTCAATATCAAAGGACTTCCCCCAAAATAATTGTCACACAAGAATACATGATGATTTTTAGTTTAGAATTATTATATATGTAATAAAAGTTTACGGGTGCAGCCCCGCCGCAACGCGCGGGTTCCTGCTAGTATTACATAATGCATCCTAGATGGGTATCAAGGTAATTTTACTACCATTTTAAGATGACATATAAAGAAGCATAAGCATACATCTTTATATTTTAGCCTCTTTCTTCCTATTATGCCCCTTTATACAACATATCATGCCTATGGTACATGTGACTAATACATGGTTAATATCTTCTCCATAATGTAACCCCTTTATACATTAAAACATATATGATGTTATGAATTGGATTAAATTAAATAGAATTGAAGATTATGATTAATTTGCCAATGAAGAGTCATGGCAATAAACAAGAACTTGTTAGAAATGCATTTATATAACCATTGGCATGACCTCATATGTCATTATGTTGTCATTCACACACAAAGCATCCTCTCAATCACCATTTTGATCACAAGAATGCAGCCATTGCCAAGCTCTGATTAACACCCACTTCGAACATAAGGATCTCAAGATCGTCAATATATTGGTTATTTTTCTCTATTTCAATCAAGGTACGGTTATACGTTATATATTCTAAATTCTAACATTCTATAAATGTTACTTAATATTCAGAACTATTTTAGATATATGAAGTCATTATTGGAGCACTATATATATATATATATATATATATATATATATATTCTACATCATACTTATATATACGCACGCTATACACATTATATAATTTGTACATATAACTCTAAATAAATATTTTATTAAACAAATTGGAATCATAATTTTATGATAATTTTATGATGTATTTTTTTTTCAATTAAATATATATTTTGGACTACTCAAATTTATATATTTAAATTCATAGACTTTTTAATGATTTTTATGACTCGAACATATACCTATATGTTTAGAAAATTATTAATTTAATTGCCTTTAATTTTATTTAGTAACCTCTTTTTCTAATAATCCTATTCAAATATTATATTAATTAAAATTCTTCATAATTAGGGTGTAAATATACTTTAATGAATTAAAACATGTTATGAATTGGACTAAATTAATACACACACTATACACATTATTATATAATTTATACATATAACTCTAAATCGATATTTTATTAATATATAGAAATATTGTAGACGCTTTTAGACATATTATTATTTCTCATAGAATTCAATTATGTATTTTTTGGTCTAGATATTTAGTCTCGACCTTTAGTGATTATTTGATAATTTTATGATATTTTTCAATTAAATATATATTTTGGACTACTTAATTTATATATTTAAATCCATAGACTTTTTAAGGATTTTTATGACTCGAACATATACCTATATGTTTAGAAAATTATTAATTTAATTGCCTTTAATTTTATTTAGTAACCTCTTTTTCTAATAATCATATTCTAATATATATATATATATATATATATATATATATATATATTAGGGTAGACTTTTGATAGTTATTTAATTTACAAATTAACTATTTAGTTTTACACACACTTTTATATTCATTTTGTCATATTCACTATTCTAATTATATAAAAACAGTTATTTTTTCGCATTATGTGATATTTATTTATTGAAATATATATAACTTGACATTTTCATACATACTACTGATTGGTGTTTATACTTAGACATAGTTTGACATTTTTGTAACTAGCGTAACTTGATAGATAATACCTTTTAATACGTATGTAAAGTGATTTACGTTTTTTTTATTTAGATTAAATGAATAGAATATTATATTAATTAGAATTCTTCATAATGAGGGTATGGGTGTCTCATTAGACGAAACAATCGCCAACATGAGAAATGACATATATACGTTTGGAGCATATTCGGGAATATACCACAAAACCGACCAGTTAGTACTACGGGATGGCAAACCCATCCCATACGCCATTCTTTATTTTTATGGCTTCATTTATAGTATTTAGCTACTTTTTTTTTTTCAGAGACTGAAATCTTGTCTTCTGATTCATTTTTCAGTATTCTCCGCATCAATTTTTATTTTTTATTTGTGCTTTCAATATTAAAGGACTTCCATTAAAATAATTGTCACACAAGAATACATGATAACTTTTAGTTTAAAATTATTATATATATAATAAAAGTTTACGGATGCAGCCCCGCCGTAACGCGCGGGTTCCTAGCGTGGGGTCACTTCTAGTATAGTATAGATAGTATTGATATTTGATTTGATAGTAAAGGTATATAATTCGATTCAAGTACCTCATTGGGCTCAACAAATATTTAACTTTCAGGCTGCCTCACATGTATTAAATGGGTTGGGTTCTAGTCTGGGCTATTGTTTATGGGTTTTTCCCTAGGCTATACCGCTATATAGACTTGGGTCTTTATTTTTTACTCTTTGCAAGTAGAAAAAATAAATGGTAAAATAACTTGTTTATACTAATATACTATTAAATTAAATAATTGTTAAGGAATAATATATATATATATATATATATATGAATGTTATTTACGTAGTAAACTTTTTCTTCATTAAGATTATTCACTCATAAAACAATTTAGGACTATTGGATTTAAATAATTTTAACTATCACCTATTGGTCATCACTAGTCCCAACTAATAAAATATATGCTGGCGGTTCTACCTTTTAACATATTGGTCACCAAACTGTGACTTGAAATAAATACGTTCTATTTAGAAAAATCAATATTAGTCATAGTTTATTGGTGACCAATATATTAAAAGTTGAAGTCAGCAACACATATTTTCTTAGTTTGGACTAGTGACAATAAATTGATAATAGTTAAGATTATTTAAATCCATTAGACATGTTTTGTTATTTTTGAGTGCTTCATGGTTTCTTGACTTTCTTTAATTTTATGGGTCTCCAGAAATCACGCCCATGATTGATTTATTCAATGTATCTTCAGTCAACCATAGTGGCCAATCTTGGCGAAATATATTCATACACGACATAAAAAATGTGACAAGAAAAACTTTCCTTGTATTATTAAAGTCTCTTTCCTCATATTTATTGACCAACGTAAAATTGTTATAGAAAAAATGTAATATCGGTCTTTCATGCCATTATTTGTCTTCAAAGAGTATACAAACTTATTTTTGAATGTCTTAGTTAAACTTTTCAGGAGGTCGTCTACGGGATAGTTCTCGTTCGGACTAAATGTGGATTTCTCATTTCATTCTTAGATAATGTGACAAAAACGCAATATAGGCATTTGAGACATAATAAATAACATTTATTGTGAACAAAATATCTCTTTTACCTATGACCGATGGTAAAATTGTCTGGTTACTTATTATGTAGTAACTAATTTTATAACATATAAGATTAGGGATGTTCACGTGCTTAGTTGAACCGGTTGGACCTTTTACTCGTGCGTGGCTCGTTTACAAACTGAACTATGTTGGACTAAATATACGTAACGTTTGTATATTTATCTATAGCCATTATAATCATTTATATTATGATGATCAATTATTAATATTATCCTAAGCCCAATAACATATATGTCTTTGATGGGCGGACTATCATTAGATGGGTCTTATTAGGGTGTCCCTTGGGTATGTATAAATATGGAGAGATATTATGAGATTAGGGTTGACAAATTCATAACACCATTAGCCATCCCCTATCTCTCTCTCTCTCAATGTGTTCATAACTAGAGAACACACAAACCATCAGAACTGCATACCCTAAAGGGAACCCAATCAAGATGATGGTGTCTTCCATTACTGAAGTTCCTGAACGGTTAAGCAAATCAGGTACACTTGATTAAATCTTATGTTTATTCCTTATGTTCTAATTAATATAATCAACATGTGGTATCAGAGCGTATTGCATTAGGACTTTGAATGTCTCACTTCTGCCCAAAGGTGATGGGTTACATTCACTGTTAGCAGCTTAATACTTAAATAAATAGCGTATAGCCAAAGCTAGAGCATGTTATTTAAGTAGCTTATGTTGGTGTTATGATATTATCACGTCTTCATTACAAAATTGATCCTCACAATTAATGATCCTTCATTAATATAACGATCATAATCTAAGTCTGCCTTACATCAATACCCGTAACTCGAAACTAATCTCACATTCTTCTATAAATTACTATCTCAACTAAATAATCCACTCTTATTATCAAAACTAAGAAGAGTTTTCTCAACTTTTAGTTCTTATTAAGTTACCTCTTAAGACATGACATTCCTACGCTCTATCTGATAAAGTATTACAGAATAACATATGAGCATAAGAAGGGGAATAAAATGTCTCTTATGGTAATTAAGAACTTCTTTTACTGATTCCTATCAGGTGAGCTACTAAAGATTCTGAAATTCCTAAGACTAATGTATTATCTATGGAATGAAAGAATATAACGAATTCCTAAGAAGCATGAAATAAATAAATCTAACTTTATGGTTAAATGGCATCTGTGAATACATCCTAATATTGAATAACATGACCCATAAAGCTAAGGGGTTATACATGGAAATCAATAAAACTTCTAGTGCATTATGACTTTTCCATTAGTACGACTAGATGCATTAAGAATCAACTATAACACTCAGAAATATCAAAGTAAAACGAGTGTGTTGATAGCGAATTATGTACAGGAAAAGAAACGCATTAAACTAGAAAAGTTGATGTTATTCACCTTACTACCATTAAACCTAAAAGAGGAAGAATAATTACCATAGAGAGGATAATTATAAGGTATGGAAACAAGATACAAGTACTACTTTCAGCTATAAGTTTTCTCGAAAGGGAAAGTCTTACTAAGCAAAACTGTGCCATTAAGAATAGGCATAAGCAATGAGATTACCCATAAGTAAAGAGAACAGCTGGCTAAGATGTGTAGTGCCTAATTAAAGATATTTAACTCCACAAATGCTAATGAATTCCAGTTAACACATGATGGTTGAGTCCAGTTTTATACGTTTCCTTACCATAATACAACAAATACTGATCTTAGAGTTGGTGGCAAAATTAAGGGTCTATTAACCATTAATAACTGATCTTAGAGTTGAAGCTTTATGATACCTTACGATATTCTTGAGATTACTCAGAATTTAGTATCAATACTAAAAGCTACAATTTTTTGATAGTTACAAGGTTTTAATGACCAAACCAAAGCCACTATTAAGTTAAACTCTTATATTGTTTGTTGTCATTATCTGAATAGAAACCTTATGAAATAAAACTAGATGATCCAATAACGTTTTCACAACTTTGTTATCATGAAAATGAGAATTTAACAAAGGAAAATGAGACCCGTGCAATTCATCCACTAAGACCAAAATTTCACGAGAAATCATGATCAGGTCACTAAAGGATGCTTGGCTATCAAATCTCATTCCCAGTGACTTTAAAGCATGTGTTAAACGCCCTAAACATTAAATGGCGAAAGGAATAAATGGGTTTCCAACATAATTCATAACTAATTGGCATCAGTGGAGCTTAGATAAATATCTAACTGTATCTATTCTGTTTCCTACAGACCAAAAGTATTAAAGAAATCAATTCATATATACTTAATAAGATTCCCTCTAAGTATGTCCTTAAAATTTCTTATGAAATTTGGACGATAAGGGAAATCAAGCATAAAATATATGAAGTATTCTCGTTCACACGCATCGTTAAAACTTATTATGTGGAGATACTAAGAGACCTAAAAGATTAGTGGGAGCATTAGATGTCCTACTTATGACTTGCAAAAGTTACAGAGGTGGGGGGAACGGAAATTTGATATATCCTCAAATTACACCTCTTGCACTGGACAACGCTCTATCACAACTTGTCTCCTTTGCACTTAACGTACTCCTAACAAAGTTTTGTGGATGCCTAAATATGGGCGAGGTTAGATTTCTTACTAAAGTAATCCTCATAAAGAGAAACGACAATAAACATCATTAGGTTGTTTTCTCTATTAAAATCTATGGATCTTCCAAATGTTAGACCTTAAGCATGCTAAATTCATTAAGATTTCTAAGCTAGGTGGGAGCAGTAAAATTCCTTATTATGACTTTTCGGAAGTACAAGATGCGGGGGAGAGACTCATTAAAATTCGAGACCCATTAAAATTCGAGACTCATTAAGTTTAACTCCGAATTTAACTTCAATTATTCCTCTTGTACACCTTACTGCACCAACTCTTACACACTTAGAAACTAATGTTGCTCCTTATGTACCTGAAAATAAAATCATTTAACTAAAGTTAAGTTTGTATCATAATAAACCCAATGTTCAACTCAGGAGGTCATTTGGGTCTAAAGCCCACTAACTTTGATGATTATGTAACCTACCTGACTAATACAAAATGGATGTTTGGAAAGTTTACCGATCCTACCTCTTCTAATTAAATCATTAGTAACAATCAATCTTCTAAATGGAATAAAGCTATTATTAGCAAAATTTAATTCCATAAATTAGAATAACGTTTAGGATTTGGTTGAATAACCTAAAGGTATTCATAATTGAACCAGATCCGAATGGGAACATTGTAAGATAAGATTGATTGTAAAAGATTATACTCAAGAGGGATTAGATTATCAAAGAATCTTCTTATCTGTATTACAAAAGATTTCTTTGAGGATCATTACCGTCCTAGTAGCTCATAATAAATAAGAGCCACATTAGATGGACATTAAGACAACTTTCCATAACAATGACCTACATGTTCATTAAGCAACCTGAAAGTTCTAAACTGAAGGTTAAGAACACTTAGTCTGTAAGTCAATAAGATCCATGTATGGGTTGATGCAAGCATAAAATGTGTTTGAATCATAATGAAATTCTCTTCATCAAGAACTAAGTGGATTAAAGAACCTACCTCAAGATGAGTGGGAGCAACTAATGAAAACTTGTCCTTACATATATGACATTTCTCTTGACAAGTATATGTTACCTAAGTCAAAGCATTGTTCATGCATAATTTTGATATGATGAATATCGGGGATTCCTCTTACGTGATAGGAATCAAAATATACCGAGATAGACCCACCGGGATATTAATTTCATCCCATAAGTTTTACTCTAAGCGGGTCCTTAAGTATGTAACATACAACATTGCTCTCTTTTAGAGGATAATAGGATAATTTGAGATTATCACCTTATGCTTCATTAATTAGAAGACTGATGTAAATTTAAGTCTATGCTTATTTATGATATTGTTCGTATTGCTTGATACTAGACTTGTCTAGATTGATGAAAAGCATCTAATGGAACATTACAATATCTTTAAGAAACAAGAGACTATAATATAAAGAAGAAGTGAGAACTTAAAGTGATTGTCTACTCTTACTCTAACTTTGTTATATTCAAAGGAAATCGAGTGTCAATTTCGGGGTATATCATAACGTTAGCAGACATAACTATCTCATGGAGGAGTCATAAGGAACTGTTAACAACAACCTAAGTTATCATGACATAATGTGTTGCTGATCACAACAGAATGGTCATTAAATATTGTTGGTAAATTTATCAGTTGACTTATAACTTATTAACTCCATATAAATACTAAGTTGAAGACTTACTGTGATAAAGTCAGCTGCCCTAATTTCTCGAACAGTAACAGTTTGAGAGGAGCTGCACTAGAGTTCGATACGAAATTATTGTTCGCTTATGTTAAGAACAAATAGAGGAAATCAGGATTTTGTATCGAATGCATTCATGATATGCTAATGGATCCAATAACTAAAGGTCTATTACCCATAAAGTCTCACTAAGGGCCAACTAAGAGAAAAGGGTTTTACTAATGACCATGTACAACTGCATATCGTACTATGAATGACTAATGACTAAAGATTAATGATTAATTTTCCTCATTATGATTTGTTTGTCTATTAGTATGCTAAGCTAGCATAATGGCATAAAGACAATAATATAACAAATCAACTAAGGGCATAACTGTGACATCCGTCACTTTTTTTTTTCATTATATATATATATATATATTTTATAATAATAATAATAATAATAATAATAATAATAATAATAATAATAATAATGATAATAGAGCTAGTTCAACACACTTGAAACACCATAACCAAACCTTAAGCCCAAACCCCTTATTTATTAATTTTGATCTGGCCCAAGGACACACGTGAGCCCAACAGATCCAGCCCAAGCCCACCCTTCCTTCCCTTGCTATTGATACAAAAAAAAAAAAAAAAAACTGCTTCTACCCAGGCTCGAACCCGGGCAGAAGCCACACAACACACACGCGTCCACCACTAGGCCAAGCCTTTTTCTTGTTTGTTATTCCAACTCCATTTATATTAATACACATTTCCGTTTTCCTTCTTTCTTCCTGCTCATCGAAACAGCAGCAGCAGCATAGTGTTATTATTATTTTTTTTTTTTTACAAACCTTTGATTTGGAAATTAATCATGCATAATTGGTAAGTATCATAATCTTCGGCTCTATACAACACGATTACACACCAATTAACATCAATCATTGACCAATTCTTTATTATTACGCGTATGAATTTATAACGTGGTCAAACTTTCCAATTAACCTTACCCCTTGATCCTCTGTATAAATAGACCACCTACGATCCTTGATTACTCGCTCACAACTCTCTCTCAACCTCCAATTCTCTCTGAAACACTCTAATTATTATTATCTAGTTCGTTGTTTGACTTTTTCCTTGACCCGTCAATTATCATCAAATCTACACTGTGAGTCTAATTTTTTGTGTGGGTTTCATTTATCGGCGATCAACCAACAAAAGCCCCAACATTAATCGGGCTAATGTTGGCTGATTTGCCCAATTGAAAATTCTAGGGTTCGTAATCTTATTTTGGGGATAATCTTGATTTCGCGTCATGTATAATATTATTTTGAAACCAGAAACATCACAACCACCGGCCTAGGCCAAGTGGTTGTGACCATGGTCCACAACAGAGGTCACCCGGGTTCGAGTCCCGGCTCTGACCGGTTTTGGTTCTTTTCTTTTCTTTTCTTTTTTTTAAAAACAAACAATTATATATATATATATATTAAATCCTTTTAAATCTTTTAAATTCATTTTAAAATATCAAAACTATTTTATAAATTCTAAAAAAAATTATATTTGTTTAATCTGAGATAAAAGTTTAACTTACAATTTTTAGTTTTCAAAAATTTATTTATTTAATATATATAATAAATAAATCAAGTTTATTCTATTTTATTTATAAAATTCCTTTAAAATATCAAAACGATCTTATTAATTTCCACAAAAATTATCCTAAGTTTTTATAACTTTAAGCTTTTCAGAAATGATTTTTATTTCTGAAAAATCACTTATTTAATATTTTTAATCAATTTTTGTTAGTTTTAATCATAATTAAATCATAATAAATTCATTTTTCAATATTTTTGCACCAAAATTTTACATAAATTATTTCTATACATTTGGAACAGAAATACAATTTTTAATGCACAAATTCTTTGATTTTAATATTTTTAGATATTAAAGTCATATTTTGACAATTTAAAATAATTAGATTAAATATTCTATTTTCAAGAAAATAATTTTATAAAAATTATTTCCATACTTAAAACCTTATGTTGCGACTATATTCAACTTAAAATTTTACCAAGAGACCTCTATTTATTTAGTCATTAAATTTCTCATAATTAATAAACAAATTATTATTAATCAAATAAACGTTATCCCCAATTCGAAGCCCTAGAAATACATGTATCCTAGAGTTATTTCACTCATACATTATCAATTACTTTAGGTTAATCATTTGGGAGTAATCTCAAACCCATATTTCGTTGTCCAAGTCCAATTTCAAGTTACTACGTGAACTGTGAGTATTCCTACCCCTTTTTGCCTTTATACATTTTTGGGGTGTTACATGTACACTATTACAATTTCAAATACAAGTTTACATTTTTACAATACAATTCTAGTACTATGTGCATTGCTTACAATGTGCTTTATGCTTAGACAATACATGTGGATTACATTTGTACTTAGTGAAATCATTAACATGGTACAAGCCGACCTTAACATTGGATAGCGCTATTTGGATTGACAACCCGCCTAGGTTGATTCTCCCCCTTTTTCATCGGAGAATCCGTGGCCATTGTTAAGTTATTATCCACTTGTTGGATAAGTACACTACAGTTCATACAGTACATTATACAGTCACAGGGTTGATTTCGCTCATTTGTTTGATACATGGTTTACATATTTGCACTGTAGCTTGCACTTGAATTGTATAACTTTTTAACCTACCATATATATCAAATCTAGGAATGCTCACCAACATTTCAAATGTTGACCAAATCTATTTTGTACATGTTTCAGGTGCAGTTTGATCTAGTGCTTTAGCAAGGAACACTTAGTGCTTTATTTTAATTCAGTTATTTCAATATTTACATTTCATTTAGACAATGTAATTTCCATTTTCCATGTAAGACAATTTTGAATTATTCAATAATATTTACATTTTAGTACCATGAGCTTTTGAACAATCGTCACTACGTGGCACCTCGATGATTCCGCCATCGGTTGGGGTGTTACAGATTGGTATCAGAGCCATGGTTATAGGGAACTAGGTTACTAGATGAAATAGGCCTAGACTATAACCGAACTTCAACTTTCATGCATAATATTTTCTGAACTGCCTTACCCTCATTTCCCTCTACTTTCCTTCTTCTATCTTTCCTTTTTCTCTCTCTCCATTCTTTTCATCCTTCATCATGGTGCATAGAGATGGTGTCCTACAGGGAGTGGAAAGTCTACATCATCATGGAACAGGGACAGTACCTTTCATGAAGACACTCTTAGGCATAATGCCCACTCTTACTTTTGTTCCTTCAAAGTTGTTGAACTTTAATGAGTATGATAAGGACACGTGCAATCTGGAAGGGTGGACGCCTGTACACTGGGTTTTCTGGCATAGGCAAGCATAGCGCATAAATCCATTTACGGACCTGTTATGCTTACCTGGGGATTCCTGGAGTGAGTGTCCACTTATAGGCTAAAGCACGTCTTCTTTGATCACCATTGGGTTCAATTCCTTTGAAAAGTCAACGTTCTTGTTGGGCTTTACAGCTAGACAAGGGCACTCCAAGCATTTTATGCAAGCTTTTTCAATAATACTCTCTCGGTTCATATACAATATTTTGTATTTCACGATTGTCATATATTGCTTACAAATTTATACTTTCATAACCATCTATGGATTTCACAATCACACTTCACCTTACCCTCTTAGCCATTTTTTTTAAATAATCAAACACCATACCCAAATCATATTATTTCTTTTCTCCACATGTTATTTATTTTAAAAACTATAACCTCATACTTTAGCACAAACTAAAGATTTCTAAAACTAGTTGTATTACCTAGTAACTTTACAAAGTACACATTTTCCTCGAACTTAAATTCAATTGATTATTTATTGACGTAACCAACGATTTTCTATATAAGGTTACAAAGCCTACTTAGCTTGTACTATTTAACAACTTTTGCCTTATGTACAAAACCAAACTTTGAAAATATTCATTTTGGAATAAAATCTAGTCTCTAGATTTTCCATCAACACTCACCCATTTTCAACTTGTTCAAATTTTTACAATATTTGGCATACACCACAAACATGTTTTCTTATACACTTGATTATAACCTTTGATCCAAACCCCAAAATTTACACTGCTATACTATAAAATAAACTCTTTATCAATTATCTTCACATTCACCATCTCTCACAACCTTGATTCTGCTTCAAATTTTTCATCATCCTCTCAAGAACTAAATTCATATCTTTCACCTTCTCACACATGAGCTAGTTACCCAAGCTAACCAAACTACAAAAAAAAAAAAAAAACCTGATACTTGATTCTACAGGATTTTTCCAAAACATCATTGTTTATGAAACTTGATTTTCCCTTAATTTGACTATTCACTGGACATTTAATTATTCATGATACTCGTGTTTTCATTTTCTTGATCTTATTATCATTTTGTACCCAATTATGACATACTCATAGGCATATAACATCTAGAGATTTCCTTGCATACTATTATGTACGAACACAAATTGGTAATCTATCATATTGGTTACGTTTATTTTAATCGTACACTTACATTTATTTGAAACGTTTAGACTTGATACTTGATCTTACAGAGCTTTTCTAAGAAAACATCATTGCTTATTATATGAAACTTGATTTTTCCTTTAACTTGACTATTCATTGAACATCTAATTATTCATGATACTCGTAAACATTTAATTATTCATGATAACACTTACACTTAATGGTTGTAGTACTTACAAACTTGCTTGCATAAACATGCTATCAATTTGCAATCTATGTGAATAATAATTGCTGCACTTAATAGAGGTCATCATGCCTTTTTCAACAGTCGGGAGAGGCCCTACAACCTGCTCCACGACTGGTGGAGGCTATCGAACATACTCAACGATTGGTAGAGGTCACTATGCCTTTTCAAACAGTCGGGAGAGGCCCTACAACCTACTCCACGGCTGGTGGAGGCTATCGAACCTGCTCAACAATCGGTGGGGTCATAGAAGGACACAAAACCCTAATGTAAGGTAAATGGATGATTCCGGTCCGGAACGTAATCATGAATTTACAGGTACGTTAGGGTAGTGTGAAATTCTATTAGAGTTTTTGGAAGACGTTCAGTACGTTTTCAAGGTATCAAAGGTGTGGTGGGTTAGCTGCGGTACACCCTGTATACAAACACTAATGATGCGTTGAAAGTGAGACTGGAAGTCGAACCAGGAACAAACTCTGTTTGCTTGTTAGTTCATTTAGTATTTCTATAGTCAATCAACTCGTACATTTATCATAAAATTCCTAAAACTTGAAACTTGGTGAAACACTAGATCCTTATTCTCCTTATTATTCGAGACGAACTTGATCCATTCCTTAACTCACACCCATCAAACCTCATATCCAAATCATTCGAATCTCCCAGACCACAGTTACCTTAATTTTTGCCCAAACATCCATAACCCTATGTTACTATTAACTTCGGGACGAAGTTTCTAAAAGTAGGGGATGCTGTGACATCCGTCACTTTTTTTTTTCATTATATATATATATATATATTTTATAATAATAATAATAATAATAATAATAATAATAATAATAATAATAATGATAATAGAGCTAGTTCAACACACTTGAAACACCATAACCAAACCTTAAGCCCAAACCCCTTATTTATTAATTTTGATCTGGCCCAAGGACACACGTGAGCCCAACAGATCCAGCCCAAGCCCACCCTTCCTTCCCTTGCTATTGATACAAAAAAAAAAATAAAAACTGCTTCTACCCAGGCTCGAACCCGGGCAGAAGCCACACAACACACACGCGTCCACCACTAGGCCAAGCCTTTTTCTTGTTTGTTATTCCAACTCCATTTATATTAATACACATTTCCGTTTTCCTTCTTTCTTCCTGCTCATCGAAACAGCAGCAGCAGCATAGTGTTATTATTATTTTTTTTTTTTTACAAACCTTTGATTTGGAAATTAATCATGCATAATTGGTAAGTATCATAATCTTCGGCTCTATACAACACGATTACACACCAATTAACATCAATCATTGACCAATTCTTTATTATTACGCGTATGAATTTATAACGTGGTCAAACTTTCCAATTAACCTTACCCCTTGATCCTCTGTATAAATAGACCACCTACGATCCTTGATTACTCGCTCACAACTCTCTCTCAACCTCCAATTCTCTCTGAAACACTCTAATTATTATTATCTAGTTCGTTGTTTGACTTTTTCCTTGACCCGTCAATTATCATCAAATCTACACTGTGAGTCTAATTTTTTGTGTGGGTTTCATTTATCGGCGATCAACCAACAAAAGCCCCAACATTAATCGGGCTAATGTTGGCTGATTTGCCCAATTGAAAATTCTAGGGTTCGTAATCTTATTTTGGGGATAATCTTGATTTCGCGTCATGTATAATATTATTTTGAAACCAGAAACATCACAACCACCGGCCTAGGCCAAGTGGTTGTGACCATGGTCCACAACAGAGGTCACCCGGGTTCGAGTCCCGGCTCTGACCGGTTTTGGTTCTTTTCTTTTCTTTTCTTTTTTTTAAAAACAAACAATTATATATATATATATATATTAAATCCTTTTAAATCTTTTAAATTCATTTTAAAATATCAAAACTATTTTATAAATTCTAAAAAAAATTATATTTGTTTAATCTGAGATAAAAGTTTAACTTACAATTTTTAGTTTTCAAAAATTTATTTATTTAATATATATAATAAATAAATCAAGTTTATTCTATTTTATTTATAAAATTCCTTTAAAATATCAAAACGATCTTATTAATTTCCACAAAAATTATCCTAAGTTTTTATAACTTTAAGCTTTTCAGAAATGATTTTTATTTCTGAAAAATCACTTATTTAATATTTTTAATCAATTTTTGTTAGTTTTAATCATAATTAAATCATAATAAATTCATTTTTCAATATTTTTGCACCAAAATTTTACATAAATTATTTCTATACATTTGGAACAGAAATACAATTTTTAATGCACAAATTCTTTGATTTTAATATTTTTAGATATTAAAGTCATATTTTGACAATTTAAAATAATTAGATTAAATATTCTATTTTCAAGAAAATAATTTTATAAAAATTATTTCCATACTTAAAACCTTATGTTGCGACTATATTCAACTTAAAATTTTACCAAGAGACCTCTATTTATTTAGTCATTAAATTTCTCATAATTAATAAACAAATTATTATTAATCAAATAAACGTTATCCCCAATTCGAAGCCCTAGAAATACATGTATCCTAGAGTTATTTCACTCATACATTATCAATTACTTTAGGTTAATCATTTGGGAGTAATCTCAAACCCATATTTCGTTGTCCAAGTCCAATTTCAAGTTACTACGTGAACTGTGAGTATTCCTACCCCTTTTTGCCTTTATACATTTTTGGGGTGTTACATGTACACTATTACAATTTCAAATACAAGTTTACATTTTTACAATACAATTCTAGTACTATGTGCATTGCTTACAATGTGCTTTATGCTTAGACAATACATGTGGATTACATTTGTACTTAGTGAAATCATTAACATGGTACAAGCCGACCTTAACATTGGATAGCGCTATTTGGATTGACAACCCGCCTAGGTTGATTCTCCCCCTTTTTCATCGGAGAATCCGTGGCCATTGTTAAGTTATTATCCACTTGTTGGATAAGTACACTACAGTTCATACAGTACATTATACAGTCACAGGGTTGATTTCGCTCATTTGTTTGATACATGGTTTACATATTTGCACTGTAGCTTGCACTTGAATTGTATAACTTTTTAACCTACCATATATATCAAATCTAGGAATGCTCACCAACATTTCAAATGTTGACCAAATCTATTTTGTACATGTTTCAGGTGCAGTTTGATCTAGTGCTTTAGCAAGGAACACTTAGTGCTTTATTTTAATTCAGTTATTTCAATATTTACATTTCATTTAGACAATGTAATTTCCATTTTCCATGTAAGACAATTTTGAATTATTCAATAATATTTACATTTTAGTACCATGAGCTTTTGAACAATCGTCACTACGTGGCACCTCGATGATTCCGCCATCGGTTGGGGTGTTACAATAACGTTAATTGATCCTAATGTTAAGTTTTAAATTTGGATGTAGTATGATTAATGGGGGTCCTAAGTCGAATAAAGACTTAACGGCTGTATTTCTCTGCTACATTTTGGGTTTAGAACTAAAATGAGTATTAATCTCTGCAGACTTACGTAATACTCATAATAAATGATTACTCGGCTAAGTGGGAGAATGTTGGACTAAATATACGTAACGTTTGTATATTTATCTATAGCCATTATAATCATTTATATTATGATGATCAATTATTAATATTATCCTAAGCCCAATAACAGATATGTCTTTGATGGGCGGACTATCATTAGATGGGCCTTATTAGGGTGTCCCCTGGGTATGTATAAATATGGAGAGATATTATGAGATTAGGGTTGACAAATTCATAACACCATTAGCCATCCCCTATCTCTCTCTCTCTCAATGTGTTCATAACTAGAGAACACACAAACCATCAGAACTGCATACCCTAAAGGGAACCCAATCAAGATGATGGTGTCTTCCATTACTGAAGTTCCTGAACGGTTAAGCAAATCAGGTACACTTGATTAAATCTTATGTTTATTCCTTATGTCAGTGGCGGATCCAGGATTTTTTTTCTATGGGTTCCTTTTTTTGGTAGTCAAATTTCTCATGACCAAACGCTAAAATTTTCAGGTCAGGTTGGAGAATAAAGTAATCTTTCCACTAGCCCAAGACTTTTCGGGTCAGGTTGGATCGCTATATCTGCACCTTTTTTCGGGTCGGGTCCGGTCTAGTCGGAAAATAAAGTAATCAATCCACGACCAAATAGTGCTTTTGTTAAGTTGCACGGAACTAATTAAGAGTTGCATCGTGTTGATGACACACTATGTTTCACACTAAGTCGACTTCACTTACCTTGTTCGTCAATGACACTAAACGTACTCTAAAACAATGATGATGAACAATTGAACATATTATCAACATTGTTTGTCTTACCTAAGTTTTCAAGTATTTGAATTTGACATCATAAAAAGAGTAACAAAATAGAACAATTTCCTATGAGAGGTTACTAACACACCTAAATTCTTACCTAAGTTTTCAAGCATTTGGTATCATCAAAATAGTAACAAAACAGGCAACAATTTCCTATAAAGGTTGAATTATAACTAAAGAAAATAAAATAGATTTGAAGTGAAAATGAAAATCACATGACAAAATAGTTGGGTCAGCTTCTTGTCCAATATATCTGCAGTATCTACAAGTTGGAGCTTTGATATTCTTTAGTATTTATCATTCACGGGTTGCAAACATTTTATTAAATCTAATCCTAAGTTAAAACAACACAATCATGATAAATTATATGCAAATCTGAAAAACCGTCTAATTCATATTAATCAAGTGTAATCCAAGGCTCACAAATATTGTATCAAAAACAACATAATCACCATACAGTATCCACAAATCGATAAGATAAACCACCTAATTGATAATAATTACCTACAATTCACCACGAATAAACTGATAAAGTCAACAAACCCATCACAAAACTTAACAATAAACATCAAATTAATGAAAAGAAACACTTAAATAATGAGTACTGACCTGGAATTAAGAAACTGACCGAATAAAATGAGGGGCCGGAAACATAACGGAAGGGGCATGAGAGAGTGGAAGCGGAGAATAAGGATACGAACTGAATGAGCTTGAAAACATGAGAGAAATAGCCATGGTTTTGGAATGATCTCGAGCTAGGGGGACGGTTTGGAGAGGAGGTTAGGAGGAGATGAGTTGGGTTTGGAGGAGCTGCAGTGTTTGTTTGGAGAGGCAGTGTTTGTTTGGATTTATGTTAGGGTTAGGTTTTGATTAAAAATAATAGACACGAAACAAAAAAAAACTGCACAAAATAAGTCTCGAACCGGAATCTGTTGTGTGGAAAGGAGGATTGCAACCATTAGAGCACTTTAAATCTTTAGTTATGGGTTCCTTTAACAATTTTCTTATGGGTTCCTTTCATTTTTTTATATACAATAACACTATAATTTACAAACCGACTGGGTTCCCGGGAACCCGTCGAACAAAGCCTAAATCCGCCCCTGCCTTATGTTCTAATTAATATAATCAACAAACTAAGCCGATTAACTCATTTACAACCAAGTGAACATTTTTTGATCGCACATTTTTCCGAGCGAGCGGCGAGCAATGTAGGGATGTCAATGGGTCGGGTTTGGGACGGGTTTAGGTAATCCCAACCCCATACCCGATTAGGTATGCTTGTCCCAAACCCGTCGGGTTTATGTCGGGTAATTACCCATCGGATGACGGGTATACCCGCGGGTTTCGGGTAAACCCATTAACTTTTAAAACTTACCCATCGGGTATATCCGACCATAAACCGGTCGGGTATCTATTGGATAACTACTAACGAATTACATTTAGAATTATTTAATATACATGTAAATGATTACAATGTATGAATATAAAATACTTAACTCATATAAAAACACTCTAAGACATAGATAACAAATAGTATACAATATTTTTTGGTAATTTCTAGCACAAGATGGTAATCTAGATGGATAATTAGATATATTATGCATACATATTTAAAAAATATATAAGAAAACATATTGGGTATCTAATCGGGTAAATAGGTATACTTTATCGGGTAATCGGGCCGGGTAAATGGACATATCATCAAATCCCAAACCCGCGAAAAAAATAAAAACTAATCCCATACCCGGACTCATACCCTCTTACCCGACCCCAAACCCGTCCCAAATGTATCGAGTTTCGTGTTTGATTGCCATCCCTAGAGCAATGAATGATTTGGATAATTGTAACTTTGGGATGTTTCCGTTGTCGAGTGACGGATGGGGCCTGACTTTCGGATGATGACACTAAGCCTGAGGTCCGACTATTCCAGGATGAGGCTCATGTTGTGGCCGGTGAGTTGATGAGCATATTGCAGAGAACAATTGTCGCATTGGCCAAACATTTGATGGTGTGAGTAGATCAAATATTGGATCCCAATTGGTTGACTGGTTTGGTATGTTATCCCCGAAAACTAGCAAAGGTGTCTGAGGACTCGTGGCGAAGTCATGAGTAGTTCAAAGACGCCGGAAACTTCAGCCATGTCATACAAGTAGTGTAACATCATGCTTGAAGACGACAATCATGTCTTGAGGACTCGCTAGAGAGCATACAACGATCTTTACCGGGGTATCAATGTGACATGGTGCCGTAGAGAATATGATGCACCGCTCATCTCGTTGCAAGAAAACAAACATGGAGGCTAGTCGGTTGTGTTCAATATGTGTTGGTGGTGCCGCAAGTCTATAAATGATAGGTTGATCAAGAAAGAAGCTCAACAACTGCATGTAATGAGGGTCATAAGTCTAACAATGGGCCACATAAATGTCATAATTTTGATAACTTTTTAAACCGATTGTGTGGAAATGTTGGTCATTGTGATATGGAACTAACTGATCGCCACATAGAGTAATGGACTTGCCTACGTGGATGGACCGAGGCATAACAATCTAGGATGATGACAGGTCGTTGCACACTAGGATCAACTTTCAATGATCGTCTCTTTTGCCCGTTGCCAATGTAAAACCAATATTTCATGTATTGACCATGATGTGCAACAAATGCATGACGGTGATAAGAAAATGTGACGTGTAAGACTCTTGATAATGGTATTTGCTTATTTTTGCTTGAACGCTTATGTTTACTAGCTAATTCTGGTTCTCAACAGGGAGAGCCTCACAAATTTAGATATTATAGAAGAGCTTGCAAATTTGATCGTAATCTGACCCTCCCTAGTGATAGGACGAAACTAGTGACCCTTGTTATAATGAGATGAAACAACTAGCTTTTTGAATAGCCAAAAAGTGGCCTCAAAACATGTCTCTTAACAAAAGGCGATTGAAGCAAAAACAAGCATGCGTTGTGGAGGAAGGTGATTGAAGTGTGTCACAAGAGCAACAACATGTGGGAGGCTCTTTCGATTAATAAATACGCGTCCGGAAGTTGGAAAGCTATTGTTAAAGTGATGGCTGGGCTAAAGGTTAACGAGGTGTCGCTTTATACATACATTAGAGCTAAAGTGAGGAATGGTGAGTCGGTTAGATTTTGGCTTGATGTTTGGTTGGGCGATTGTGCGCTTAAATATAAATGGCCGCTACTATATCGTTTGGAGGAAAATAAGTGTTGTATGGTTGCGGACATAACTAAAGTGGTGAGTAATAAATTGGTCATTGATGCGGATTGGATTGAAAACATACAGAAGACGGAGGAGCTGATACAGTGGGTTAATATGTGTGAGGCGATGGATAGTTATGTTATTTCGATGGGTCAACACGGCTGGTTTTGGGCTGCAGAAGGTCAACCAGATTTTTCAGCAAAGGGCACGACATCTTTGCTGCTGTAGAGGTCTGATTTTTGTAACCTCACGAATTTTCCCATTTATTTTGCATTAAAGTATTTCCCGATCCATGATATAAAGTCTAATTTATTTCTAAGTATTCTTATCTTTATCCGTGCACTCTATTTTTCTAAGTTCATATGGGAAAACAAAACCATCGGGTAAATCGAGTGCATAATCAAACCTTGTGACTAGAATATTGTGGTCCATCCCATACGCTCATGGTTCACTCGATTTATTTCTTAATTAAAGCTAATCATTTTTCCAATTACATTTATAATCTCAAGCAAGGAAGATATAAATTCATTTCAATATATATATATATATATATATATATATATATATCAAAGTCTTAGTCAAACAGTCAAAGTCTTAGTCAAACAGTCAAAGTCTTAGTCAAATAGTCAATTCATCATAAAACCTTACTTTATGGTGTTGACCAATTTTAATGGCTAATTGAATCCAAAACTAGTATAAAAACCCACCTATGACCCATTATACTTTGCACCTCTAAATCGATTGTTTCAATCTGATTAAACTTTCCCCCATACCTTTCTTCTATAGTCTATTACTTCTACAATTGAAGCTTTGATTATAAGCTCTTGTAATTGGCGAATTGGAAGCTTGATATTCTTTCTTTTTCGTTTTTTTTTATTTCTTCAATTTGGACTAGCTACGTTGTTGAGTTTTTGGGATTCGCCTCGCATACATTCACAACACTTAGAGGATAATTCACCTTAGCCAATGTGAGTTTACGTAACCATGTTTATGCAATTCTTTATACTTGCAACATTATACTTAAGCAATTCTACATACATGTCTAGTTGTAAACTTTAATGCCTCATGATTTAGACAACAACAACAGTTAGACTTACGCTTCAACATGCATAATCATTAGCTATGGCCAAGCCGGCGATACTCAATAATAGATCTATTGGATTGACAATCCCACCTAGATTCGTTGACCATCTTTTATGGAGAGCGCGGGTGATTGTTATCGTTCCAACATGATATTAAGGTGAACCGTGGATGACGGGATGGACCTAAACTAGTCGGAGGTTTGATTATGTGCATTCAACACTTCATGTTTATTCATGTAGACTTAAACTTACAATAGACATTTGAATTGCTAAACTTTTATTCTTAAACTTAATTGCTTGACATGGCTTATGTATTCTCACCAACTTCTAGTTGACCCCCCCATTTTTACAACTCAACAGGAAATAATGATGCTTGAAGTCTAGAGCTAGCTTGAGGAGACAATTTGAAGTTTATGCTTTGTTTGGCTTTTTGATGTATTAGAATTTCATTCAAGACTTGTTATGTATTTCCAAATTTTGGATATTTTCCTTTTAATAAATTTCAATTAAAACTTGAATACCATGTGCTACTGTATACTCATTCATACGTGACACCTCGATGTTTCCGCCATCGGTTGGGGTGTTACAATTTTGGCTCTAATTTTGTCCTAAAGTGGGTTTCTTGGGTACCGTTGAAGTGTTCGATAATGGTATGGCGAGCGGAAATGAACAGGATACCCACAAAGGCAACGTTAGTGCAGCGAAACATCAACATTCAGGACCAATTTTGTTCTTGGTGCAGATTCAGTGACGAGACAGAGATGCATATTTTGGTATATTGTATCATCGCTTCAAACGTATGGGATCATATTAGTACTTGGTGTCGGATTCCTCCAATATTTTGTGTTCGCGATGAAAGATCTTTTGCAGCTTTATAAATAGTCCCGGGATGTAAGATGGAGAAACAGATCGTGCATGGAATAGTGATGGTTACAATGTGGACGATTTGGAAGGCTAGGAACGATACGGTTTTTAATGGGAATCAACCTAGCGTGGAGCGGATTGTGTCTAATGTGAAATCTTTATCTTTTCTTTGGTTGAAGAATAGAACAAAATGTAATAGGATTGTGTGAAAAGAGTGGTGTCGGTTTCCTATGTATATGTTGTAGTGGTTTGAGCCGCCCGTCCCCGCTTTAAGGTCCGGTTTGACGTTTTGAATGAAAGCATTTAAAAAAAAAAAAAATACAAAAGGTGATATTGATGATATTTGTAAGGAAACTTTTTACATATAAATTACAAAACATAAGTGACAAGAGAAGGTGTCTTTGTCTTATATAATAAATCTCTTATTCTTTCAAAAAAAATAAAATAAATAAATAAATCTCTTATATGTCATACATAGAAACTAATTTATGAGTAAATATCACTTCCTTAATAAGCTCATCTCATTGAAACTTGAACACATCCCTCTCTCCCCCCATGAAGCAAACTAGTGTTCATGGCAAGAACCATCTAACCACCTCCAAGATCCTCTTATTCATAACCCTAACCCTAATAACCCTAACAGTCTTCCCTCTCTATTTCCCTTTCCACAAATTCCCATCACTCTCTTCCACCACCCATTCCTCCACCTCTCCAACCACCACCTCACCGGAGAACCACCCTCTCATCACCGTCGACGACAACCACCACAAATGTGATGTGTTCTCCGGCGAGTGGGTTCCAAACCCTGAAGCCCCTTATTACCATAACACCACATGTTGGGCTATACATGAACATCAAAACTGTCAGAAATATGGACGACCCGATTCGGATTACATGAAGTGGAAATGGAAACCGGATGAATGTGATCTACCCATCTTTAATCCTTACCAGTTTTTGGAGATTGTTAGGGATAAGTCTTTGGCTTTTGTTGGTGATTCTGTTGGTAGGAATCATATGCAGTCCTTGATTTGCATGTTGTCTAGGGTATGTACATCTTTATCCCTTCATCTTTGTTCATTGATTGTTTGAATGATTTAGAGTTAATTATTTGCACACTTTGTTTATATTTTATTGAACTTGAAAAGATCAAGTCTTGATCACAATGATGGTGATTTTCTTGAGTTTCTTTTGCATATAATTTTTTATTTATTTATAGAAGTTGTTTTTAAGTTTTATAAAGATTTGAGTCTTGAATCTTGATCAAGTTATGATCTTGGTTTTTCTTTATTTTTTATTTTTTGGATAAATTTAATTTAAATTATACTATATGAACAATCTTTTTTTATCGGCAAATTTCATTTCATTTCACCCGAAAATATATATAAGATTGCTAACTAATAAGATACTAGTCGCAACACAACAACACTGAAATAAACCTTGTTACAAAACTTCGAAAACCAACTGAACATGAATCAATTAAAAATGTACTTAACGGAGGCTCTTGTTATTTTTTTTTTCTTTTCACATTTACTATGTGGAGATTGAAGAAAAAGTAAGCAAGATTCGGAATTGTGGGAACAAAAATCGAGAGCAGTTGAGCTCTCATTTTCACGTTATTATATGTTTTTAAATAGTTTTAACTAGGTATTAGTTACCGCGCTTCGCCGCGGGTGCGGCTGTTGTTCAAAACGCGGCGAGAGCTCCTGTTGCGTTGAGTGTTTGGCGGACGTTAAAGATCGCGCGTCGCTGTGGGAGCTCCTGTTGCGTGGAGGGTTTCGTGGACATAAAAGATAATATTAAGTGACTGTTATTCTTGCATGAGCTTCAAAAAAATACTCGTGACTAAAAGCTAAAAGTTTAGTGGTCAAAGTTTGAAATCCTAAAAACTAAAATTTTGGCCAAAGTGTAATAGTTGAGTGGTCAAAGTTTGAAATCCTAAAAACTAAAAGTTTGGTGGTTAAAATTTGAAATCCCAAAACCTAAAAGTTTGGTGGTCAAATTGGAAGAAAATAAAGTTAAGTTAAAAGTTAGTGGCCAAAGTTTTAAATCCTAAAAGTTAAAAGTTTGTTTGTCTAAGTTTGGTGGTCAAATTAGAAGAAAATAAAGTTAACCTAAAAGTTAGTGGCAGAAATAAAGTTTACGTAAAAGTTAGTGGCCAATATATATATTAAAACAAAGAAACTGTTAAAGTGTCTTTGAATTAATATATATAGATAATAAAAGTTTTTAGAAAGTGATCTTAATAAATTCAAGACTTAAACGTCTCCATAGTTGTTTAACATTTTTTTTTTTGTACTGAGGGACAAATAATATATATATTCACATATGATTAATTATGTAAGGTAACACATGTATCACCATAAATAATATGTATGGGTGTATATAATTTTTATTTTTTTTGGAAGAAGTGAAGCCTCGAAGGAAGGTGATAAACCATTTTAAAATTAACATATAGTATTGTAGTTTTGTATTATATTTTCTTCTTTGACTTGTAGAAAGTAGGTGACCGACTGATATGTTTGATGGGGAAATAATTATAATAATGACAACGTTTAATTTTCTTAATTTTGAAATTATGCAACATTCAAACTTTTTAGGGGTTTATACATATGGCCTACAAACCTAACTATTTACATGTCACCTGCTAATTATTTATATAAATTTTGATTTTGAAAAAAAAAAAAAAAACAGAACAAATAATAAACATATGTATTGAACTTTTTATTCATCTAGTTTATATGTTTTAGTTTAGAAAATAACACATAAATGTAACAAGGCCTTGAATATATGATCACCATCTAGCTACTTGCCTAGTTTTTGCCCCAAACATCCAAACAACTCTTGGAAGAATATCTTTACACTACAAAACAAATGACATTTATCGTCGGTACAATTTGGGATAGTTAGTACCGACGACCTTTTTATTTTATTTTTCCACTTTTAACATGATCCATTATGTTATTTATCCTTTTATTTTTAATGAATTAACGTACTTTTAATGTAAATTTTTTTTTAATAAAAATACTCATTTATGTAGTAGTGTGTAGTGGAATGAGAAAGTATATCATATTTACTTGGTGACAAAACTTAGGGAATATATTATTGTGGGAACATGCATGGATTGTTCCACCATGCTTTTACTTTCACTCTTTATTCCAGAAATTTCTGTCTTTTACATTGGAAACATGATCACAATCTCTGCATTTGCATGTGCATCAATTCATACAAATGGCTTTATCATAAGGCATGCATGTGAACTTGACAATGACTACATTCTTGTCTTCTAATTAAACTCTTAGGTGGAGTATCCAATCGATATCTCGACAACAAAAGATGACGACTTCAAGCGATGGTACTATGTCTCATACAACTTCACTATGGCCACATATTGGTCACCATTTTTGGTGAAGTTCGACCAACCCGATATGGATGGTCCAACTCACACGGGTTTGTTTAGTCTATACCTAGATGAGTTTGACGAGAAGTGGACCAACCAGATCGATGAGTTCAATTACCTAGTAATAAATGGAGGTCATTGGTTCTCACGGCCTTCGTTTTACTATGAGAACCATCGCGTGGTTGGTTGCAAATTTTGTCAGAAAGACAATGTCACTGACTACCCGATGACATTTGGGTATAGAAGAGCGTTAAGGACTACATACAAGGCGATCATGAGCCGGAAAAACTTCAAGGGCGTGACGTTTTTACGCACATTTGCGCCAATGCATTTCGAAGGTGGGGAATGGAACGGAGGAGGGAATTGCATAAGAACAAAGCCTTTTAAGAACAATGAGATAAGGTTAGAGGGTTCTAATTTGGAGTTGTATTTGGCCCAAATGGAAGAGTTTGATAAAGCCCAAAATGAGGCTATGGAAAATGGGCTCAAGTTTAGGCTTATGGATATAACCCAGCCCATGTTGCTAAGGCCAGATGGACACCCAAGTAAATATGGGCATTGGCCCAGTGAGAATGTGACTTTGTATAATGATTGTGTGCATTGGTGTCTACCTGGGCCCATTGACACGTGGAGTGATTTCTTGCTACATATGTTGAAGATGGAGGGTAGGATAACTGCCCACGAGCGTTCATTAAAGAAAAGGAAAATAGCAAGTTAAGGTTTTTAGTTTTTTAAACACGAAACTAAGGGGACAGAAAAGGAAAAACCCTTTTTTATTATAGAAACTTTAATTATTATCATTTAAATTCTTGTTAATTTTGAGAGTTTTATTTCTTCTTGTAATATGATTTATATCCTATCATATTGAAGTATTTTACACGCAAAAGGTTGAATGTGTAGAAACATTGGTGACCGTGTATTTGTATAGTTTGAAGTATTTAAATCTAACTAGTGTTTTCGAAGTACGGCGCGTTGCGCCGTTGGCCATGATCTACGCAATGGGAGATCGAACGTAGGCGAAAGAACTATACGAACGTAGGCGAATGTAGACGAAAGAACTATATGAAAGCACACGAACGTATACGAAAGCATTATACGAATGTAGACGAACGTTGGCATAAGTACTATACGAATGTAGACAAAAGAACTATACGAACGTAAACGTAGACGACAGAATTATACGAACGTACACGAACGTAGATGAAAGTATTATACGAACGTAAACGAAAGTTGGTGGCTAAAATGGGAAAAAAAAACTTAACCAAAAAGTCGGTGTCCGGATTAGGAAAGAAAATTAAAACAACTTACGTTGACGAAATGAGACGAACGTACTGTATGAACGCAGACGAAAATACTATACGAACGTAGAGCAACTTGGGTTAAAGATCGGGTGTTAGAGACGAACGGAGACGAAAGTACTATACGAACGTAGGCGGACACTACGTAAAAAAGAAAGAAATAAAATGTGGCAAAAATAGGGGAAAAAAACTTAACCAAAAAGGGTGTTACAGACGAACAGAGATGAAAGTACTATACGAACGTAGACGGACACTACGTAAAAAAGAAAGAAATAAAATGTGGCAAAAAAGAGGAACAAAAAACTTAATAAAAAAGTTGATGGCCAAAACGTTGGAAAAATAAAAATTGTAGGAGAAAAACCTAACCAAAAGTTGGTGGCAAAGGGAAAGTAAAAAAATGTGGCCAAAATAGAAAAAGATAAAATTAATAAAAAAGTTGGTGGTCAAAATGTAAAAAAAAAACTTAACAAAGAAAGAAAAAAAAGGGGGGGGGGGGGCGAAAAAAAGTTGAAAAAAGACTATTTCTAATACCTCTCCGTTTAATATATATAATAAAGAGGAAGTTAAAAGACGAAAATGCCACTTACAAATATGAATATTACAAACATGCCATTGGTTCATTTATTTACTATTTATTTACTGTTCAAATGATCGGAATCTTTAATATATATAGAATTTCTCTAGTATCGGCTAACGAGCAATAGTTTATAGTTCGTGATATTTAAATCCAATTTCCCTAGTATCAAACTCTCTTTATTTATTTAATAAAGATCATTTATTTGCAGGATTGTTAAGGCATATCTTTTACGAAAGTTTTAATAATGATTATAAGGAATACAAAAGCGAATGATCAATGAATAATAGCATATGAAACAACAAGTGATTAAATGGAATCTTCAAATGATAAACAAACATAAATATCAATGATATAAAACATTGGAATTGTTTCTATAGGAAACTTTGACCAACTCAAGTATTTGAAATTTCCAAGTGACTTGTGGGGGCGTACTTTAGCCTATAAGTGAATGCTCATCCCAAGAGTTCCCAGGTAGGTATACGGGTCCCTCGTCTGATTGGGATTTATACGAAATACCAGGCCTAGACAGAAAACTCAGGATACAGGCGTTCACCCTTCCAGATTGCACGTGCCCCATCAATAGTGAATTCCAAAACTTTAGCGAGATTAAAAACGAGATGCAAAAATAGATCCTTGAGATTTGGATTTCACTCCTAACTCAAAGATGTATTTCAAAATTGAAAACGATTGTGGAATGAAACCAATCACTAAGTTAAGGATATCACTCCCAGCTTAGTGGTTAAGTTCCTTTTTGAAAGAAATACTCTTTGAGGTGTGGATATCACTCCTATCTCAAAGTTATATTCCTAAGATAAATAACATATAGATGAGTGAAACTAATCACCAAGGTATGGATGTCACTCCTAACTTGGTGACATCGTTTCGTTTGTGAAATACAAGTATCTTCTTCTTTAAACAACACACCGAAAGAATAACGAGAAAGAATCATAGCGAAAATATCTTGAAAGAAAATAATAGGATAAAGAGAAATAAACACGAGAGGACTCGTGAATGTAAGCTTGGTTATAGACTAGGCTAAAAGGCATTCTAATAACCTAATTCCCTATAACCATGGCTCTGATACTGTCACACCCTCAAAATCCACTTGCGGAGTTTTACCGCGAGGCGCATGACAAACCAGGATCCAAACCAACGATCACAATAAACAAGTCTAAATGAATATAAATGCAATTTCCAAACATAGTTTAAAATCCCCGTTTACAGCGGAAGCTTATTCAAAACAATTATTTAATAATAAACCAATGTTCAACGTTTGTAAAATCATGCAACTCTAGCTAGACGCCGTGCAGACGCGTGCGCCCTAGATCCACTGTGCTACCTTAGCGACCTGAGAAAACATGTAAAAGTTTACGTCAGCACAAAAATGCTGGTGAGTTTACAGGTTTTGTATCCAAGTACCAAGTCAACCTGTCCATACTATAACAAATCGAAAACCAGTGTACGCTAGCTAGGCGTATGTTTTGTTACTATCACGATTGGAAAACCATTACTAACTCGAATACCAGATGTTGTGCCCGAAAAGTACCAGTTGTTCCTGTAGTTCCTGTTTGAGACAATATGCACTCGCCCGGCCCTCCAAGCCGACGAGCGGGGTTGGTCACTCCCAATAGCGCTATTCACATTTCCCCGTTGTGCAAACCCGCACATTCATGGTTTCCCCCGGGACTTCCAAAGATCGTGTAGTACACAATAGAAACCCATAGTATGACAGTAGTTACCAAATAATCGTTTTAACACATGTTTTCTCCCCCGAAAGTATAAAACCAGTTTAAAAGAGGGGCCGTAAACTCACCTTAAGTTGCGTTACTCCTTAACCCGAGTAAACTCAGCTGCTATGCTAGTCCCGTAAAGCGGCGACCTAACATATGACAGTTACAAGTACTTAGACTAATAACCCGCAGGTTAATTAGTCCCTAGATGTCCAGACCATAACCAAGTTCGTTTGAAAACACCGTGACTGTTTAACTGACCCAAAGTACAAGACTCGACATCCCATTGGTGACCCGAGACTCCCCGTGTTATGTTTACGCTCTTAAACAGACAATCATGCAATCACACTTAACATACGTTAACGCACAACAAGTTATAGCACATAGTTCACGTATCACCGAATTACATCCAAACATATGTTACCAAGTTATTATATATGTTACGAGGTTCCTAGCATGTTACTACATGTCAAATCGGGTCTCGGAATGCTAATTTACACTTACAGCAGCAGTACACGCGATTAGGAAACGTAAACTAGCATTTAGGACTGATTGCATATAAAAACTAGCAATTAGGGCTAATTGCATGTAAAAACTAGCAATTAGGGCTAATTGCATGTAAAAAACTAGCAATTAGGGCTAATCGCCCCTAAGGTCACACGAGTAGGCCTAATCGCATGAGTTATAGGCGATTAGCACCCTACTCGCCTATAACATAGGCGATTAGGAATGCTACTCGCCTGTAACCTTGCTGTTCCGGTTTTTCGCGCGTTTAACGCTCCAAATCAGATCCAGAACGTGTGTAACCACCCAATATCATCCCAAACACTATCCTAAACATGTTTCAACCAAAACCCTTCGTTTTGCCTCGTATTATCAGCCCTGCATGCAAATCACGTAATCCAAACACCATTCACATAGCATGCAATCATCATACAAACACGCGTAATCATAACCCTAATACTCAATTCTCAGATTTCATCATCATAATATTATTAGTATTCTGAATTAATCCTAATGACATGTTAATCTATCATCATGGATCATAAAAACCTTAGCTTTCTAATCATAAACACCCATAACACATGTATACTAGTTAGAATCCGATTAACAACCCTTATTAATGATTTTCAGAAAGCTTTTTCGTTTTAGAACAGGTCTGGACCATTAGGGATTGATTAAAAACGTTTATAAAGATTCATGGATGGAAACCAAACCTTAGAATTGTGAAAGAATGAAGGATTATGCTTGAATCCTTGTGTTTTGATCAAAAATCGCGTTCCAGAGGTTGTGTGTGTGTTGGGGCAGGTTATGGGACGACTAGGGTTTGTATAATGAAGTTTATGAGGTCAAGTATGGTATTTATAGTCGTTTTTAGTCGTCCAGCACGTAACTAGCGATTATGCAGCCCTTACACACGATTAGGGAGGCTAATCGCATGAATGTTCACACGATTAGGCCTAATCGCCCCTACCATCACACGAGTAGCCTTCTACTCGCCCCAATGGTTGCCTACTCGCCTCCCCTATGGGCGATTAGGCTTCCTAATCGCCTATAGGGGTTAGTTTCGTGTGTTTTGCGCGTTAAACCCCGTTTTAACATATGTTAATACATATTAACGTACCGACAAGTCACATAATGATTGTAAACACATAACACAAGTAAATACACATATTCACACTCGTTCACCAATTCCCGGGACTCGAGACTCGTATGTTCCGTATGCCCTGACGATCCTACAAATCGTCACCGTTTGTACACTTGGTTAAGGACCGACATCTAATGAACCTCTAGACCAACATCCAATGATCCTCTAGACTAAACCGATAGTTCCCGAACCATAACCTGACTTAACTAACCCAGATAAGTACAGTATACGCGTGACTCGCTAAGGTAGACTTTCATCTAGACAACGTTGTTAACCAGAATTTGCCGGGTGTCACAGATACCAATCTGTAACACCCCAACCGATGGCGGAATCATCGAGGTGTCACGTAGTGACGATTGTTCAAAAGCACATGGTACTAAAATGTAAATATATTATTGAATAGTTTAAATTGTCTTACATGGATGAAATGGGAAAAATACATAAGTCTGAACAAAACATGAAATTTGAAATAAATTATTAAAAGCAAGCACTAAAATCCAATGCTATGGAACTAAGATCAAACTGCACCTGAAACATGTACAAAATAGGTTTTGTCAACATAAGAAATGTTGGTGAGCATTCCTAGTTTTAATACATATAGTAAGTTGAAAAAATGGTATACAATTCAAGTGCAAAGCTACAATGCAATTATGTAAACTATGTATCATACAAATGAGCGAAATCAACCCTGTGACTGTATAATGTACTAAATGAACGGCGGTGTACTTATCCAATAAATGGATAAAAACTTAACAATGACCACAGATTCTCCGATGAAAAAGGGGAAGAATCAACCTAGGCGGGTTGTCAATCCAATAGCGTTATCCAATGTTAAGGTCGGCTTGTACAATGTTAATGATTTCACTAAGTACAAATGTATTCTACATGTAATGTCTAAGCATAAAGCATGTTTGTAAGCAAATGCACATAGTACTAGAATTGTATTGTAAAAATGTGAACTTGTATTTGTAATTTGTATAAGTGTACATGTAACACCCCAAAAATGAATAAAAGCAAAAAGGGGATAGGAAGTACTCACATTCGCCAAATGACTATATGACTAAGCGAGCATGAAAATGCGAGCAATCCAAATGTTCAACAACGAAACTAGTCCAATTTAGAAGAAAAGAAACCGAATAGGAAAAAATATCAAGCTTCCAATTCGCCAATTACAAGAGTTTATAATCAAAGCTTCAAATGTAGAAGTAATATACTCTAGAAGAAAGGTATGAGGGAAAGTTTAATCGAATTGAAAATTGAATTAGAGGTGCAAAGTGTAATGGGTCATAGGTGGGTTTTTATACTAGTTTTGGATTCAATTATCCATTAAAATTGGTCAACACCATAAAGTAAGGTTTTATGATGAATTGAATATTTGACTAGGACTTTGACTCTTTGACTAAGACTTTGACTAGGACTTTGATTGGAACTTTGACTGTTTGACTGTCTTAGCGGACCGCGAGGGCTAAAAAAAATAAATTTTCTATTTTAATCAATTTTAAGTTATAAACTTGTTTCCTTTTGTTTCTAAGTTGTTTTAGGACCGAAAATTAAGGGCTTTGAGTATCAAGGTCTGAAACATATGTGCTCGGGTGTAGATGTGAGTATAAAACGTGCATACTTTTACTTATAAAAATTATAAGTTTTATTAAATTGTGAATTTTGGTCCTATTAAAATACGAGGGTTAAATATGAAAATTTTGAAATAGTTGAGGAACCAATTATGCACATTTATGAAGAGTGAAGGGTGCAGGTTGTCACATGGCGCGAGGGATTGGAGATAACCATGTGGATCTTGAAGAAATTCGAGAATCACAAGTGACTGAACCAGCTGTTCAGACAGAACCAGATGTAACTGATCCAGTTGTTGAAGTTGAGACTGAGAGGACTCAAGAAACAACAGAAACACCAAGTGTTCGGAAAAGTATTAGGGATCGTCGTGCACCGGTAAGGTATGATGATATCTTCATGATTGATGAAACTGAGCCTACTACTTACAAAGCTGCAATCTTGGATTCAGAATCCAAGAAATGGCAAGAAGCCATGAATGCAGAGATGCAATCCATGTATGATAACCAAGTCTGGGATTTGGTTGATCTTCCTACCGAATGTGGGACTGTGGGAAACAAATGGATCTTCAAGAAGAAGACTGACATGGATAGGAATGTGCAAACCTACAAAGCAAGGTTTGTAGCGAAAGGTTTTACTCAGACACAAGGAATTGATTATGAGGAAATTTTCTTGCTAGTAGCCATTCTTAAGTCTATTAGAATTCTACTTGCCATTGCTGCATATTATGACTATGAGATAAGGCAGATGGATGTCAAAACCGCGTTCCTTAATGGACAGTTACTGGAAGATGTCTATATGGTTCAACCTGAAGGTTTTGTCGATCAAAAGAATCCTAATAAGGTGTGCAAGCTGAATAAATCCATCTATGGATTAAAGCAAGCATCTCGCAGCTGGAATCTCCGTTTTGATCAGAAAATCAAAGAGTTTGGTTTTATCAAGAACGAAGATGAACCGTGTGTTTACAAGAAATCTAGTGGGAGCTATATCACTTTTCTTATACTGTATGTAGATGACATACTAATCATTGGAAACAATATCCCTATGCTAAAAGATGTTAAGACCTGGTTGGGTAAATGTTTCGCAATGAAAGACCTTGGTGAAGCCGTTTATATTCTGGGAATAAAGATTTATATAGATAGATCAAAGCGGTTATTGGGTTTGAGTCAAAGTACATATATTGATAAGGTCTTACGACGCTTCTCAATGCAAGACTCAAAAAAGGGGGCTCTTGCCCATGGCACATGGAACCATTATTAATAACAAGCAGTGTGCAAACACTGAAGAGGAAAGGAAGAAAATGGAAAGAGTTCCATATGCTTCTGCTATTGGTTCCATCATGTATGCTATGTTGTGTACTAGACCTAATGTCTCGTATGCTCTTAGCATGACGAGTAGATATCAACAGAACCCAGGAGAGAGTCACTGGGCTGCAGTGAAGAACATTCTTAAGTACTTGAGAAGGACTAATGACATGTTCTTAATATATGGAGGACTGGATGAGGAGCTGTCAGTTAAGTGTTATACTGATGCAAGCTTGCAGACTGATCGTGATGATTCAAGGTCACAAATGGGATATGTTTTCATTCTGAATGGTGGGGCTGTAACTTGGAACAGCTTTAAGCAAAGTGTGGTTGCTTAATCCACCTGTGAATCAGAATACAATGTTGCATCGGATGCTGCAAAGGAGGCTGCCTAGATGAAGAAGTTCATTGGTGATCTTGATGTTATGCCTAGCATAAAGAAACCAATCAAGATACTGTGTGACAACACTGGTGCCATTGCTCTTGCAAAGGAACCAAGGTCACACCAGACCACAAGGTATATACTCAGGAAATTCCACTATATTAGAGAGATAGTAGAACGTGGAGACATCATGATAAACAAAGTTCATACAGATCTAAATCTGGCTGACCCCCTTTACTAAGCCTTTACCTCAAGCTAAACATGAGGAGCATGCTAAAAGATAGGGCTTAGAGTTGCTAGACAGTGGGCATGATCTGTAATTAGTATTGGTGTTTTATTTTGAACTATAACAGTTACATTGAATATTTATTTGATTTAATGGGTTAAATGCAAATTTAAATATTTTGTGACCGTGTTCATTATTTGTATGTTTAAATCCTTGAATAAGAGTATTCTAAATATCCATAGTCGATCAAATTACATGGGAATGAATTTGAATGTAAGACTATTGTGAATTGAGATGATTGTATTCATGAGATGAATAACTCAATGGTTTGAGAATCATAATTCACAGATATCATTAGGGAATGATATTGGATGTAACTCGCTTCAAAACGATCTCCATGGATCTGTGTCATGAGATGTTTTGATATTGATATGTTCAATCTGTCCTTTTTCCTAAGGCACATATTAAACTACATTGATCAAGGATTATCCTTGATGTTATCTAGCACTGTCCTGAAACATGGGTAGTAATAAGGGTATCGTTGGGAGAAATCCAAGATTAAGTGGGAGTTGTATGACGCTGATGGAATTCTGTACTTCTATAGGATTAGAAGTCTAGACATTCTGGCGCCCTCGTTAATTCAAACTGGTATAAACGCGTGGCCACGCTCGGACTAAGGTAGTTCGTTAGACAACTTTGAATTAGAGACGAGAATAGAGAATGGTTGATCACTATATAAGAATGAATGATCCATGTCTTATGATCAACGGATGTCTATACAGAAGGGACTTATTGATAGAATTATCAGGGCTATAGTATTTGGTTAAGTAAAGCGTTACTTGAACTCAAAGAACTAGTTGACGACTGTAAAGTGTCATACTGGTTTGGGCGCAATGCGATGCAGCTAGGCGTCCAACTCTGCGCATGTTGACTCATTTAATTAAAATCGTCCAAGTGGGAGATTGTTGGATATATAGTATGTCCGATGTAATTAAAAGTCGAGGTCAACGTAACCCGACCCGGTACGATCCGAAGAGTTACACGTTGGTACACGAATCAGATAAGTTCATGTGTTGGTGGATTATTATTTCTGAAATAATAATAGTTTTGAACTCGAGGGACTAAATAGTAAAGTTTACACTTTGACTAGTCAAATGGTCAAGTGTATGACTTTGACTAATTAAGTTGTCAAGTCTTTGACTAGTCAAATGGTCAAGTGTATGACTTTGACTAATTAATTGGTCAAGTCCTTGACTAGTCAAATGGTCAAGTGAATGACTTTGACTAATTAAGTGGTCAAGTGCCTTTTATCTTTATAAATAGGTGTGATAGATTAAACTCTAATCACACATGTTTTTGAAAAGATAAAACAACATAACCCTTGTCTCCTCTTCAAGATTTGCGGCCACCCTTAGGAGCCACTGCCCCTTTGTCCGCCGCAAACCACCATCATCGCTGCCTTCGTCTTGCAAAGTGTTGTTTTCGGTTGGCCAGTGCTCGGGTGTGAAGTCCCTACTAGCGAGGATTCGTTGTAACCCGCGTGTTACAATTCCGGTGTAGTCGTCAAAGGTTGATTACTAAACCCCCTATGGTTGTTCATTATTTATTTGTTTATACGCGTTTAACCGAGATCCTAATTGGGAATATTTTGTTAATTGGATTAATAAAATTAAACATATATTTTATATATATAAATCGGCTCATATTATATATTGTATATAATCGATTATTAATAAATAAAACTGCTTCCGCTGTGTATTTGATACCATGATTCCCAACAAATACATGATCAATAGACTCACCCGAAATCATGCAACAACTACAAATATGCGGACTAGATAGAATTTTTCTCTTAATCAGATTATCAGTAGTGGGAAGGTGAAATAATTGGGGAGCACACCAAGATAAAGCGTTGACTTTCACCGGGACCCAAAAATTTCCCTCAAGAGTAGGAAGAGGGGTGGCATGATAAATTAGCTTTTTAACCGAAGCCACCCAAAAACACAGGAACTGTCTTTATTATCTAAATCGTTAAAACAGTCGTATTCTAAAATTTCCCCGACAAGTAATTTTGTCTATGTATAAATCATCTTACTCCTTTTACTTTTATTAAGGGATAAGTAATGCTCTTATAATTATACTATATATAATAAACCTTAGACTTTGAACAGTAATCTGATTTGAGGGCATAGTTGTAATTATTCTGTTATTTATGTCCCTTTTATCAACTAACCTAATTTTCTCATTTCATTTCTTTTTCTGTGACCGCCATACCTATCGCCAAACCCACCGCCAAACCCTTATCCTCCAGCGACCAACCTTTACCACATCTACGTCTCCCACAACCACAACAACATCTCATCTTCATCTCTTACTCTCATAAACAAACTATAAATGGATTTGGGGAGGCATCGCGCCCGTTCACCACCACCGCCATGTTTCCGCCGCCATTCACACCACCATCGGACAAAGATTCCGATCAAGATGCATGTCCCTTTTTCGAGTAGAACGACAAACCCCAAGGTCAGATTTCGTAATTTTGAATCTGGTTTGACGAATGTTGCGTCGCTTTTACCTGAGATGAAATTAGATCTGGGTTCACATTGAATCTCAATATTCAGATCCATTAGATGTTAGCTGTTGATTTGTAGTTGTAAGAAAGGGTTTTTATATTATTATTATTGTTGTTATTGTTATAATTGTGAGGTTTGATTTTATTTGATTTGATTTTTTTGTGGTTTTGTGATGGTATACATGGTTGTAGCAGCAGAAGTTGGTGGCGTTGGTGGTGGTGCAGATGGGTGTAGCAGAGGGTTGCGTGGTCCTTTCGGATTCTGACCAAATTCCGGTAAAACATTTTTTAGGTAAATTAAAGTAACGGAGTTTAGGTGAATTATGTTTTGAATAATAGGGGTCTTTATGATAATGCAGATGCTTTTTTGTTGATTGATTGTTGAGAGGAGATGGTGTGTGTTGAGGAGCAATGTTAGTTTACAGTTACATAACGATACACATCTGAAAAGCATCATAATATATAACATATTTCTTAATAAGTGGTTTTCAAAATCTGAAATAATGATGCTTTTATACACATTTGAAATGATCTGATGCTTTTATACACATCTGATTTGTATGTTAGTCTGGTGGAAACAATGATCTGTGTTAATGGTTTACTTGGTGGCAGTGATGAGTCTCGGATTTATACGGACATGTGACGAGAATAGCATGGCATGGGTGTTGGATGGTAGGTGAGTGCCTGCAACCCACCTTCCCGCCATGTTTTCCTACAAGATCTAAGCCACAACACTGATTGATAAGAAACACATCCCCTGGTTACAACGATCAGATGTTGCAGAAAAGTAGCAACTGTATAAAGTGGTTTCTTGAGGCATTTTGGTATTTTGTGGATGATATCTTCATTCCTTTTGAATCATCGATGCACGTATTTATGCCTTATATGCTGTTAGGCGATAATGAACTGGCGTTTCTGATACGCCTTATACGCTGTTAGGCGAGACTGACAGCAAAAAATGGTATGCTCATTGTTTTGGCGTGGCAATTATATTATTTGCAGCCACAATGAACTTGCGTTTCGGAGCCTTTGAGCTGCAGTTTATAAACCTTTGACTTTGAACAGTAATCTGATTTGTGGGCATAGTTGTAATTATTCTGTTATTTATGTCCCTTTTATCAACTAACCTATCTAATAAAGTATACCTTCAATTGTTTAGTGTATTTCTTTTCAGATTTTATATACGGATTTTTATACGTTGATTCGCTTTGGCCATTATCACCCAGCTTAATGGCTGACCGAAATGTTGGAATGAGGAGTTTTTAAGATCAGGTCCTATTCGGTCGTTGCATCTTGAATTTCTTTGCCGGCTATGATGTTGTAAGTGAAAGAAAATCAGGTTTGACGTTGCATAACAAGGATGGAGAGTACACTATTTGCTAATCGCAACCTGTTATGCCGCCATGATAACCACTTTACCTGTTCTGAGCCGTTAAAAATACCGAAATAAGTAAAAATCTGGTAGACTGAAAGCAATAGTTATATCAGAATGGAAATTTGTTCACTTCAAGATGGTTTCTTCTCATTGTCTAGAATAAATTGTGGCTTACTGATGACGATAATAGCATACATATTTTCTTTGCTTTGATGGAAAAGAGCTACGATGATGGTTGTGGCTATGTTGTCAACCCAATACTAAATCACAGTCCTGCGCACATTGTGTGAGGCTGAATCAGAATCGGCTGAACATATGTTCGTGGGCTGTGGCTTTTCATTCGGTGTTTGGCAGTCGATATGGAGCTGGTGCAACTTAACGCCAATGAATTTTTCGAGTATTAAGGACCTGCTGCTGTTGCCGAGGCAGCGGAAGCAAACCAAATGGTTCAAAAGGATTCTTAGAGGCATCTTGATGGTCGTCTGCGGGGCGTTATGGAAAGCGAGAAATAAAAAGGTTTGCTTTAGTTAAATCGATGTTGTTTCTTTGGCTTAAAAACCGCTCTAACTTTAAAAATTTAGAGTGGAAGGCATGGTCGCATTATCCTATGTATATTTTGTAAGCCCTTAGTGGCGGTCCTTTGTTTGAGGGTTGTCCTTTGTTAATGAAGTTATACGTTAATTTTTTTTTTTTTTTTTTTTTTTTTTTTTTAAGTTGGTTGGAGTTGGAGGAGGCTGGGTCTTGAGACGCTGGAAAACATGAACCTCTTAGAGTCTTAGATACAGAGCTTCCTAATGGTATCTATTATTATCATTATTTTTTAGTTCATATTAGAACCATAGAAAATGACTCAGCCCGTTAATGTAGTAAGTAAAAGTGAGCTCATTTTATATGTTCAATACGTCTGCCTGGGACTCTTTTATCCCATTGTCTTAGGCAGAGACGCGACGTGTTAGTGAAGAAACTGGATAGTTTGTTAAATCCTCTTAAAGTTTAGAAAAGGAGAATAAAGCAAGAAGCTGACTCGAATCTTTAACTTATGCATGACTTTTTGAATTGCTTGAAAAGGCAGCAAAAGCTTGAAGAATTAAATGAGGTATTTCCGGTTTTTTAATCATTTCGGTTATGCGTATATATATTCTAACCTTTCATATGTTTTGTGTATAATACCATAATGAATGCAGATACAAAGCGATCTATCGTACAAGATATCAATGCAGTAGAAACGCAGAATAGAAATGCATAGAGGATAATGAACATAGCTGATGTACATGAAAGAAACTAAGAAAAGACGCTTGCAATGGGTCAGATTCACAATTAGGGATCTCTGTACCAAGAAAAAGGCGTATCAACACACAGGTTAGCGCAATTCATTTCTAAATTTGGTTGCATGTAGGATCCGAGGTATAGATTTTAGATATTCAAGAGGTGTAATTGACCCATTTTATCTCTGCTGCCAATATGAAATTACTAGAAGTTGTTAACATCTTTGATTTTTAACATATGATACACCCAAAATTTTGCTGGAATCTTAGTTTTTGTTTTCTGCACAATGTGAATTTTCAGCTTCGGTAGCCGATGAAGGATCTCATCAATCTGTCTTTTTTTTTTTATTGGTTGTCTAATGAAACAAAAAATAAATAGGTATATAGTGAGATATATACTATATTTTGCATAGTCATTTTAGTGTAAAAGCTGAAAAGCAAGTGTTATTTGATCTGTTTTCATATTGTTTATAAAATTTCATTCATACAATAGAAGTGTAGATTTTAGATATTCAAGAGGTGTAATTGACCCATTTGATCTCTGCTGCCAATATGAAATTACTTGAAGTTGTTAACATCTTTGATTTTAACATATGATACACCCAAAATTTTGCTAGAATCTTAGTTTTTGTTTTCCGCACATATGTTTTGTAGTAATCTAATCTACAATGTGAATTTTCAGCTTCGGTAGCCGATGAAGGATCTCATCAGCCTCAAGAACCAACAATCAAACATCAAAATGATCCAGGTGAAAGCTCACCTCTTGGTTGCATTCAGGTCAACACGACTTGAAAAGGGGTCAGTTTATGACATTACTAGGAATTTGCTTCATTTTAATAGGTCACTTTATGAAATTCAATATCCCAATAGTAGTGATCAAGAAATAGGGGTCGTTCAATCTATCCGAACCATTTGTTTCGAGACAGGTTTTATCGCTCGACCATTTGTTTCGAGACAGGTTTTATCGCTCGCTCATATGCTAGATACTTGGCTTTTCTTTCGCGTTTATCTACATAAGTGTAAGTGTATTGATTTGTTATAGATGTGCCATCGGCACAACACGCTCTCCCTCCGTCGCTTCAGCCAACAAAACAAAGCATGCCCTGAAGTCATTTTTATCGCTTCTTATTTAATAAACAAACAAACTCTAACATAAGCTGTGTTACAAAGCGAATGTTTGTCGTCTTCAGGTGGCACAAATCATCATTTCCAGATAACAAGAAATACATCACAAGCCAACAGGTGAACACACGTTTCTTATAAGTTATAACTGATGCTTTATATATAATTGCTACTGGTATAATGACTAGATTTTTGTAAAACACATTAACAAGCATTATTGAAAACTACTGCTTTTAAATCGCTCAACGTGTCGTCAATACACCTACCTTTCTATTTATAGCCTACTAAATTGAACAGTGATGGCAGGGTCATCCAGAATACAAATACATCGAAGCACATGGAGAAATTGGCATTTGCAGATAGAGAAGTTGGCTTTGTAAAGAGATCTGTCATCTAATTAACTGATGCAAGATATCTGAGCATGGTTATATGTTTGGCAATTAAATGTTCGGATTAGAGATAAAGTGAATCTAACTAACTGATGCAAGATATCTGAACATGGCAATTAAATGTTCGGATTAGAGATAAAGTGAACTGTATAGCGTAGTGCTTTATAGATTCACAAAAGGCTAAACATACTCAGGTCTCAGTAGCTGCTGCGTAATCTTGCTATTGCTTTTGTATTTACAATTTAATTATTTTTTATAAATGTTCATACGATCTTTTTTTTTTTTTTTTTTTTTTTTTTTTTTTTTTTTGCAGGAAAGGGGACAATTATAGATATATGGCAGAATTTAAATCTGGTAATGACAAGAAAGGGGAGGCTGATCTTTCAATGAAAGCATACGAGGTATGCTTAATAACTTACAGTTTTGGTTTACTTATATTAATGAGCTAACTGAATACGATGGAAATTAGGTGTGCTTTTTTTTTTGCTAGAGGTAACAAACTTGGTAGGTGGGATAACGGGTCAGCATTGTTGCCTTTCTATACGAGTTGATATAACTCGAGTTAGGTCGATCCACGTATACATTTTTGTCCATTTACTTAATTACTATATAAACAGCAATGAAGAGGCGGCTGCAAAAAGGAAGTGGACGCGGACAATTATCATCGTCATGTGTTGGGCGATTTGGAAGGCGCGAAATGATTTGATTTTTGCAGGAAAGAGAACAACCATTGATAAGATCTTTTGTGAAACTCAAGCGATGCCCCTTTTTTGGTTGAAGAACTGGTCGAAAAGAAGCGAGATCGATTAGGCGATATGGGTTTTCTACTAGCGTTTTCTTTTTGTACATTTTGGGTGATGATTGATGAATGTCCTAAACAAATTTCCGTTGTTGAATTTCAATATATATTGCTTGCTTTGATTGATAATAGCTTCTTAGCGTTTTGGTAACAACCGAATAACAATGTGCGTCTGCTCTAATCGCTCACAAACATAGTCGAAAGTCGCGCCGCAACGCGCGCACCGGATATAAAAGCTAGTTTTATATAATGGTGTAAATTTACATTCAATTACTCATTTTACATTCAACGTTATTAGTGGTATATTTTTATGCAATCAGAAGTGATCATCATGCCTTTCTACAGTTTCCAAAAAAATGTTTTTTACAGAAAGGAAGGATAACTTTATTTTTCATTGAATTGTAAATGAGTTACAAAAGGAAATATATAGCATATACAATGAAGGTTATGAATACTAAAAGACATAATATTAAATGATATATTTATTATATTTATATTATCTAACATCCCCCCGCAAGCTGAACGGTGAAGGACCAATGCGAAGCATATCTCGGAAAATGTTGAATTGAGAACTCGGAAGACTCTTTGTAAAAATATCAGCCACCTGAAGCTTGGTAGGAACAAATTTTGTGGCAAGTTTTCCGGCAGCCGCTAACTCTCGTAAAAAATGATAATCCAAATCTATATGTTTCGCCCGTTTATGAGAGACCGGATTTTGAGTGAGAAAAATGGCACTCTGATTATCTCAAAGAATGGTGGGTCGGGTCGAAGGTAAAGCATGAAGTTCCTGAAGAAGGTGAGTTAACCACACAATTTCAGCTGCAGTGTTAGCCATGGCGCGATACTCGAATTCACAACTAGAACGAGCAACAGTAGGTTGTTTCTTAGCACTCCATGAGATGAGATTTCCACCCAAAAAAATAGAATAACCATAAGTAGAACGTTTGGTCTCCAAGCAACGAGCCCAATCAGCATCTGAGTAACCAAGTAAGGAAGTGTTGGTGGGCCGACTATAGTGTAAACCTAGGGGCGGCAATTGTTGACACGACCCGAAAACCGACCCGAACCCGACACGGAAAAAAACAGGTTTGGGTCAAGTAACACGCCCCGTTTAAAAAAACGGGTCGGGTTCGGGTCGACCCGTATTAAAAATGGGTCGGGTTCGGGTTGACATATATATAAAATGGGTTGACCCGTTAACCCGTTTAAGTATTTAGAAAAAAAAAAATCTATTATATTTTTATGTTTATTTTTCATTTCTGTTTACATGGTTAGCTATAATTGTGTTATTTTTGGCACACTATATTATTTATTTGTCACACTTATATATACTAACCGTTAAACATTTTATTTATAACCCGTTTACAACCCAACAACCCGCTTATAACTCATGAACATGTATGACTCATTTAAAAATATGGGTTAAACGGGTCGTCTTCGGGTTGACCCGGATTTTACGTGGGTCGGTTTAGGGTTAAAATATTTGACACGAATAATAATATGGGTCGGGTTCGGGTTGCACATTTCAACCCATCAACCCGCCAACCCGCAACCCATAAACCCGCCAACCCATCAACCCGACACGATTGACACCCCTATGTAAACCATAAGCAATTGTACCCTTGAGATAGCGAAGGATTCTCTTGACTTCTTGAAAGTGATCTGTGGTGGGAGCATGAAGAAATTGACTAACTTGATTCACAGTGTATGCAATATCAGGTCTCGTGATCGTCAAATACTGGAGAGCACCTACAATGGAACGATAATGTGTAGGATCCTGAAATGAAGTACCTGCAGAGACAAAAGACACATTTGTGCTTAAAGGTGTTGGAGCCGGTTTTGCATCCAACATCTTAGCACGCTCCAGAATATCCAAAGTGTATTTAGATTGGTTTAAAAAAAGACCATTATGAGTGTAGGTAACCTCCAGTCCCAAAAAATAGTTGAGTTTCCCAAGATCCTTGATAGCAAATTCTCTGTTTAGGGATTTAATGAATGAGGTCATGATGGATTGTTGATTTCCAGTCAAAATGAGATCGTCAACATACACGAGTAAGTACATGATGCAAGAGCCACGTTTGTAGATAAACAGAGAAGGATCTACACGACTACAAGAAAATCCATTATTCATAAGAAACATACTTAAACGATGAAACCATGCTCGAGGCGCCTGTTTAAGCCCATATATAGCCTTGTTTAACTTTCATACATATGATGGAAATTGAGGATCCACAAAACCCTTAGGTTGTTCCATATACACAGTTTCATTTAAGTGGCCATGAAGGAACGCATTATTGACATCCAACTGATGAAGCAACCATCCATTTATGGTGGCTAAAGCTAGAACAGTACGAACCGTGGCAGCTTTCACAACAGGACTAAACGTGAGAGAGTAGTCAAGTCCAGGAACCTGTGTGAAGCCTTGCGCGACAAGCCTTGCTTTGTAACGCTTAATGGACCCGTTAGACTTAAACTTGGTACGAAACAACCATTTGGAACCAACAACATTCATGTCAGTTGGACGAGGTACAAGAGTCCAAGTATGATTTTTATGTAGAGCATGCAGTTCGGCTTCCATGGCATGAACCCATTTTGGGTCGTTAAAAGCATAACTATATGTTTTTGGATCGGATGAGGCAAATAAAGCATGATGCAGAGGAATGCGCTCAGTGTGAGCAAGATCCACACGGTGCTTGGGCTTAAAAATCCCTGATTTAGCACGTGTGATCATTGGGTGAGTGGAGAGCGTAGAAGGGACATGCTCAGGTAATAAAATTGGACTGCCAGCAGCCGAGTGAGGAGAGTCGGGTGGAGTAGAATGTGGTGTGGTAGAGGGTGTGGAGGTGGGAGTGGAATTAGACTCAATATTCTCGTTTTGGACATCTGAAGCAACCGACTCAGATCCAGAAGATAGAATTGGCCCGGAATCGGACGGTGTAGGATTGTTTGGTGAAGCACTGGTTGAGCTGTGAGGTTGGATAACTGGGCCATGAGGTGGGATTGGGCTGGACATTACGTTTGAAAATGGGATATGGGAGCTGAGTGGTTGAGTAGTAGAAACATTATTAGGTGGGAAAAAGGGTAAAGTGTAAATGGTTTGATTGGGAGGAGTTGTGGGTGGTTTTAGTATATGTGTAGAACTTGAAGGTTATGCGTTGGAATCATCAGAAGATGTATCCAAAAAGATTGACACATCAAGAGAGCTAATAGGTGAAGGGGTGGTTGACATGTCAAGAGGAAAACAAGACTCATCAAATCGAGCATGACGAGTAACATAAATACGAGAAGTGCATGGGTAAAGACACCGATACCCTTTGTATTTAGAGCAATATCCCAAAAATATGCATGGAATGCTTCTTGGAGAAAGCTTATTAGGTGCATAATCTTGAAGAAAAGGATAGACACAACAACCGAACGCACGAAAGGAACCGTAATGAGGTGTGTGATGGTATAACAACTCAAATGGTGACTTCCCTTGAAGTAAAGAAGTAGGCAACCGGTTAATGATAAATACGGCCGAAGAAAACGCATCAACCCAATATTTAACGGGAAGTTTGGCGTGAAACAACATGGCCAATCCGGTCTCAACAATGTGCCTATGTTTGCGCTCAACGCGACCATTTTGTTGAGGAGTGTACGGGCACGACAAACGATGAAAAGTACCATTTTGTTCAAAGATTTTACGAACATGATGATTCGTAAATTCCGTGCCACCATCGCTTTGAAAGATTTTGATTTTAGTTGAAAATTGTGTTTGAACAAATGTGATGAAAATGGATAAAACGTCAACAAAATCCGACTTTAATCGCAATGGATATATCCAAGTAAATCTCGAGTAATCGTCAACAAAGGCTACATAATAAACCAAAGAGTCAACCGATTTAACTGGGGATGGTCCCCACAAGTCACAATGAATAACATCCAATGGAGAAGTAGCCCGTTTATTATTATTATCAAAAGGTTGTCGTTTAGACTTGGCAATTTCACACGGAGTACATAGACCCGGTTTAGGTAAAATAGATGTAAAGGAAAGACAACCATTGTTTTTAAGCAAGGAAACAATATCAAAATTCACATGACCAAGGTGAGAATGCCATAACTCAAAAGAAGCTTTAGGACACGATGTGGCGGACACTAAGGCTTCTTGAGGTTGGCGAAGAACATAGAGACCGTCTTCACGACATCCCTTGGCTAGCGTTTGCTTTGTTCGACGATCCTGTATATAAAAATAAGGATGAGAAAAAACAACGTCAACAGGATTATCTTCTGTTAGTTTGCCAATGGAAAGAAGATTTTTTGTGAGATTTGGCACAACTAACACATTATTGAGAGCAAGATTACCAAACAACTTAGTGTGTCCAACATGAGTAATTGGTAACGCTTGACCATTACCAAAATAAACTTTTTCATTACCTTGGGTAGGCGTGGAATTTGGTAGAGAATTATTGTTTGGAAGCACCTGTGTCTCCTGTCCAATCTGGAACAGTAGAGTTTAGATTGCATTGAGCAAGAAACGCATTAGCCAATTGCTCATCAGTTGGTTGAGCCGATGCCGCATAGGACGCGAGATGGTAACATTGAGAGGCATAGTGACCGACTTTCTTGCACAACTGACAAGTGGGTGCACGGGAATTAAATGACATGCCACCATAAGCCCCTCTAGAAGATCCACGAAAGGCTTGTTTAGAAGACCGATTAGGCCTGAAGTGCTGCTGATTGGATTTGGGCTGAAAAGGAACCGAGTTTCTGGAAAAATTTCCTCTACCAGACACATTATTGGGCCTTGCAACTTGAGCCGAGAATGCGACATTTGATACAGAGGAATCATTGCGCAGATTTTTAATGAATAACTCATGACTTTCTGTACCTGCAAGAAGTTCCGCAAAACTTGGAATCGGGCGTTTCGATCTTATAGTGGTAGAATAACTTTCAAACGATACACCAAGACCACAAAGAAACCAATGGAGTTGATCCATATCATCAACGGGATGCCCGATAGCGCAGAGTTGATCGCATATAGCCTTGAACTCGCGACCATACTCAGCCACACTTTTATCTCCTTTCTTTAAAGCCCGTAGATTGTCGCGCAAGTTTTGAACACGCTCAATGGATGAGTTGCAAAAAGCGGCTTCAAGAGCAACCCAAATATCTCTCGCCGATGTTAACCCGACCGTGACAGGAAGAACTTCCTCTGTTAAGGAGGCATTATTAATAATAATAGCTTGTTGCTCTTCCTTAACCCACGTAGCAAATTGAGGATTATCGACTTCTTTTTCATTGTTGATAACCGTAGGGGTTGGGGCGGTTTGAGAGCCGTCGATATGAGGAAGAAGTTGTTGATAGGCAAGAAGCGGCAAGAGTTGAGCACGCCAGTAAATAAAGTTCGAGGCCGTGAGTTTGACAGCGATCATTGGGGCTAGCCCATTCAATGGTAGTATCGTATTGGATGAGGAGGCCATAAATGAAAAGAAAAGAAGAAGCAGAACGGGACAGAAGGAAAGGAAGCAGAATGAGAAAAGATGAGGAAGGGAAGGAACTTGGGGAAACTCAACCACTCATGTGAATGGCTGATACCATGAAAGGAAGGATAACTTTATTTTTCATTGAATTGTAAATGAGTTACAAAAGGAAATATATAGCATATACAATGAAGGTTATGAATACTAAAAGACATAATATTAAATGATATATTTATGGGGAATTGTATTTTAATAACCCAAACTATTCGAAATTGGCCACTGGCACCCTCAACTAAAAAGTTGGCCATATATAACCTGAACTATTGACTTATTGGAATCTAGCACCCAACTAACTGGCGCCGTTAGTTGGGTTGCTGACGTGGCACAAGTTTTTGACGTGGCACGCTGATGTGTGCACACGTGGATACGTCAACAAATCTTGCCACGTCAGCGAACCCACTAACGATGTTAGTGATTTAACCGTTAGTGGGTGTTAGATTCCAATAAGTCAATAGTTCAGGTTATATATGGCCAATTTTTTAGTTGGGGGTGCCAGTGGCCAATTGCAAATAGTTCAGGTTATTAAAATCCAATTTCCCTATATTTATTATATTTATATTATCTAACAGGGACCATGCGCATCATATTTAGTTGAAGGCTGATTGAGTCCAGTAATGGCTATATGACAATGCGCTTCAGAAGTAGGAAGACATGGGAAATGTTTTACCCCTTGGCCTATTAGTCCTTTTTTTCTGTATTAGAAGATTGAAATTGCCACAAGAAGCATAAATCACTGATGTGTTCCCAAAAAAACAGTCCAACATTGCAACCAACACCAAGTGGCAGCTTACACCGCACGTTTCTTTATAAGTCCATTGTTTTTTTTATATATAAATTATACTTTCAATCCAGAACAAGAAAAATTTCATCAAGATAACGGTCAGGCGGGCAATAAGCTGCGCCGCTACCCCTTTTTGAATAGTAAAGCCTACTCTGTTAAAAATAAAGCTTGTGTCCTTGGCTGCAGGAGAGTTACTCTGCACCACCCTTTGCACTCGATCTAAAAACCGGATAGCCTCGGGAGCAAGGCCCCCAAATGTGTCAAAAGCGAATGGCACAAAGACGTGTTGGTTTTCTAGACAAGCAACTTCGTGTTTGTCAACTTTCTTGAATTCAGCTTTTAAGATTGCTTGCCCTGCCACAAACCCCGAATCCCGAAGTCTAGGGCTGTAAACAAACCAAACGTTTGGCGAACAGTTTGTGAAAAGTTCGGCGGGAAGTCCGTTTGTGTTCGTTCGTTTAATAAATAAACGAACACAAACAAAAAACTTCGTTCGTTTAGCAAAACAAACGAACCTGAACAGAGGCCGTGTTCGTTCGTTTACGTTCGTGAACGTTCGGTAACGTGTTCGTTTATGTTTGTTTGTGTTCGATAGTTCATTAGGGTTTTTAATTTTTTTATATTTAATTTAAGTACTTTAAAGTTCATAGTGGTAGATTATTTAAGTGTATCACATGTTAATATTACTTTAACTATTTTGATTAACTGTTATTTTTGGTGGATTAAACGAGGATTTCAAATTTAATATGATACATATGTGTTTTTATAAGACATTATGTGATCAAGATTATGTCACGTATATTTAGGTAATTGGATTAATATAGAGTTTGGGCGGACAATGTTAGCGATGAAAAGTGCTAATTTTTAAAATTTAATGTGTTAGTTTGCACTTGGTTTTTTCAGTAAACCCTATTTGTGTTTGTTTATGTTCATTTGTGTTTGTTTGTGTTCGTTTTTGTCCGACACCTAAATTTAGCAAAAAATACAAACGAACTCGAACAAAAAAACTCGTTCGGTAAGTGTTCATGAACAGTTCGTGAACACGTTATTTCCTTAACAAACGAACACGAACAAAAAATCTCGTTCGGTAAGCGTTCGTGAACTGTTCGCGAACACGTTAATTCCTTAATAAACGAACACGAACAAGGCCTTGTTCGTGTTCGTTTGGTTCGTTTACAGACCTACCGAAGTCCCACCAAATGAGACACCCCTGTGAGATCAACGCACGCGTGTTTGCCCTGTGATTTAGAAAGAAAACTTGCTGCAAAGGCAAAAGAAAATTCTAAATTAACTAACAATGCTATTGAAATCCAAGCACAACTTAAAATCATGATAGAAGACCTAGGATATGTCAGAAAAAAGCTTGCTAACACCAAGGTTGATTATGAAAAATAGGGTACAATCACACTGAAACACCAACTGATTTTTCACCCAAAACTACTGAAGATGGGAGAAAAATTGTTTCAGATGAAACTTCTGAAGAGAAAGAATGCACATCTTTTCATGAAAACTTTCTAAAAACTTTAAAAGAAAGTTCTTCAGAAGTACTGATAAAATCTGACTTTAAGCCATCAGTAGTTTCATCTACATCAGGAGTTGAGAACCTGAAATAGCGAGGAGGGATATGTATCTAACACCAAACCTAAGTTTTAGGAATGCGAAAAAAAAAATGCACGAGATGACTTACTATAAAAAGACTAAATGGACTACCAAATAACTAGGGTTTATAATTGGTTATCTACTGAGAACCCTGATAGAATTTCACACTACCTTAACGTACCTGTAAATTCATGATTACGTTCCGGACCGCAATCACCAATTTACCTTACATTAGGGTTTTGTGTCCTTCTATGACTCTAAACACACATGTAAGTAATGCAAAATAACCTTGTGATTGAATCGTATACAAAAAAATGAGTCCAACTGTTAAGCAGGAAAAAGACTTCTACCAGTCAGTGTGTAAGAACCTCTACCGATTGTTGAGCAGGTGCGATAGCCTCTACCAGTCGTTGAGTAGGTTGTAGGGCCTCTACCGACTGTTGAGCAGGCATGATGACCTCTACCAATCGTTGAGTAGGTTATTGGTACTCGACTAACTGTTGAGCAAGTACTTCATCCTCTATCAGTTGTTTGATTAAGTGTACCAATTATTACACTCATAAATTGCAAATTGATAATATGTACATGTAAGCAATCAAGTATCAAGTATAGCATGCGAGTTGTAATAGAGTTGCCCTAGACAAGGTTAATGACTCTATGTGTTTCTATAGCAAATAGTTTATATTTCATGACTTCTAGTATCAAATGTTCAAATATGGTAGATAATCGAATCCTCATGTATAACTAAGGATTAAGTTTGATGCAACACACAATCAAGCTTCAATAGTTTGGTTATCATGGGTAACTAGCTCATGTTTGAGAAGATGAAGGATATGAATTTAGTTCTTGAGAGGATGATGGAAAATCTCAAAGCAGAATCAAGGTTGCAAGAGATAGTGAATGTGAAGATGGTTGATAAGGAGTTTATTTTATAGTAAGGAAATTATGTAGCAGTGTAAATTGTGGGGTTAAAGTAGAGATAAGAAATAGGATGAAGATAGAGAATAGAAACAAGTAGAGTTGCAAGTAAAAGAAGCAAGTACTGGTTAAAATCCTAAGGTTATAGACTAGATTATTCTTCTAATAACCTAATTCCCTATAACCATGGCTCTGATACCAATCTGTAACACCCCAACCGATGGCGGAAACATCGAGGTGTCACGTAGTGATGATTGTTCAATAGCTCATGGTACTAAATGGAAGTTGAATATTATTAAACAATTTACAATTTGTCATACAAATTACATAAACTTGATTTGCATAAACTAGATCCAAAGCTCCTATGTGTTCCAAGACTTGTACAACTTCCAATAGCAAATAAAACCTGAAACATGTTAAGTTGAAAAGATGGGGGGGGGGGTCAACTATAAATAGTTGGTGAGAATACATAGGTTTTGCATATAGTTGAAAAACAATATGTTGTATAGCAATCATAGTTGAAGTATAATAATGAGTAATGATAGAATATGAGTCCGACATGTAACAATGCGTCTTTTGTACAATCAAACCTTGTGTCGACTGAGACCTAACTCGCAAGTTAGTAAAAGTGTAACTGTTATCGATCATCCCTGAATTTATGCGGGGGGATGCGTTTGTCAGACCTATAGCGCTATAATCTAAACAGACGGCTTGATCAATGTTAATGATTGTACTGTGTCTTTTTGTTACAGTCAAATGATAGAATGAGTAAATGATAGTGTATAAAATGTTTATAATTGAATCACAAGTTTCAACAATGTAAGAATGAATAAATGATAGTGTATATAATGTTTAAACATGTTTCACCCCAAAATGTAAAACAGAAAAAGGGGCTATGTAAACTCACCTTGGTTGTTAGTCTCGAATATGCTAAAATGTTGCTAAGTAAAATAAGCAAGACCCCGAGAGATTATCCTATACAAATAAAGGACAATTCAGATTGGGACCTAATTGAGTCTATGTTGTGCGGATCTAAGGCATTCTAGGGTTTCTTATTTGGGAATCGACGATTGATTAATATTTAATCGAAATATTAATAAATAAAGAGATTTAATAAAATACATTATTAAAAGGAAACTTTATAGAGTTTTGGTCAATGGTTGTGCAAAGATAATATAGTTTGAAAATAATTTTCAATAAATTATTTTCAAAATCAATGTTTATAGATTAGATTATATCGTAATCGTTTAAACATGTTATTAATAACAAAAAATATTAAATTTCATAAAAATTCAGAAAATAAATTTATTTTTTCTGATCAAAATTATTGAAAATAAATTATGTGAAAATTTGGTGAAAATATTGGATTTATAATGAATTTATATGATTAAAAGAGATTTAATTATCTAAAAAAATAATAATAAATGTAGATTTTATGTGGAAAAATTCAGTTTTATAAAGTTTATAAGTTTAACAATCTAAAATAAATTTTATGAAATTTATGAGTTAGTTTTAGTATTTTAAACATAATTTAAAAGATAATAATCAAACTATACAAAGAATATATATATATATATATATATATATATATATAATTTGTGTTAAAAAAAACTGTAACGGGTGGGGATCGAACCTAGGATCCCACCCGGTTCAACGTTTTATCACAACAACAAGACCAGCTGATCTGCACACTCTTTTGTTGTTTTGATTATGCTTCAAACTTTTTTATACAAGAAGTCGCAGTGTCATCTTCCCCAAATAAGAACCATGAAACCCTAGAATTCTAATCCGATTAAACACATGATCAAATCTTAATTAACCATAGGGGTATCAATGACCAAAGGCCGATTAACATATAACAACAAAGAATCAGACTCATACCAGTTTTATTGCCCTCCAATCACAAGTCAACCCCGAAGTCAAAGAGGCTTCAATTAGTCCCAGAAAATGATTTATTTGTGCGATTAATGTGTACAGAATTTGGATTCGTCATGGTCTGAATAGGGTTTGAGGATCAATTTATATTGTGGTCAGGCTTAAATGAGAACTTAGAAGGTTGACTCGTCAAGGTGTCAAGACGCGTTAATTGAAATCAATTACGATTTGTAACCACGTCATGATGTTAATTGTGATATGGTTATGGCCGAGAATCATGTGGCGGTCACATAATAATCAAATAACTTCCAAAAATAGTTTGATGGCGCGTTGATTAAGGGTTTTTAGGAAGTTTGACTTTGTGGGTCTTGATTTGGATGAACACGCCTTAGTATTTATATAATACGAATCAGATTGAATCCAAATTAGGACTGTGGTCTAGTGGTTTTGCACGTTTGTGTTGTCTCTAATCCAGTCGCTGACCCGGGTTCGAATCCCGTAGATGGCTCTTTTTTTTCTTTTTACAATTAGACTGGTTTGGGCTGGGTAATATGGGCTTAGGTTAACATGGGCTTAGGTTAACAAAAGAAAATGGGGTGGGTTTGGTTTTGGTAGGACTTTGTTATGGTTAAAAAATAATAATTCTGACAAGTATATATGTATAAATAAACATTATAATTTTAGATATTCTAAAAAAATCTGATCATTTTATTATTATTATTATTATTATTAAAATGTTTTGAAATAAATAAGATTTAGACATGGTTATTCTTGTACAAAAGAAGTTTAATATAAGTAAAGTTACTAATTTAATAATTTGAAAAATTACGCGATGTTACAGAAACAACAACCAGTCAACACCTTTTCTCAGAAAAAGATAAAATCTCAACAAAAGTCTTTTTCTCAAAATTCTCTTTCAGTAGTTAGACCTACATCATCAGCAGTTTCACAAACTGCTGAGATTAAAGATCTAATGTATATGGTACAACTACTGATGACCAAGGTTGATGGTGGTCCTCAAAAGAATGCCACCATTGATCCTAATGAAAAATCCATTGCCAAAAAGACATGGATTCCTCAACCTTGTCAAGAACAAACTGTTAATGTTCTCAAGAGCAAACCCAAAGCCAAACTGGCTTGGGTTCCCAAATCTAACTAATTTGCTACTTTGTGCAGAGGGTTTCCAGAGGCTTAAATAGCATTTGGTATGTTGACAGTGGAGGCTCAATGCACATGACATGATGCAGATACCTGATAAACAACTTTATCAGTCAAAGAGAAGGATCTATACCCTTTGGGAACAATGCCAAGGGATATGTGCTAGGACATGGCAATGTCTCTTCTGGCAAAATACAGTTTGACAAGGTCAATCTGGTTGAAAACCTTGAGTACAACTTGCTGAGTGTGTCACAAATGTGTGATAAAGGATATTCTTCCTTTTTCACAAAGACAGCATGCAAGATCATATCACCAGAAGGCCAGAAGTTGATAGAGAAGATCATTGAAGATCATACTTTGTTAATTGCCAAAAGATGTGGCAATGTCTATGCAGTGGACATTGAAAAGGACAAAGTATTGAACAACACTGCATGTTTCTTCTCAAGGGCATCAACTTCAGAGACTGATCTCTGGCACAGGAGACTTGGCCATATGAACTTTAAAACCATAAATAAAGTCACAAAAATGGGCTTGGTCAGAGGTCTACCCTTGAAAGTATATCACTGTCAAGAACACTGTGTATCCTGTTTGAAGGGAAAGCAGCATAAGTCCTCCTATAAGTCTATTGAAGAATAAAAAACAACTGCATGTCTTCAACTACTCCATATGGACTTATTTGGGCCAGTAAAAATCATGAGCCTTGGTAAGAAGAAGTACTGCTTGGTCATCATTGATGACTATTCAAGATTCACATGGGTATTCTTCTTATTTTCCAAGGATGAGGCAGCTGAAATCATCAAGTTCTTCATTCTACAAGTAGAGAAACAATATTCTCTATCTGTCAAAGCCATTAGAAGTGATAATGGGACAGAGTTCAGGAACAAAACTCTGGATGAATTCTGTTTGTCTAAAGGGATTATTAGACAATTCAGTGTTCCCAGAACTCCTGAACAAAATGGTGTGGTAGAAAGGAAGAACAGGACATTAATTGAAGCAGCAAGAACTATGTTAGCTGATTCAGGCTTACCATTATATTTCTGGCTGAAGCAGTCAACCCTGCATGTTATGTTCAGAATAGAGTCCTTGTCAACAAGAGACATTCCAAAACTGCCTATGAAGTTCTTTATAGCATGAAGCCCCTTATCTCCTTTTTCAGGGCTTTTGGATGTCAATGTTTCATTCTAAACATTAAAGACTCTATTTCAAAGTTTGCTGCTAAAGTTGATTCAGATTATTTTCTTGGTTATTCTTCCACTAGAAAAGCCTACAAGGTTTTTAATTCAAGAACCAAGATAGTAGAAGAAACACTGAATGTCAAGTTCAATGAGTCAAAACACACTCTTATTCCATCACATCCTGCTGAACTCTTTGACCTTGACAACTTCCATTTCGAACCTGAAAAGACTGTCACTTCATCTAAACCTACTTATTATGATGATCAGAGGTTTGATGATGAGGATCCAGCACCATGGACTCCTCATACAGTCATTAAGTCAACTTTCAAAACCATCAGAAGTTTCACAAACTCCTGATTCAACAACTGCTGATGTACAAACTCAAACATCTGATTCAGCTCCTACTACTACTGAAGATGTTCAAACAGCTGAACCAGACATTATAAACCTCAGTGGTTAGTTTAACGAAGTACAAGAGCCACCTACACCTGTCAGTGGTTTACAACAATTGATTGAACACAAAGATCATCCATTGGAACAAATCATGGGTGATATTGCATCAAGTGTTCTCACACGAAACCAGCTTTCCAACTTTTGCTTATTCTCAGCATTCATTTATCAGTTGGAACCTAAGAAGTACCAAGAAGCCTTCAAAGACAACAATTGGGTGGAAGCTATGCAAGATGAATTGCTCCAATTTAAGAAGCAACAGGTTTGGGAAATCTGTCCCTTACCACCAAACAAGCTACCAATCGGCACAAGATGGGTTTTCAGGAACAAACAAGATGAGGCTGGTATGATTATTAAGAACAAGGCAAGACTGATGGTACAAGGTTATTCTCAAGAAGAAGGAATTGATTATGATGAAACCTTTGCTCCGGTTGCAAGACTTGAAGCCATCAGGTTATTTCTGGCCTATGCCATTTCCAACAAAATAAAAGTTTTTCAAATGAATGTTAAAAGTGCATTTTTGTGTGGAAAGATCAAAGAGGAAGTGTATGTTTGTCAGCCACCTGGGTTTCAGGATCCTTCTCATCCTGAGTGGGTGTACAAGCTTGACAAAGCTCTTTATGGGCTAAAACAGGCTAAAAGAGCCTGGTATGAAACACTTTCCAACTTTTTGCTCAAAAATAACTTTACAAGAGGCTCCATTGATAAAACTCTTTTCATTAAAAATGTTGGAAATCATGTCTTACTTGTTCAAATTTATGTTGATGTATCATATTTGGTTCAACAAACACAAAACTGTGTGATGAATTTAAGAAACTCATGCAATCAAAATTTGACACGAGTACAATGGGAGAACTGCAGTACTTTTTAGGACTGCAGATTAAACAACAAACAAATGGAACTTTATACATCAATCTAAATATGTTAAAGAATTATTGAACAAATTTTCTTTACAAGACTATAAATCATGTTCCACTCCCATGACACCTACCACACAAGTTGAACCAGATGATCAAGGAAAACAGGTTAATCAAACCATGTATAGATGTATGATAGGTTCCCTTTTATATCTAACTGCTTCTAGACCAGATATTATGTTTTTCAACATGTGTCTGTGCTAGATATCAATCAGCTCCTAGGGAATCACACCTAATTGCAGTCAAAAGAATCTTCAGATATCTGAAAGGAACTCCTACACTTGGAATTTGGTATCCTGCTTCTAGCAATACCAAATTATCAGCTTTTTCAGATAGTGACTATGCAGGGTGCAAAATGTCAAGAAAATCAACATCTGGTGGTTGTCAATTCTTGGGAAACTGTATAGTGTCTTGGCAATCAAAGAAGCAAACATCTGTTGCAACTTCAACTGCTGAAGCTGAATACATTGCAGCTGCAAGTTGTACGTCACAGATACAATGGCTCCAATATCAACTTCTTGATTATGGAATCAAAGAGACCAAGACACCATTGCTTGTAGACAGTAAATCTGCCATTATCATCATTCAAAATCCTGTTCAGTTCTCAAAAACTAGACATATTGAAATCAGGTATCATTTCATAAGGGATTGCTATGAAAAAAGGCAAGATTAAAGTGAAGCATGTGACAACAGCTAATCAAATAGCTGACATATTCACTAAACCCATTGACACATCAACATTTTAGAAGTTAGTATCCATGCTTAGGATGCTAAATTTGTAAGTGTTTCTTTTACTTTTCTGCACATATTTTATTTTTCACTTACATCTGTTTTGTTCTAAAAACTACTGAAAAACAAAAAAACAGAAACTACTGATGTACAAAACATCAGTATGGGAATATTTTCTGGAAAATGATTAACTTATGATAAAATAAACTTCAGAAGTTATGAATAAAGTGTTTATAAACATTCTCATTAGTTGTTAACAAACTACCGAAGAGAAAATGGAAACTACTGATGATAGTTGTTCTTCGTCAGCAATTTTGTCATTAAGGGTAAATCAGACATTTCCCACTTCAGAAGTTTGACCTAAGGCGGTTATAAACTTCTGATAAACACCTTTTCCAACACTTATCCTTTCAAAAAGCAAAATTCCCTCATTCTCTCTAAAAAAACACTCTTAAACCCTTAACCTGCAAACAAAAACACTATTCGATCCATACACACAAAAACCACCTGGCTCTAACACTGAAACAGGGACACAATCAAAGAGGCTACTTTGAGAAACATGAAGCCTGGTTCCAATACGACGAAATCATTGATTTAGTCGTCAAATCCAAATACTTCACTGCCCTCACCCATTGATGTAACATTACGCAATTAATACTTGTACGTTACGCATGACATTAATAAAAAAAAACGTCAAGTTTCATTTTATACTTCGCATTTATTATTTTTGTCGCGATTATGGAACCCTAATACTATATATAATATTATATATATGTGTGTTATTATAAAATTGTATCAAAAAAAATAATTTGCCTTGGCCGGGGTTCGAACCCGCGCCAAAGGCCGGTCTGATCCAACACACGAGCACAAACCAGCTGGGCTGGCCACTTCCTTGTTTTAAACCCGGTTACATATTAATCTTATACACACATTAAAACTCCCACAGTTGACAAGGAAAGTCAACTGTGGGTTGTCTTGGTGATCAATCCATCTAATTAACGCGTAATTGATATATTTTTGGCAAATTTGTGCAATAACCGGCCCAATGCAACACAATCACGCGTCAATAACACGGCAATCGTTGACCCATTTGATTATTAGACGCGTATTATTAAATTGAAAGTCAACCTTCTAATTAACCCTAACCCTAATCCTCTAGTATATATAGATGGCTGCGAGCCTTGTCAAATCGCTCACAACTCTCTCTCAATCTCTATATCTCTCTAATTCACTCTGTAATTGATTAAATTGCTCGTGGTTTGACTTTCTCCTTGACCCGACTATCATCATCAATACCACTCTGTGAGTCCTCGTGTTTTTGTGGGTTATATTCATCGGCATTCAGGCAACCAAAGCCCTAACATTAATCGGGCTATAGTTGCCTGAATCATCCAATTGTAAAATCTAGGGTTCGTCGTTTATAATTTGGGGATAAACTGATTCAGGCATAACGTATTTATTTATTTTTAAACTAAAGATCTCACAACCACCGGCCTAGGCCAAGTGGTTGTGACTCTGGTCCTCTACAGGGGTCACCCGGGTTCGAGTCCCGGCTCTGACCGGGTTTTTATGTTCTTTTCTTTTCTTTTCTTTTTAAGCAAACAATATAATTAATTATATATATTAAATCCTTTTAATCTTATAAATTCTTTTTAAAATACCAAAACTCTTTTATAAATTCTAAAAAAATTATATTTGTTTAATCTGTAATAAAAGTTTTATTTGTAATTTTTATTTTTCAGAAATTCATTTATTTAATAATTATAATAATTAAATCATTTTTATACTATTATATTTATAAAAATCCATTATTATATCAAAACGGTTTTATTAAATTCCCCAAAAATTATCCTAACTTTTTATAAAGTTAAACTTTACTGAAATAATTTTTAATTCAGTAAAATCATTTATTTTATATTTTTAATCAATTTTTGTTAGATTTAATCATAATTAAATCATATTAAATCCAATTTTCATCATTTTTGCACCAAAATTTTATACAAATTATTTTTAATCATTTTGAACAGAATTATGATTTTTAAAATAAGATTTCTTTAATTTTAGTATTTTTGAATATTAAAGTTAATAATTGACTATTTATAAATAAATAGATTTAAAAATCTATTTTAAATGAAATAATTTTATAAAAATTATTTTATTGCTTCAAACACTTTAATGTGCTCACTCAAAATTCAAATTTTATAAAAAGACTATTTTTCATTAATTATCCAATTTTCTTTGTTTAATTAACATTTTTAAATTAAATTTAACAATTGATTATCCCCAAATCGAAACCCTAGGATACACATATTAGTTACATAGACTTAGACTTATTATATATTACCTCATTATAGGGTAATATTTGGAATCACTTTGGGCAACACAATTATCATATCTTTTCAACAAGTTAACATTTGCTAAGGTGAGTTTACATAGCCCCTTTTATCACCATTTTTGGGGTGAAACATGTTATAACATTTTCATTGCAATTCAATCATCAATGTGTCTATGTGTTTTCTATGTTGCATATTGTCTTGAGCATGATTAGAGTAAGCACCATTCTAGCATAATCATTAACATTGATCAGCCGACGGTATACATTGATAGATCTATTGGACTGACAATCCCACCCGGATACGTGCCTCCTACCAAGGTTACGTGGGTGTTTATTATCGCATAACATATTCATTGGGACCATCAGTGTATGGTATGTATCATTTTATAACAGTCAACAGGGTTGATTATGCACTCGATTTATTTCTAATATGTTCTCACATATGGGCTAGATTAACATGACACATGAATTGCATAACATTTTATTCATTTATCATCAAAAACCTATGTAATTCTCACCAACTTATGTTGACCCAAAATACTTTCAAAATTAACATGTTTCAGGTAACAATGAAGCTGAGGCTTGAGTTAGCACGAGGATTTATCTTGAAGTTTATTTGAAGTTATTGAAGTTATTATTTGATGTTATGTATTTGAATTCTTAGACATTATTTCACATTTTGGATATTATGTTTGAATAAATTATTTAAAATTTATATTATACCATGTGCTACTGAAAACAATCATCAATACGTGGCACCCCGATGTTTCCGCCATCGGTTGGGGTGTTACAGATTGGTATCAGAGCCTTGGTTATAGGGAATTAGGTTATTAGAAATAATCTAGACTATAACCTTAGGGACTAAAACAGTACTTGCTTCTCCTACTTGTAACCCTAATTGCTTCCCTAATCCTATCCTTATCCTATGCCTTAAACCTACATGTGACTACTCTTAATTGTCTGCTGCAATCCTGATCCACCATTAGATTTATAGGACAAAATCCTCAAGTTTAACCTGAACCCCCTTGAGATCTCGTCGAAGTTCTAGATTTTAATAACGAACACGTGCAATCTGGAAGGGTGAACGCCTGTATTCTGAGTCTTCTGTCTAGGCTGGCATTGCGCATATATCCCAATCAGACGAGGGACCCGGATGCCTACCTGGGAATTCTCGGGATGAGTGTTCACTTATAGGCTAAAGCATGTCTTCATATGTTATTAGAATTTAGAATCTTTGATAAGTCAACGTTTTCGTTTATTCGTTTTAATTAATGAATAAATGATTACATTCCTTATATGAACTCTCATTCATTTCATTGTGTCTATTACAGATCATGCCTCCTCGTCGCAGCACTCGCAACAACAATGGTGAGAACCACGAAGAAGGTGGTGATAACCATAACCACAACCATGACCAAGCTCCTAACCACAACAACAATGGGGTCGATGCTCAACTGGCTGCGATCATTTCTCAACAAATGGCGCAGCAAATCGCAACTCTGGTTCCCAACTTACTTGCTCAGGTCATCCAATTGAATGGGAATGGTCACAACAACGGGAACGGGAATGGCAATGGCAATGGCAATGGACCCCAAGCTTGCACCCTCAAACATTTCAACTCTTGTAACCCTCCAAAGTTCAGCGGTGAAGAAGGAGCTACTGGACTTCTCCAATGGTTTGAGGGTATTGAAAATACCTTCATCAACAGTGAGTGCCCCAACAATTTCAAGGTTCGTTACGCCATGAGTGTTCTCCATAAACGAGCACTCACATGGTGGAATGAAGAAAAGCGTACTCGTGGGGCCGAGGTTGCTCTTGCTATGACTTGGGACCAGGTCAAAGAGATCATGAAGGAGGAGTTCTGTCCTCGAAATGAAGTTAAAAAGCTTGAGGATGAGTTTCACACCTTGGCTCAAGACAGTGGGGAAAATCTTGCCTACAACACCCGCTTTCATGAGCTTAGCTTATTGTTGCCTCACAAGGTTACTCCTCTGCCGGTAGCCATCGAGAAGTACATCGGTGGTCTGCCCATGCAAATCCAGGACACTGTTTGGGGTAGAAATCCTGCAACTCTGGAAGAGGCCAAACGTCTAGCGGCCACTCTTACTGATAATCATGTGAAGAATGGTACTCTCGTTCGTAAGGGCACCAAGAAGACTGTTGCCAAAGATACTCCACAACCTGCAATTGAAGTCAAGCCTGAGACCTCAAGCAACAAGAAGCGCAAGGCTAGAAACTATATGGTTGCTGCTACTCCACCTGCTGCCCAAAACCCAGCCAAGAAACCATACACCGGACCTCACCCTTTGTGAAACACTTGCAAGTACCACCATCCCACACAGGTGCCATGTCGATTTTGTACTAAGTGTCAAAGATATGGTCACCTGGTGAACGTCTGTCGATCTCCTGCTGCCCAAGACAACAACAACCCAGCTCCCAACCAACAAAACAACAGGCCTACTCGTGGTCAATGCTACGAGTGTGGTAACCCTAATCACTACATCAACAACTGCCCTAACCGTAACCGTAACCAAAACCAAAACCAAAACCAAAACCAGAACCGCAACCAGAACCAAGGTGCTCAAGGTCGCGCCTACAATCTCAACGCTAATCAGGCCCGTGACAACAATGAAGTGGTGAATGGTACGTTTCTCATTAATAATCACTATGCATCCATATTATTTGATTCAGGAGCTGATAAGTCATTCGTGTCACTGAAGTTTGAACCTTTACTTAACTTACCCCACACTAATCTAGAAGATCCTTTCGTGGTAGAGGTAGCTAACGGGAAGTCTATTTCGATCGGTTCTATTATTCGTAACTGCTTGTTGAATCTCGATGATCATACCTTCCCTATCGATCTCATTCCCATGCATCTTGGTAGTTTTGATGTTATAGTAGGCATGGACTGGTTGTCAACTCATCGTGCCGAAATTCTGTGCTTCGAGAAAGTCATACGCATTCCTCTCGAATCTGGTGAGATTTTGAAGATCTATGGTGAGAAACCCTGTGGTGAGCTTAAGCTTATGTCTTGTACTACTGCCCAAAAGTACTTACGAAAAGGGTATACAGCCTTCTTAGCTAACGTGATAGAGAAGAAGGACAAAGGCAAAAGTATCCAAGACATTCCTATTATTCGAGACTATCCTGAAGTCTTTCCAGAGGATTTACCTGGTTTGCCTCCTGCTCGACAAGTGGAGTTTCGTATTGATCTTGTTCCTGGTGCTAATCCTATTGCTAAAGCTCCTTATCGTCTTGCACCCTCTGAGATGCAAGAACTTGCTAGTCAATTACAGGAACTTTCTGATAAAGGGTTCATTCGCCCTAGTTCTTCTCCATGGGGAGCCCCTGTCTTATTCGTTAAAAAGAAGGATGGTTCTCTTCGGATGTGTATTGACTACCGTGAACTCAACAAACTCACCATCAAGAATCGTTATCCACTTCCTAGGATTGACGATCTCTTCGATCAACTTCAAGGAGCAACCCACTTCTCGAAGATTGATCTCCGTTCTGGTTATCATCAGCTTAGAGTCCACGATGAAGATATTCCCAAGACAGCTTTTCGCACTCGCTACGGTCACTATGAATTCATGGTTATGCCTTTCGGTTTGACCAATGCTCCCGCGGTATTTATGGATCTGATGAATCGGGTTTGTAGACCCTATCTCGACAAATTCGTGATCGTTTTCATTGATGATATTTTGATTTACTCTAAATCAAAATCCGATCACGAGCAACATCTTCACTCTATCTTGAGTCTCCTAAAGAAAGAACAACTGTACGCCAAGTTCTCCAAATGTGAATTTTGGCTTAAGGAAGTTCAATTTTTGGGACATGTCATTGATATGAACGGAATTCATGTTGATCCTGCAAAAATCGAAGCTGTGAAGAATTGGAGTGTTCCTACCACTCCAACAGAAGTCCGTTCTTTTCTTGGGTTGGCTGGTTATTATCGTCGATTCATCGCCAATTTCTCCAAGATCGCTGTTCCTCTCACTACCTTAACTCACAAGGGTAAACCCTATGAGTGGGGACCTAAGCAAGAGGAAGCATTTGAAACTCTTAAGCTGAAACTCTGTGAAGCTCCTGTCTTATCTCTACCTGATGGTAATGATGATTTCGTGGTCTACTGTGATGCATCGAACCAAGGTCTTGGTTGTGTTCTCATGCAACGAGGAAAGGTTATTGCTTATGCGTCTCGACAACTCAAGACTCACGAGAAAAATTATACCACCCATGATCTTGAATTGGGTGCTGTTGTCTTCGCACTCAAGATTTGGAGACATTATCTGTATGGGACCAAATGTGTGGTGTTCACGGACCACAAAAGTCTCCAACATGTCTTCGACCAAAAGAATCTTAACATGAGGCAACGACGTTGGGTTGAATTACTTAACGACTATGATTGCGAAATTCGCTACCATCCTGGCAAAGCAAATGTTGTGGCTGACGCACTTAGTCGTAAAGAGCGTGTCAAACTCCAATGTGCGAGAGTTCGTACTGATCTTCAAGATCGCATTCTCCAGGCTCAACATACCTCAGTCACCCAAGGTAACATGTACGATGAAATGTCTTGTGGTGCTGAGACTCAACTTGAAACCAAACCCGATGGTCTCCTTTATTTTCTTAATCGACTGTGGATTCCCGACCGTGATGATCTTCGTACTTTTCTCATGAACGAGGCTCATAAGTCTCGTTATTCTATTCATCCTGGAGCTGACAAGATGTACCAAGATCTTCGTTATTCTTATTGGTGGCCTGGTATGAAGAAAGACATTGCTCTTTTCGTTGCAAAATGCCTCACTTGCTCCAAGGTTAAGGCTGAACATCAACGACCATCTGGTATGCTTGAACAACCAGAGATTCCTGTCTGGAAATGGGAAAGCATAGCTATGGATTTCATCACCAAACTCCCTCGCACACCCAAAGGTTTTGACAGTATTTGGGTAATCGTCGATCGTTTGACCAAGTCAGCTCATTTTCTACCTATTCGTGAGAAGTATTCTGTGGAAAGGTTGGCACAGATGTACGTAAGTGAAATCGTATGTCGTCACGGTATACCTTTGGACATTATTTCTGATCGCGATGGTCGTTTCACCTCTCACTTTTGGGGATCTCTACAAGATGCTTTGGGTACCAAGTTGAACCTGAGCACTGCTTATCACCCTCAAACGGATGGTCAGACTGAACGAACCATCCAGACACTTGAGGACATGCTCAGGGCATGTGTCATCGATTTTGGTGGCGCATGGGATTCTCATCTTCCTTTGGTTGAGTTTTCATACAACAACAGTTATCACGCCAGCATTAACATGGCACCTTTTGAGGCACTCTATGGTCGGAAATGTCGTTCTCCTGTCTGTTGGACTGAGGTTGGTGAAGCTCGTATTACTGGACCCGAACTAATCCAGGAAACCACAGACAAAATCCAGCTTATTCAGGATAATCTTCTCAAGGCTAGAAGTCGCCAAAAGAGTTATGCTGATAAACGTCGTAAACCCCTGGAATTTCAAGTTGGGGACCTTGTGCTACTTAAGGTATCCCCTTGGAAAGGAGTTATTCGTTTCGGTAGGAAAGGAAAACTAGCTTCTCGATACGTAGGCCCCTTCAAAATTCTTGACAGAGTTGGAAAAGTGGCTTACAAGCTTGATCTTCCACCTGAGCTAAGCAATGTTCATCCGACCTTCCATGTTTCGAATCTCAAGAAATGCTTAGCAGATGAGAACCTTCATGTTCCTCTTGAGGATGTGCAAATCGATGAAAGCATGCACATTATCGAGAGACCCGTCGAGATTGTTGACACTGGAGTCAAGAAACTCAAGCGCAGTCGTATTCCGATCGTTAAGGTTCGTTGGGAATCTAAACGAGGCCCAGAGTTCACTTGGGAACGTAAAGACCAGATGAAGTCGAAGTATCCACATCTTTTTCCACCAGACTCTCCAACTCCAACTTCGGGACGAAGTTCCTAAAAGTAGGGGAGACTGTAACATTACGCAATTAATACTTGTACGTTACGCATGACATTAATAAAAAAACGTCAAGTTTCATTTTATACTTCGCATTTATTATTTTTGTCGCGATTATGGAACCCTAATACTATATATAATATTATATATATGTGTGTTATTATAAAATTGTATCAAAAAAAATAATTTGCCTTGGCCGGGGTTCGAACCCGCGCCAAAGGCCGGTCTGATCCAACACACGAGCACAAACCAGCTGGGCTGGCCACTTCCTTGTTTTAAACCCGGTTACATATTAATCTTATACACACATTAAAACTCCCACAGTTGACAAGGAAAGTCAACTGTGGGTTGTCTTGGTGATCAATCCATCTAATTAACGCGTAATTGATATATTTTTGGCAAATTTGTGCAATAACCGGCCCAATGCAACACAATCACGCGTCAATAACACGGCAATCGTTGACCCATTTGATTATTAGACGCGTATTATTAAATTGAAAGTCAACCTTCTAATTAACCCTAACCCTAATCCTCTAGTATATATAGATGGTCTGCGAGCCTTGTCAAATCGCTCACAACTCTCTCTCAATCTCTATATCTCTCTAATTCACTCTGTAATTGATTAAATTGCTCGTGGTTTGACTTTCTCCTTGACCCGACTATCATCATCAATACCACTCTGTGAGTCCTCGTGTTTTTGTGGGTTATATTCATCGGCATTCAGGCAACCAAAGCCCTAACATTAATCGGGCTATAGTTGCCTGAATCATCCAATTGTAAAATCTAGGGTTCGTCGTTTATAATTTGGGGATAAACTGATTCAGGCATAACGTATTTATTTATTTTTAAACTAAAGATCTCACAACCACCGGCCTAGGCCAAGTGGTTGTGACTCTGGTCCTCTACAGGGGTCACCCGGGTTCGAGTCCCGGCTCTGACCGGGTTTTTATGTTCTTTTCTTTTCTTTTCTTTTTAAGCAAACAATATAATTAATTATATATATTAAATCCTTTTAATCTTATAAATTCTTTTTAAAATACCAAAACTCTTTTATAAATTCTAAAAAAATTATATTTGTTTAATCTGTAATAAAAGTTTTATTTGTAATTTTTATTTTTCAGAAATTCATTTATTTAATAATTATAATAATTAAATCATTTTTATACTATTATATTTATAAAAATCCATTATTATATCAAAACGGTTTTATTAAATTCCCCAAAAATTATCCTAACTTTTTATAAAGTTAAACTTTACTGAAATAATTTTTAATTCAGTAAAATCATTTATTTTATATTTTTAATCAATTTTTGTTAGATTTAATCATAATTAAATCATATTAAATCCAATTTTCATCATTTTTGCACCAAAATTTTATACAAATTATTTTTAATCATTTTGAACAGAATTATGATTTTTAAAATAAGATTTCTTTAATTTTAGTATTTTTGAATATTAAAGTTAATAATTGACTATTTATAAATAAATAGATTTAAAAATCTATTTTAAATGAAATAATTTTATAAAAATTATTTTATTGCTTCAAACACTTTAATGTGCTCACTCAAAATTCAAATTTTATAAAAAGACTATTTTTCATTAATTATCCAATTTTCTTTGTTTAATTAACATTTTTAAATTAAATTTAACAATTGATTATCCCCAAATCGAAACCCTAGGATACACATATTAGTTACATAGACTTAGACTTATTATATATTACCTCGTTATAGGGTAATATTTGGAATCACTTTGGGCAACACAATTATCATATCTTTTCAACAAGTTAACATTTGCTAAGGTGAGTTTACATAGCCCCTTTTATCACCATTTTTGGGGTGAAACATGTTATAACATTTTCATTGCAATTCAATCATCAATGTGTCTATGTGTTTTCTATGTTGCATATTGTCTTGAGCATGATTAGAGTAAGCACCATTCTAGCATAATCATTAACATTGATCAGCCGACGGTATACATTGATAGATCTATTGGACTGACAATCCCACCCGGATACGTGCCTCCTACCAAGGTTACGTGGGTGTTTGTTATCGCATAACATATTCATTGGGACCATCAGTGTATGGTATGTATCATTTTATAACAGTCAACAGGGTTGATTATGCACTCGATTTATTTCTAATATGTTCTCACATATGGGCTAGATTAACATGACACATGAATTGCATAACATTTTATTCATTTATCATCAAAAACCTATGTAATTCTCACCAACTTATGTTGACCCAAAATACTTTCAAAATTAACATGTTTCAGGTAACAATGAAGCTGAGGCTTGAGTTAGCACGAGGATTTATCTTGAAGTTTATTTGAAGTTTTTGAAGTTATTATTTGATGTTATGTATTTGAATTCTTAGACATTATTTCACATTTTGGATATTATGTTTGAATAAATTATTTAAAATTTATATTATACCATGTGCTACTGAAAACAATCATCAATACGTGGCACCCCGATGTTTCCGCCATCGGTTGGGGTGTTACAATTGATCCTCTAATCCATACTGAAACTCTAAATGAGTTCTGGGCTAACGTGAAGACGATGACAGTGAATGATCAAGTGATCTCCCTCAAATCAACCATCCAAGGGAGAACAATGGAAATCACACCAGCAACATTGGGGATTAGACTGGGTCTGGATGATGTGGATGCCCCAGATCAATTTCCAAACTCTGAAATTTATTTGACCATGACAGAGTGTGATTACCAAGGTACACTCTCACATGCTACTATTTTTAAGAAATTTTTTGAACCTAAGTACAAACTTTTGTTTCATTACATCATCATGTGTTTGAGTCCAAAAACTGGATCTTATGATCAGATGCCCTCTACTTTTCAACATATTTTTCATTCCATTGTGAATGAAACAAAATTCAGGGCATCAGCACTTTTCTTTAATGAGTTAGTGTTGCATCACCAAAACTCTAAAAAAGAAGTTTTTGTTGTATCCAAGGTTCATTATGCAATGTATAATTAAAGGACTTGGAGAAGAGGTGCTTGTGGGTAAAACAACTGTTTTAAACCCATTAACCTCACAAGCATACTCTAGGCATAATAAACCGGCTGCCTGGCCAGAAGATGACCAAGGGGAACAAACAACAGTCCCCATGGAACCCTCATCTTCCAAACCTTACCAAAAAGGTCAAGAAAACAAAACAACAAAAACCAAAACCCACCAGCCTTAAAAGAAAGGCAGTTCAGGAAGTTGAGATGCCTGAACTTTCCAATGTGCAATCTGCACTTGACAAAGATGTGACTGAGACATCCTCTCAGTCTCATCCATCTCAAACCCCACAAGAGCCCCAATTACCATTCTTTTCAAGAAAGAAATTCAAGAAAACCATACCAACTGACCCTTCTTTTGAAACTGCTGAACCTTTACTACAAACTTCTGAAACTGAAACCATAGAAATTGCCAAACTTCTCTTTGGCTAAAAGAGGACTATCCCATTAGAACATGTCAGTCCCCAACAACCACATCAAACACGGGACATACCATCAGACTTTGACATGAATGTGGATATCCATAGCCCTAACCCAAGAGATGAGGATAAACCAGGGTTTCTAAGCCCAAACTTAGAGACCTTAGGTACATTTGAGGCTGCTACTACTCATTTACCACCCAGTGGTGGATCTGAGGACAGATGTAACATAACTAAGACCTCACTTGTGGCAACTACTGATGAAGACTTAATGCCTGAGGTAGGAAATCCTCTGAACCAAGAACAAGAGGTACATGAGACAACTGGGTTGGGCCCAGCTCATGATATAATTGATACTGTCCTCATTGAGGATATTATCAGGGATTCAGATGATTCCATTGATTTGGATGATGATTCACACTCCACTAAACATGAATTGACGACTGCTAGTGAAGGTCCTGCACCTGGTGTCTCTAAGCTCAAAGAGCTGGTTACACCAGATTAGGTTAAAGACCACTTGATCCTTGATTCCCCTAAAGTGGCATCTTCAGTACATCCTGAAGATCACCCAAAAACACACCCTTCACTAAAAATGCCTACCCAATTCCCTGGGTCATCAAGCATAGCTTTGAACCAACTATGCAGCCCAGATGGTGCTCTATACCAGATGATGAACACCCTCATTGCCAATCACCTCAAATCTTTCACAACTGCTTGGGAGTTGAAAACCACAACTCAATTTGAGGTGATTAACAAGAAAATTGGTGAGCTGTCCAACAAGATTGACAACACCTCAAGACAGCTTGCTGAACTCTCTGGTAGAACTTCTCAACCTGGCAGGCTTCCAGAAGTGGATGAAGCCAAAAAGGGGGAGAAGATTAAGGAACCAAAGGAGTCACTGGAAGCTAGGATAAAGGCAAGAGTGGCTCTACAACAACAACAACTGCTAGAAAAAGCCAAGAAACAAAAAGAAGATCAACAATGGCATGTTTCTAGAACTGAAGTTGAAGCTGAAACTTCCCAAGGCCATAATGAAGAAATTACTGAAGACTCTGAAAGTACTGAAGACAATCCTTCAGTAGTTGATACTTCTATCAACACTTCAGCAGTTAACACTTCCAACATACAAACAACTGAAGAGCCTTCCAAACCAACTGAACAACAACCAACTCCTATTCCAAGGCCTACAACAACTCAAATGACTATGCTAAGCCCTTCTCCAATTTCAATGTCCAAAGAATTACTAATGAAGAGCTTACTTGAAGCCCAAAGAAAGGCTAAGGAAGATGAGATCTGGAACAACTTGGAAGCAAGGGAAGACTTGAGCTTAAATGAAAAGCTTCAAGCTTATGAAGCAGAGTTGAATAGACAAGCAGAAACAGAAAGAATTGTCGAAGAAGACAAAAGACAACAACTGGTGTCTTTTATAACAAAGAACAGCAAAACAAAAGCCTATTCACTCAAAGGGCTCTCAATGGATGAGCTAACTAGAAGAGCTCAACTTGTTGCTGACAAGACTACAACAGAGAAGGATAGAAAAGCCAAGAGAGCAGAGATAATTGAAGAACTGGCAGCTAATGACTATGGTTCAAAAGCCTCGTGTCAAAGTGAAGAGAGGACAAACTACTGGACACATACAAAAGATACAAGGCTGATAAGGCTGCAAATCCAGAGAAGTACAAAACTTCTGAAGTATCAACTTCAGTAGTTAGAACTTTTGGTGTCAAACAAAGACCAGTTACCAAAAGAAAGCCAGAGGACAATACAAAGACTGATTTCAAGATGGTGTTGCTAGAAGGCAACACAGTTGTACAAGGAGACTTTGATATTGAAGAAAAGCCTCTGATAACACAGTTTAGGGATCCTTCAACATTTGCTTACCAAATCCAGAAGACTATAACTGACAAACTGCACACAAAGGTAGTTACTGAACATCACTTACCTACTTTTAAAATACCTGATGTGGTGCAAACAGAAGATAGAAGTGAATCCCACCTGAGAGTCATAGAAATAGAGAACATCCAACACTCAGGAGCATCCTAGGGATCCAGCATGGTTCCATATACTTCAGATTTTGACAGATCTAAAGTGCTGATCATCAGATGGTCCTCTACTGATTCTAACTCAGTATTGGTGACAAGAAGAGATCTTACAAGCAATGCCTTCAAATCTATGAATGAACTGAAAAATCTATCAACACAAGACCTGCTTACAATTCAACATTTAGAACCTCAACAAGGATCTCTCACTAATGAACAGCTGAATCAATTGAAGAATTCCATGTTCAAGGAAATATGGAAGATAGTCAATGACAGAAGAAAACAACAATAAGGAATTAGATAAGGTTTTGGCTTCATCAATCCAGGGGAGATTGTTAGGACAGAAAGGATTGAGGAAACCACTTTTGCAAACCTCAGTCTAATTCATACTTCTGCAAATTATTCTAAGTATAGAACTACTGAAGAAGATAGATCAGAAGTTCTGAAGTCAAACCAGACAAGTCCACTGAAGAACTACTAAAGACAAACTACTCATCAGTAGTTTTTCATTCATCTGCACTTGTAATAGAATCTTTCCACCGCCCATATGTTTCAGTAGTTTAATTGTTTATTATTACTTTATCTTTTTGTACAAGTTCCAAGACTGCAACTTGTTGCACTTGCTTTTGTATCAAGGTTCATGCATTTGTAAGTCTATAAATAGATGGGTTCATCCCTCTGTTTTAGATATCGATTTTAATTGAAACTGAAATCCTTCAAAGCTCATTATTGTTATTTCCATTTCATTTACTGAGAATCTGTTTGAGTATTTATTGTCATTCACATTCAATACTTAGATTCTCATTAACTTGTCTTTAGTTTTTCAAACATCCAGGGGGAGTAATAACTCCTGTTGATAGTGTAACTTTATATACTTATTCCGCTGTGCAAATCTGATTGAACTTGCTAAACACATAAGTGTTCACTAGCAAGTAAACCATCAAGAGCATAATACTGATCCAACAATATTTGACCTTATGGTAAAAATATTAGAAGGTAAGTAAACCTAAACTATCGAACCGTACCAAACCGGTAGCGGTACCAAAAATACTGCTCCTAAAAACAAGAAAAAATGGGTATCGGTATAATATAATTGGTCGTATATGCCTGAATGGATCACAATGGAAAATAGTAGATCATGTATGTCCTAATGGGCCTTAATAGATCATATACGTCTTAATGAAATATGTTTGGCGTTAAAGATCACAATGTACTATAGTAGATCAAAGATATCTTAATGGATACTATTGGTCTTTAATGGATCACAATGGAGAATAGTACATCATACATGTCTTAATGGATCACCATAGTAGATCTTACATTTCTTACTGTATCATATTGGGCCTTAAACTAGAGGTGTTCAATGAAATGAACATGGAACTTTCTAATTAATCGAATTTCTTGAATTTTTATAATGTTTTTACCTGAACTAGTATTTTGGATTAAGATTCAATTGATTCGATTCGTATTAGAAACTCGAATTCGATTTAATTCATATTCATCATAAATAATGAATTGTTTTAGTTTTAATATACTACAAACTCATTATTTTTTAACATACAAAATACTAATCTATAAAATTAATAAACAACAATATGTGAAATGCGAGAATGATAAAAGTAGTAGAGACTACGGGTTATGAGAGTTTGGCCCAAATGTAAATGTTTTTCTTTTTCAACGTTTACGTGTGTTGTGCGTGTATATTAATGAGTATGTGTGTGTATATATAATGTGTGTATAATTTGAATTCGAGTTTCAAATCGAATTTAAAATCATAAATCCGTATTTGATTTACTAAACTTGAATTCGAATTGAATCGATTTCAAATTCTTTATAATCAAAAGAGTTAATAGCCATTTTCGTCCCTGAGGTTTGGGCCAGTTTGCCACTCCAGTACAAAAGTTTATTTTTTTGCAATTCCTTCCCTGAGGTTTGGATTTTGTTGCCAAATTCGTCCTTTTCACTAACCCAGTTAAAAAAGGTCGTTAATGTCAGGGGTAGGGTTGTCTTTTTACCAGTCAGGGACGAATTTGGCATTTAAAATTCAGTTAACCTTGAGGGACTGAATTTTCCTAATGATGAAAGTTTAAAAATACCCCCTTTATATTTTATCCTGCTATTAAAATCAGCACCAAACACCATTTGTGCAGACTTATACCCGTTACCAAACACCCCCTTTATATTTTATCTCCTTTATAAACCTCTTCTTCCCTTGTACTCCTGCACAAAACCCACGAGTAAAACACAGTATGTGTGTGTGAGATGAGAGCTCAACCGGACAACCACCTCCGGCCGCCGCCGGCTTCCTTTCTCCGGTAAGCCATCACCGGTAAACACCACAACCTTCTCCCTATCTCTATTAATAAATCCCGATAACTCCTCCTCCTTAACCCCTTTTATACCCGATTAACACTCGTCCCAAACCAGTTCCTCTCTGATCGGGTGGATGAACCACCGGTTGCTTATACTCAGTCAAGTGCAAACCTTAGTCGTTGATACTGGTGAACCAGGAGACTACAAGATCCGATCACCCTTCGGTTCATGTCTGGTACTTGTGAACCAGAAGACTACAAGGTCCGATGAGGTTCCGGTTAACAGACCTTCTGGTCACGTTTTGATTTGTTTAAAAGTGGGTTTGTGATGCACAAAGGTTGTGTGATGTATTTCAATGATCAGTATATAAGGTCGTTAGGCAAAATCGAACGTTTGATCTTAACATAAAGTTCCACCGGTTACCTTCATAAAACTCGATTAAATACACGATTAAAACGGATTAAATGTACGATAAAGACCAGGAATTGAATAAGAACAGATGGAGAAACGTTTTGGGAACATTTAAACGAATTAAAACATTCTTATAACAGGGTTTTGGGTTGGCCGGAATAAAATCCGGTGGTCGGATTCTGGCAAGAACCTACCGGAAATTTCAGGGGAGGGAAGAGCAAGTTTGAAATGCCAAATTCGTCCCTGACTTGTAAAAAGACACCTACCCCTGACACTAACGAGATTTTTTAACTGGGTTAGTGAAAAGGACGAATTTGGCAACAAAATCCAAACCTCAGGGAAGGAATTGCAAAAAAATAAACTTTTGTACTGGAGTGGCAAACTGGCCCAAACCTCAGGGACGAAAATGGCTATTAACTCTAATCAAAACAATTTATTGATAATCGAATCAAACTGAATCGAATTTCAAAATTTGCAAATCGAATCAGATTCTGAATAGCCTACCATTTAAGGCTATGGGGTGTGGAACCCTTCACCATTTCCTCCCTTTGTCCACATCGACGCCACGTCATTTTCCCTTCCCCTCCCCCAAACCAGGGAAATGGTTCCCTTTCTTCCCCCTTCCCCTTTCGTTTTTATAATACCTTTTTAAAGAAAAAAAGACAAGGGGAAGGTTCAATTGAGAACTCATAGTTAGGGAGAGAACTAGAGAACTCCTACTTAAATTAAAAAAAAATCATAACTCAAAATTTAAGTCAAAAACCAAAAATTTGGTTCGGAGCTTCTCTTTCCCACGTCATCCCGGTTCAGAAAAAAATAAAAAAATAAAAATAAATAAAAAATAGGCGACTTCTAATGCACCTGTGTAGTAAATGTCCGGTTAGCTTTAGGGTTTAGTTTAGCTTTTAGGGTTAGTTTTTTTTTAGTTTAGTTTGTAAGGTTTAGGTTTTTGGGGGTGGGGTGGGGATGGGTAGGGTGGGTTTAGGTTTTTGGGTAGGGGGTTAGGTTTTTTGGTAGGTTTTTGGTTGTGACGGGTGGGGCTTAGATTTTTGGTAGGCGGTGGGTGGGGTGGGTTTAGGTTTTTGGGTGGGGGGTGGATGGGTGGTTTAGGTTTTTGGGTAAGCGATTTAGGTTTTTTTAGTGAGGGTGGGGTGGAATTAGGTTTTTGGGTGGGGGTAAGTTGGGGGTAGGTGGTTTAGGCTTTTGGGTTATACTACACATGTGCAGTAGCGTTTTTTAGGTGTGTTTTTTTTATTTTTTTTCCGAACGGGTATGACGTGGGAAAGAGAAGCTCCGAACTAGTTTTCTATTTTTTTACTTAAATTTTGAGTTATGATTTTTTTATTATATTTTTTTTGTATTTAATTAGGAGTTCTCGAGTTCTCTCAATAAAATGAGTTCTCTATTGAACCATCCCCAAAAAGACAAATATATATATATATATATATAGGGTAGAACCCCTGTTTGAGAACTGAGAGAACCATTATGGGCCACACATTTCTTATAAAGGCAATTTTTTTTTTTTTTTTTTTTTTGCTTTAATCGCACGTTTTTATGCAAGGAATTTTTTTTTTAATTTTTGTTGTATTTTTTTTAATTTATACATATGTGTATATTGGATGGGGAATTATAAACTGGAAACCGAGCTGAGTTAAGCAAACTTTGAAATCCCATCTAATGGCCCAAATAGTTACACATCACTTTCTTAGACACAAGCATCAAGGGCATTTTTGTAACATTACAAAATTCATTATTAATCCTATCACCTCACATGTCAGATGAATCAGAAATATGCAGGAGGAGAGAGAGCAAAAAGATGTTAAATTCAATGGATCTTTCCTCTCCCTCTCATGTCCCTTTTAAAAAAATCAATGGATATCTCCTTCACTCATATCTCTCAACCTAGATCAATAGATACCTCTATTTCATATCTCCTAACCCATATCCACTCTAAATATGAGTCTTTATTCATTTTTGCATAGATATACTATCAAGTTAATGGCCAAAATCGTTCATAAGGTTTGGCCAGTTTTGTCACATCAGTCCAAAATAATTTTTTTTTACATTTGGATAGTTCAGGTTTACTTTTTGTTGCCAAGGTTGGCTGTTCACGGCCTATCCCCATTCATAGGTCCGAGATCTACATCTATGAATAAAACATCAAACCCTTTACCGACCCCTTCATTCAGTCTATGGTGATGGTAGTCGCAACTGATGGCGTGATCGTTGCCCACGGCTACGACCGCCTTATCATCAGTTTGTGTGTTTTGCTTGCTTGTGGTCGTCGTTCCATCAATCAGGATATCCGACAAGCTTAAAGCCCTAGTTTTTTTTTTTTTTTTTTTTTTTTTGTGTTTTTGTCATACCACAATTATCATACTTAAGGTTTGATTTATCTTATTGAACTGGATTTCTTTCTTGGTTATGTTCGTCGCTACCCCTTTGAAAGAAACCCTAGTATGTTGTTCCCCCCCGGTCCAGCAACGAATCAGCCCCACCCCTTATTGTGGTACCGCCTCTCCTAAGTCGGCACCCATTATGCAATGATGAGCGGTTTCTTTTAGACCGCAACGTAGGCTCCTTCAGCAGAGGAGAGAGAATCCCATATAAAGATCTCTCATTTTATTGGATCATATCTGCAGTTAAAGGCATTAAGAAACTGAAAAAGTTTTTGTTCAACCCTAATCTTGTTGTAGGTGTTGATGTCGATGGCGCAAGTTACTGTTTTCGCCCCATATTCCTTGCATAGTGATACAAATATCGTATAAGGGTACGCCGTATTGTTGATTTCATTAGCCTTGACGTGTAGGTCAAAGATCTACAGTTTATCCTTATCATTACTATATGTAACAACCAGAGTATCCTATAGTGATTTCGATGTATGGAACTCGATAAGGTTGCTAGCTAGGGCAAGGTCTATATTTTGTATAAGCCACAAGAAAACAATCAGGTTACCTATTCCAACTGCTCATATATTGCATCTGTTGTTTCCTAGGGACTTTTGGACAAGTGGCTTAGCAGGGCTTTTGATTTCCCTCCTATCGCCACTTTAATCATCCGTGCCTAAAAATGCATAGTTTTAGCTCTTAAGGCTAAGGATGATTTTAAGGCTATCAGACACATTATGTTTGTGGTTTTGGGGATGGAAATTGAGACCATTATTTATGAGATTTGCTATTTGGATAGTCAAATCATCATTGCTTGGAGTGTTGTTAACTAAGCTACCGTTATCAGATATGGCAACTTAGTTAGAGGAAATTGACGAGAGTAAGGTTGATGGTGAGCATAACTGTGTTGTTTAATCCTAGGATTACTCAACACTGCTCTGATACCATGTTGGGAACCAGAGAAAATATTTTTGGGAAAAGTTGAGAAATTGTATCGATTACATAATTTTACAATGAACAAAAGAACTCCAATTTATAGGAGATTACAACGTTTATAGCATGAAACAAATAAACTAATTGATGAGCTTTGATTTGGGTGTGATAAAACTTTTATTTTAAGAGATGATGCTTGACTAATCCTCAAAAATGCTTTCCATTTTAACACGATATTAGTAGCTTGGCTCCATCGTTAAATAAAGATGATAAAACGGATTCATCAAATGAAGATGATCGATGAACTTGATGATTGCATCCTTTTGGAAATGAGAAAGATCATGGTGATAAATTTGTGTTGTTTGTGTGGAGATATATGTATATATAAATTAATTTAAGAAGTATTCTTTTTTAAGAAACTAGCAGTTCAACGGCTATAAATTTTGAAAATATAAACAAATAAATGGTTAAAGGGCAACGCCCGTGAGAATTCTCACATGGCACATGGAAAGGGGCAACACCGGTCGAGAAATGGTGGCGGGCCTGTGTTGGGAGTAAGTGTAATTCTTTTGATGCTATTGTTGATACAAATTGAGATTTTTATAATTTTTATTTTAGCATTGTTTTGATGTCGTGGAAAAATCAAACTTTTTGGTCTAGTAGCATGTGCGACACATGTGCTCGACAAGGCATATGCTTGATTCGAAATAAAAGATCGAAACTATCCACAATTGTGTGTATCATGTTGTCATATGAAAAAAATAGTTATTATATTTCTTAACAGCTAGGTCATGTAGCTTGGTCATGTATCTTCTAACAACATATATATCTTTTTGTTTTGACAAATAAACAAGAAGATTGTATGCGTTTAAACCCATTTTCGATGTGTTTAATCAGTCATTTTAATTAAGTTTTTATGTTTACCAACCTACCCAACCAATTAAAATAAAACATAATTTAACTAACTAATGTATACATACATATTAAAAGTTAAGAGAAAGTATTTGGTACAAAGTACCTTAACCTATAAAGTGTAGGAAGCCACCAAAAGTGGCCACGTGTAACTTGGCGGTTATAACATCTGAAGCCAATTCAAGGGTAATATAGACTTTTATCCCTCATTAATCACGTAATAATACATTCCCTGTTTTATCGTTAAATCCGAATTCAAAATTTTTATAACTGATTTCACAATATTCTATCATTGTGATGTTTAATTGTGTATCAGATCTAAAGAATTCATACTCTATAAACCAAAAAAAAAAAAAAGCATTCATCAAATGAAGAAAAATCATACTTTGTAAAAAAAAAAAAAAAAAAAAAAAAAAAAAAAAAAAAAAACAAACAAACAGAGCATTCATCAAATGAAGAAGAAATCATACTTTGTTAAAAAAAAAAAAAACAGAGCATTCATCAAAGGAAGAAGAAATCATACTCTGTAAACCTAAAAAAAAAAAAAAAAACTGAGCATTCATCAAACGAAGAAGAAATCATACTCTGTAAACAAAAAAAACAAAGCATTCATCAAACGAAGAAGAAATCACACTCTATAAAAAAAAAAACAGAGCATTCATCAAATGAAGAAGAAATAAAATTCAGAGATGAATAGAGGCTGATAGATAACTGTTTTATAATGAGTGCGTTTTATGATATCAGTGGGTGTGTTTTATGTAAGTGCGTTTTATGATAGCAGTGAATGCATTTTATGTTTTATGTAAGTGTGTTTTATGACATCACTGAGTGCGTTTTACGATATCACTAAGTGCGTTTTATGTTTTTACATTATAAGTTAATTATCATCAACATGTAAGTGCGTTTTATGATATCACTAAGTGCGTTTTATGTTTTTACATTGTAAGTTAATTATCATCAACATGTAAGTGCATTTTATGATATTACCAAGTGCGCTTTATGTTTTTACATTGTAAGTTAAATATCATCAACATGTAAGTGCGTTATTACCAAGTGCGTTTTATGTTTTTACATTGTAAGTTAAATATCATCAACAAGTAAGTGCGTTTTATGATATTATTAAGTGCGTTTTAACAACATGATCACGTGAAATCATTAAAATCAATGAAAAACTGAAAACACGTTTATAACTTTCATCAAACGCACGAACAAGCTCATTCATTCTTTTGCTTCACCTGTTTCATACAAACGTAATTTTAGGGTTTTCATTTCTTCATTTCTTCTTCGTTTTGATGAATGCTCTGTTTTTCTCTTTTTTTTTTGGTTTACAGAGTATGATTTTTTTTTGAGTTTTAAATTTATGAATTCCACGATTATAGCAATTGATAATAACTGTCCATAAATGCGATGATTTGGGGGCGATTATTAAAAAAAATTCAAATTATTATACTCGCAATTTGTCTAATTTGCCCTTCTCTTGTTAACTGAAACTAAAAACACGTGGGGTAATTAATTTAGGATGATGTTTGATTAAAACCCAGATCGACGATCAAGATTGCTTCTTACACTTTGTATTTTAAGAAGGCTTTGTACAATAGCCTCTCTCAAAAGTTAAAACTGTTCAATTGAAGCATAGGCTATCAAATTTGGGTTTTCTGCCTAAATCACTATTAACGCCGCGACCGACCTGGCCCGCCTCCAACCCGCAAGAAGTCGACCCTATCAACCCACACCAGCCCACAACGCGGTCCGACTGAGCGCCGACTTGAAATGTCTCTACCCGCATCGAAACGTCTCGAACCCACCCGACCCACCTTCGACCCGAAATGTGTCAACATGACCTGACCCGACCCGACCCGCCCATATCCGCAACATTTCGACTACAGTCTATCCTGTTAACGACTTGGAAATGACCCGGCAATATAAAGTAATTTTTATTTTTGCATCATAAGGCATGGCAAATGCCCTCACCATACCAATATTGTGACAACCGGAACTTATTCCTTCCAAACAATATTAGTACCAATACTGGTATACGTATTCATATCTTTCAGTTGCTATGCCGAATATTGGTATCATACGTATCAATACTGGTATACGTATCCGTACCGATACCATAATTAGGGCTGTGCAACGGTTCAGAACCGGACCGAACCGAACCGAACCGGACCGAACCGCGAACCGTTTATTCCAAAATATGAGAACCGGAACCGGAACCGATAATTACTAACGGTTCGGTTCCAGAACCGGGTGAAACGGTTCTCATGAACGGTTCTAGACCGGAACCGCTTGTCAATAAAATCCTAAAATTAACATTAACAATTAAATAAAAAAATAAACAAAAACAATGATTTTTCTTAAAAAAATTATCAACAGTTTGTGTTAAACATGGTTACTAAAAGTATAGTAGTTTACGTATCAAAATATGTTTTGTTCGGATCAGATCATTCTTTTTATACAGATTAAACGGGTCAGAACAAGCTGTGCTGACTGCCGACCATCACATAAGGCAATACTCTACATTCCTACCTAGTAAAACAATTTAAAAGTGTTAAGAACTATAAAGAAGGAAACAACACATTCTATTTCAAACTAATAATAGAACATTTAAATATTTAATTTAATTCAAAACGGTTCTAACGGTTCTTAACCGGACCCGTCGGTTCTAACCGGAACCGAACCGGGAACCGATTATGCCAAAATATGAGAACCGAAACCGGAACCTATAACATTAATTCGGTTCGGTTCTAGCGGTTCCGGGTCGGTTTCACGGTTTTCGCGGGTCAGAACCGTTTATTGCTCACCCCTAACCATAATGAAACGAATCGATACCAACCAAATTTCCATCTAATAGGGTTATTCTACTCATCAACTGCTCACATTCGTTAACGACCGGTAAGCAAAAACGAATCTGTCGACTTCAATTTGGATTAGTCACTCGTAAACACGTGCAGCCACAAACAGATCGATAAGTCACTTTTTTCTATAACTTATTAAAGATGAATATGTTAAAACTTAAAATACAAGGACTGAAAACACATAAATATAAAGAAAAAGATAACATATGTAATTCCAGAAAAAGAAAGGACCATAAATGTAAACATTCACCGCCTTATATTATAACGCCTGCACAAAGACCGTGTCCGTTTGTGTGTGTGTTTTTCGTACAACGGTGCCACCTATACACATCGCCGCCTTCCATTTCAAATAATAATAATAATATTATTATCAAATTCGAATCACATCTCGTCGGAAAAACAAACAAACTTGCTAATGGTGACGTCACCGTCGCCGGTCGATTATTCTCCGGTCGAAACAGCATCTTCACCGGAAGATATGGACGGCGCCGGCGATTCGTTACGTTCAACGACGGCGAGACGGAGGACGAACTCCGGTGGAGGTCCGGCGAAGAGGTCGGATGGTCTGTGTAGGTCGCAATCGTTCAGTAGAGAGATTGGACATGCTGCTAGTGAGACGTATTTGATTACGAGGCTTGCGTTTACTCTTTTAAGATATCTCGGGTATAAATTACAATAATTGCTCTGTTTTTTTTTATTTAGGTTTTGGTTTCTGTTTTGTTATAAATGATATTAATTTGTACTTCAAAAGCAGGTTATAGTTTTTTTGCACACACACACTCTTGTTCAGATTTTGGTATGCTGCCCTGTTATGTTGCTTATAGTTTTTTTTTTTTTGAAGTGGTACACAAAATATAAAGGGAAAACAGACGCTAATTTTTGTTAGTTTTGGATTTATTATTAGTTTTCTGAGTTTCCTGCATCTTATCTTTGATAATTGATGATTCTTTATGGAGGAAATGAAAATGTTTTATGATGGTGTCTGGAAGTTAGAGCATGGGTTTGAGCTTTTGGAAGTTGGGAATTAGGTTTAGGGAACAATTCATGTTGACACATGAACACAGGCAAAATAAAAATAACTTTTTAAAAAGAAGCATGCAAATGTAACTGCTGAAATGCATAAGAGTGCCTAATTGGTTATTAACCATATGGATGTCTTGGTTTAGTGTGATTGCTATTAGCAAGATACACTCGCACTGAACAAGAGTTTTGACTAGGTATTTTTCTTCCACCCATGATATGACCATCACCATCGGTGAGCATGTGTTTGTGGAATTGATAATAGGTTGTGAAACAAGTGATTTGTGCAAGTGAAAGAATATGTATGTGTGTGTGTACTTTAGACTAGCTATGTACTCAATTGTAATTATCATAGACTAGCCGTTTGTGTGTATTTAAGTAACATATCGTGCTCTCTGTATACTTCACTTTGTAACCATGTTATATGTACAATATGTAAACCATGTTGCTTAGAATTAAGCTGGTTCCAACCCCTACCTTAGTGGCCTCGCCTGACCGTATCTGCCTACTAAACCCTAGCCGCCCATTACAAGAGTCAATGCTTGCCAAGTCCGCCCAACAAGCCTATTTTAGCATTGTAAGTACCGTAAGCGGCGGTTCATACTCGACATGCAAATTAAAGTTCATAAAATCGTTAACTTGTCTACGTTATGGTTCGTACTCGACATGCAAATTAAGGTTCATAAAATCGTTAACTTGTCCACGTTCTGCGATAAGATTTTGAAAATTTGAAATGTCTATCCTAATCATTTGTTTTCAATCAGGGTAGGCCGCCGGTGGATCTCAAGGCTTCTTGCCCTTGGTCTTTATGCGATGTTATTAATGCCAGGCTTCCTCCAAGGTGCGTTTGTGACTAGACACTTGTCTTTGTGGAAGATTTACACAGAGAAAATTTTCACACGTTAGATTCAGTATTCTAGTCTGGTGCTAGTTATCATGTTCTGGTCCTTTTGGAAGGATATTTTAGTTAGTCATTCTTTTGGCAGTTCTATATAAATATTTTACTTCCAGCCAAATTCGGAGAAGCATAGTTTATGGAGATCAGCCTAGAAACAGGTACTATAAATTTGTCTATTCAGATACTAACAGAACTCATCCTTTATTCATTTGGATACATCATACTAATTATGGCTGCATAACTTTTCAGGTTGGATTTATACCTACCCAAAAACATAGATAGTCCAAAGCCAGTTATTGTATTTGTGACTGGTGGAGCATGGATCATAGGGTAAGCAAGGACTACATAAATTTACTATGCTTTCATGTGCACTTTCATGCAATACCTTCTTGTACCATGATGTATTGTGTATTAGATAAAAAAAAGTATAGTTTATAGATTAGGTATGTTGTATAGATGCCTAGATTGTCTCTATCCTGTTATTTTATAGATCGTCCTGCCCTTTTACAGTTTCCTATGTAAGCTTATATCTATAAATATGATATCAATATACGGTTATCCCTACGGGTTTCATTAGAGGCTTAGGGCTCCGTCCAACATCTCGTCGCCCTTGTCCACCAGATAAAGGTTGGACATTAGCTCTCGTCCTTTGTCAAATTGTCGTTCCCCTTGTCCCTCAGTGACGACTACTTTCTTCTCTTCTCTCTCGTCTCGTCCTCGGACACACGGCATGTAGTTTACTTATTTATTTTTGCCACCTCTCCTTATGCTGCCTGTGGGTATACCTCCCTGTGCCGCAGCATGCCAGCAAATCTCACACTGTTACTTCCACGGGTGCTGAGGCCACAGATTCTGTTGCCACCTTTTCGCCGTAGTTACCTTTTGTCTACTTTTCATTTGATTCAGATCTGCATTATGTTGCTTTTGGTGACCACAATTTCTTTTAGTTTTTTCTTCCAATCTATGAAACCCAGTGCAGAGAATATATATTGATATCATATTTGTAGATACGAGGTTACATAGGAAATCCTAAAGGGCTAAGGTTCATCCGTACACTGATAGGGCCGAGTCCATCTATAAAAAATGCCCTAACTATATATGTAACCTGTTATCGTGGACAGTGATTAATAGATTTCTTTGTTTATTTGTATCTTGGGTATTGGGTATTGGGTTTACTTGTCACTTTTATACTAAATCTCTTAAAGAATTTTTTTTAACAATGTAAATGTCAGATGCTTTAGCAGCACCAATTTTAAGATAAAGTAGGGGTAAAAGCAAAATGGGTGGGATAGGTGATGGGTCAAAAATAGACTTTATAGCATGGTTGTAAAAATTGCGCCTTGCCTCTGATTAATCGCTAGTCGGAGGTTCACAGAGTAATTTTCATCTAATAGGTCCGTTAATCGCTAGGCGGTTGGTCAAATCTGGTACTAATCGGCCAAAAGTCGGTGGCAATCTAGCGATTCCAGCCAATACCTATAAATTCCGGCCAGATTCCAGCTAAAACTTCTAAATTCTGTTCAAAACCTATAAATTCCAGCGATTAAGCCTATGCACTAAAAAATGGATCGAGGAAGGGATTTAAACATGTCTACTTAAAAAATTTACATATAATATTGTGTGTGTATATATAAAAAATTGAAAATTACATATAAAATCTCAATCTGAGTAATCGTCGTCGGTATGCCACTGGCCGACTAGCGCCTAGCGATTCTTATGACACTGGCCGACTAGCGTCTCATATTTGGTGATTCTTGTTTTGTGGTTTTTGTTGGTTTAATGTTTCGTATCATCGAGTTGATGTGAATTGTGTCATTGTGATGTTACTGTTGTTTTTATGTTTGTGTGTCAATTTGTTTGTCTTGATGACTATCATGGAATCGCGTTGCGTGATGCAATCTCACATTATGCGCTCCCGATGCGCGCATTTTAATTTTTAGAACTAAGCTACTTATGTATATGAACTAAGCTACTTAGGTTAGAAACGATCTGTTTCGTTCATCCATCCCAACCTGCTGTAACAATTACCAAATTATCATTCCCCACTTGTGACTGTTATTGGTCCGCTTATGGCTGTGCACATATAATGTATATATGTGTGGCTCTCGGGGGGCAAAAGTAAAGTTGCACTAATTTTAATGTTATTTTACTAATTTCATGAAAATAACGTTAAAAATGACAGACGGTTAATCTCATGCATCAGGTGGTGACGTTGATAGCCAAAAGACAAGGGGGTACATGCGCCAATCGGGTTTGTCCCGGTTGCTAAGTGTTACGCGCTTTATGTCCAAGGCTTGATACAAAACCACTATCGAGTCGGGGGTCTCATTGGAAGCATCCTCTCTATTCTCACGGGGTAGAGGTAAGGCTGTCTACATCTTAGGTGCTGTTTGTTTTTTCTGCAGAAAAAGGTCTGCAGTCTGCGGATCACATCTGCAGACATCTGCATGAGAAGAGGTGGACCAAAAGTCTGCAGTCTGCAAGAAGAAGACTGTTTGTTTGTTAATGTCTGCAGGCTGCTGAAATAAACTGATTTTTTACAGCAGTCTGGCGGTAGACGGTGGTGGTGGTGGACGATGGTGGTGGTGGTGGGTGCTGGTGGGTGCTGGTGGACGGTGGTGGTGCTGGTGGACGGTGGTGGTGGTGGACCGTGGTTGGTGGTGGTGGTGGACCGTGGTTGGTGGTGGTGGTGGACCGTGGTGGTGGTAGACGGTGGTGGTAGTGGTGGGTGGTGGTGGACCGTGGTGGTGGTGAACGGTGGTGGTGGTGGACGGTGGTGGTGGACCGTGGTGGTGGTAGACGGTGGTGGTAGTGGTGGGTGGTGGTGGACGGTGGTGGTGGTGGACGGTGATGGTGGTGGTGGTGGACGGTGGTGGTGGTGGACCGTGGTGGTGGGTGGTGGTGGACCATGGTGGATGGTGGTGGTGGTGGGTGGTGGTGTTGGACGGTGGTGGTAGACGGTGGTGGTGGTGGTGGTGGTGGACGGTGGTGGTGGTGGGTGGTGGGTGGTGGTGGTGGACCATGGTGGTGGTGGACGGTGGTGGTGGACCATGGTGGTGGTGGACGGTGGTGGTAGTGGTGGTGGACAGTAGTTGTGGACGGTGGTGGTTGTGAACGGTGGTGGTGGTGGTGGGTGGTGGTGGTGGTGGTGGTGGGTGAGGAGAAGAGAAGTGGAGAAGACCTTTGAAGACCTTAGAAGACTTTGGAACAAGTCTGCACCAAGAAGAGGCCAGGAAGACCTTTTTGAGTGAGATCTTTCAAAAAACAAACAATCTGCAGACCCCAAACATCTGCGTGGTGCAGACAAAAGAGGTCAGAAGTGCTTCTGAGCAAAAAACAAACAGCACCTTACCCTCCTCAAACCCTACCTTAGCTTTTGCTATTGGTGGGATTAACTGAGTATGATGATGATGATGATGATGATGATGACGACGAGTTGTGACTGTTATATGAGCTATGGCTAGAAGATATATAAGAATTTGTGTCTAGATTTACATAATGGTTGCCTACTTAGGCAATGTGCTGTTCTAGCAACTTTATCTTCTAACTGTGCTTTTTATTGTGTTTATATTTGCTGTGGTGATGTAGATATAAAGGATGGGGTTCTCTCTTAGGGTTTCAATTAGCAGAAAAAGATATCATCGTTACATGCCTTGATTACCGGTGAGTTAGCAATAACTTTTATCCAAGTACACTTTCCCATTAATAATTTTTTCGATTTCATATATATGCTTTTGAACAAATCTTTTATGCAGGAACTTTCCTCAGGGTACAATCGGTGATATGGTTGATGATGTTTCTCGAGGAATATCATTTATATGCAATAATATAGCTAATTTTGGAGGTGATCCTAATAGGTAACCAACTATCCTATATGAGGTATACGATATACAGTGCCTTTTGATATGCAGTGACATCATGTTTACTTTGACTTTTTTGATGAAGGGTATATTTGATGGGCCAGTCTGCTGGTGCACATATATCTTCTTGTGCACTCTTAAAGCAGGCTATCAAGGAATCAAAAGGAGAGAGCGTTTCTTGGAGCGCGTCTCAAATAAATGCTTATTTTGGTTTATCCGGAGGGTAAGCATACCTCAGAAATGCTTGTGTAATTACTGTTGTTTGTCATATAAACTGAAATTTATTGGTACTTGCCTTACAGGTACAACTTAACCAACTTGGTTGACCATTTTGATCGCCGAGGACTTTATCGGTCTATATTTCTAAGGTATTAAATAACTTATATCTCCAAATGGCGTGAGTTCATGCTCTGTGAATCACTGTATGTTTCAGAATTTGTTCCTCATTTGGTCCTAACCTATTGACATTAATTTATATGACAGTGTAATGGAGGGGGATGAATCCCTGCCACAGTTTTCTCCTGAAATTCTTGTTGAAGATCCAAGTGCTAAAAATGCTATTCCTCTCTTGCCCCATTTCGTTCTTTTTCACGGAACTGAAGATTTTTCTATACCACCAGATTCAAGGTTAGAATTTTGAAACCCTTGAAAATGGACGGGTTGGGTAACGGGTCAAAATGGGTGGGTACAAAGGGGCTTGTATCAGTATGTACTATAACATATTTTGGACACAATTATATGTGTGAGAAACTTAAAAACTATCTCATTCTTCATTTATGAAACATCCTTGTATCTGCAATGCATGTGAGTAGGTTCGTTGACCAGCAATGACACACATGCAAACAGCTATAGTAAAACCTTGATGCCGCTAGCTAATATAATCCTGATATGATGCAATTATTCTGCTTTTGCAGTATTTCTTTTGTGGACGCGCTCAAGAGAGTTGGGGCACGAGCCGAACTAATACTATATCATGGAAAGACCCATACAGACTTATTTATCCAAGTAAGTTGCAAAATCTACTCTATTCGACTATTAACCATACCTGCCCTTCCTTCAAGAAATGGGTTGATTGGGGTCTACTGAAATTATAAAATGGGTCCTCTTGAAACGGGTACCATGTGGGCTCAGCACAACCCACCACCGCTAATAATTGAAATTAATTGGTTTTGTTGTGGACTTAGGATGCTCTAAGAGGTGGGAAGGAGGAGCTGTTTGATTTTATAGTTGAATACTTGCATGCTGGTGATGCAGAGGCACTTGCTAATGATGCTACGGCACCACCAAGAAAACGACTTTGTCCGGAACCATTGGTGAAGTTGGCTGGTCTTGTCAGCCCCTTTTAGTTCCATGTTTGTAATTGTAGTATGTGCAGGGCTTCACTCACTTCTTACTGGTTTGCCTCAGCCTTTTTCCTACTATGTTTTGTCCTAGATGTAGAATGTTATATGTAATCTCGTGTATTTTTTCTTATAATATTTATTCACATATTTCTTATCGTAGGCTCCTAGCGATTTTATTGTTCATCTCTCTTTCTTATCATATTCAAAATTTTTATACCCGATTCATTATTCCATACGAAAAAGAAAGGCGAGGGTATTATGCACAACTGGGTTAGGGTTTCTCTATAGCTAGAGCTCCCTTTTGATCGTTAACGACCTATTGAAATGTATATTCCTTAGTTCTCTCCATTGACGTTTAAGCATATTGTTGCGTAGTTGTTTGATCTTCGGTTGAGGATTGCTCGGGTCTTCAAAATATTTTAACTTATCTACACAATATCATCCACCAACACATATTCGACTTCCTCTGCCAAACACTTGCGCAAAATAGGACACGTTGAGAGTGTTAGGATTGCACCAGGTTGTTTGGTAATTTTAAGAAGCAAGCGTACCTTACCCACACATTCTATAATCCTGAATTGATCGATGAAACGGGAACTTAACTTGCCTTGTATACGAAATAGAAGAGTTAACTATTTTTGTCCTAAAGGTTTGGACATCTTTGCAACGTTATCCAAAACGTTTTTTCTTTTCTTTTTTGCAACTGAACCCTTAAGGTTGTAATTTGTTGTCATTTCATCAAATTGGCTAACCAAGTTAAAAACGTATCGTTCAATGAGGGGCTTTTTGGATATTTTGCCTTTGAAACTTAGGACATTTTGGATGTTTTGCCTTCGAAAAAATTTCTAACTTTTTTTTTTTTTTTTTTTTGCTTTAAGTGGTGTGAGGATAATTGTTCAAACATACTGTATATTATTGTTGTGTACAATAAAAGAAGTTTTTTTTGAACGACAAACTTCATTTCATTAACACCCAAATATATACAAACATTCTATGAGCGAGATGCTCCAACATCGCCTAGTTTACAATTCAAAAGTTTTCCATTTCTCCCAATCCCAATTGTGATTCTTTGCTCGTGCCCTTAGCCACAAGAAAGACAACGATTTGATATCCTCCAAGAGTCGATCTAGACAAACTCTACTTCCTTTGAAATTTTTTTCGTTTCGTCGTTCCAAATCAACCAGCATGCTGCAAGGACCACCATTTGCACCGCCTTTTTCTTCACTCTACCAAGCCTGTTGATCTTGTGGATTTCCAAAAGGTCCCTGAATGAAAATGCATAAACTGGTTGAATCTTGCACCAATCGCTGATTTTGTTCCAAATGTTTGCCGCTATAAAACAGGATGTAAACAAGTGTTCGGCCGACTCTGTAGCGTCTTGACATAGTTCACATATAGACGGACCACGAATAATGTTTCTGCGAATCAGACCCGGCTTCGTTGGGAGCCTCTCTTGCTCAGCCCTCCAAGCAAACAAGTTGACTTTTTTGGGCACCCATTTGCACCAATTGAACGGATAGAATGGGACTGCAGCAGCAGCAAACAGTTTACGGCCGGAAGCTACTGAGAAGCCGTTAGTGGCGTCCGGAACCCAACACCATCCATCAGACCTGTCCGAAAACATGCAGCCCGAATCATTTCTGTACACTCCTGTAGCTCACGGTGCTCATCGAACAAGAGTGGTTCCCTTTTCCAATCCCATTTACCAGATAGTTCATTGTTGACAACAGTTGCTCTAGAGAAAACCGAACAGCTTTTATCGTTTTCTAAAGCAAACAATTTTGGAAAGGTCAACATAAGCGGCATTTCCGAACACCAACAATCGATCCAGAAACGTATTGATAGGCCATTCCCCAGTCTCCTTTTGATCAAACCTGCAGGCTGAATGTTTGCTTTGTCCAAGTCTTTTGCCACTTTGACAATCGAATTCCATACACCAGTCATAGAAGCCTTGACCGGTAAATAAGACCATGATCTACTGCTGCTATGAATTGCCTCAATCGTCCTCCTCCATAGTTTTGGCGCCTCAGTTTTATAGCGCCACCACCATTTTAGGAGAAGACTAAGGTTCATGTGTTTTAAAGTGCCCAACCCAACGCCCCCTTTTTCTTTCGGACCCACAAGCCTTTCCCAACATACCCATGCCATCCCCTTCTTCTCTTCATTCCCTCCCCAGAAAAAAAATGTTTTCAAAGCCTTTCCAACTGATCTTGGACACCTTTCGGAGCTTTGAACAGTGAAAAATGATATAAAGGGAGACAATCTAGTACGGACTTTAGAAGTACCATCCTGCCCTGATAGGATCAAAACAGAAAACAGAGGGAGAGGATTAATCACACATCAAGCTAGCTTCTTTATTGATCATACCCGCCTATTTATAAGCCAACGGCTACTAACGGTTATTAACCACAATACAAACATTTACACTTTCTACCCTTGTATGTTCTAGTTATTACAATATAAGTCCCTGTTCACATATCATTCGTAACAATACCCCTCGATAAAACCATTCATGTCCTCATGAATCAAACTCAGGAAACCTTAGTTGAAATTCTTCTAAATCTTCCCATGTTGCTTTAGTGACTAGAAGATTTTGCCAATGTACCAAAACTTGAACACCAACTCTACCCCTTTTTCTCACCATTTTCCTGTCTAAAATGGCTCTTGGTTGGAAGGAGAAACGAGGATCCTCAGGAAGTGGAGTGATTGAAACAGGCCCTTCTGGTGCAGCTTTTAAGAGAGACACATGGAAAGTGGGATGAATCTGGGAAGAAGATGGAAGATCCAATCTGTAAGCAACACTACCAATATTTTCTGTGATTAAAAATGGGCCATAATAGATAGGAGATAGCTTCTTGTTCCTATGCTTCTTTAATGATGTTTGAACATAAGCAGAGTCGGCTAAATCATTTTGGGGGCCTAAGGCAAAGTGAAAATCCGGGGCCCTTTTTGGTGTTCATATGTCATCAATTGATTAAATAACTTTCGATCGTGTTTGCGTTGAGTTAAGATACATGCTATTGAAGTAGGTATCGTATTGGCAAAATGTTTAAATACATAGTCTCCTAAAAATAGGAAGTCTTAGGAAGGGTATCAAACGGACTCTACGACCTTATATTTTTAGTTAGGGTTTCACTATTGATTTTACGCTTGTAGATAAACTTTTCGTTAAATCATTGTGTCTTTTTTTTTGTCATTGAGTCATTTTTTCAATTAATTAAGCCTTTATTTTCCTAGGTATTATGTTATATTTCTCAGCCTTGTAACAATTTTTTGATCCATTGTATTATATTATGTGATCTATTGTGTTTCTTATGTTCTTCTCACCCATTTCGTTTATTTTACCCTTTATACGATAACTAACCCTTCGGTATTGAACATATGATTTTGAAAGTTATTTATAGTTTCAGTTTTGAATCTATTGAGAATCTGATCAAATCTAGACATACATATGTTTGGCTGAATATCCTATAATCTAAACTTTATTTTGACCCAAACAAATCTTACGGTAATTTGAATTTCCTAAACTTGTATTTGAGAAGGAAAAACTAACCCTATGACTGCTGAACTTAATGTTAATTTTTTTATAGTTAAGTAATGCTATTTAAGTGGGCCTTCAATTTAATTTATTGGTTTGACTGTAATTTATATAACTTGACGCTGCTGAAATTTTTCTCGTTGCTGAAATTGTTGGTCTAGTAAATAAACTCTTACGTGAAAGTTATATTTGTAAATTGAGGCCCCAATAATCCGGGGCCCTAGGCTCATGCCTAGAATATCCAAGTAGTGGAGCCGGCCCTGAACATAAGGCTGCAACTTGACATAGACCCAATCACCAACTTTGAACTGTCTTTCAGATCTCCTTTTGTCTGCCATTTGTTTCATCCTGTTTCTAGCTTTAGCCAAATTAGCTTTCAAAGTCACCAACTTTTGTTCTTTTAGCCGGAACCATTCCTCAATTGAATCCAACTTAGACTCATTAGGAATGTATGGGATGTGCATTGGTGGAGGGAAACCATACAATGCTTCATAAGGAGACATCCCAATAGATGAATGAAAAGTGGTATTATACCACCATTCAGCTAATGTCAACCGTTTAGGCCATTGAAGGGGGTCATCCATAGTCATGCACCTGAGATAAGACTCAAGGCATCTATTCAAAACTTCTGTCTGACCATCAGATTGTGGATGGTAGGCAGAGGATAAAGCCAATGTTACCCCTTGTAATTTCATAAAATCCTGCCAAAATGAACTTAGGAAAACTGGATCTCTATCAGAGAACAATAGAGCTTGGACATCCGTGCAGTTTAAAAATGTTATCAAAGAATACTTGTGCAATTTGAGCAGCTGTGTAGGGATGTGATAGTGCAACAAAGTGGCCATATTTAGTAAAACGATCCACTACGACAAAAATAGAATCCTTACCATGAGCTTTAGGGAGACCACTTATGAAATCCATAGAGATGTCCATAAAAGCTAACATAGGGATAGGCAGAGGTTGCAACAGACCAGGGCTTGCAACTCTCTCATACTTGGCCCTGTGACACACATTGCAATGTTTAACAAAATCCCTCACATCCTTCCCACAATGTTTCCAGTAGAACATTTGTTTTAATTTCTGCATAGTAGGATAATACCCAGAATGCCCTCCTAAGGAAGAAGAGTGACACAACCTTAATATATCATCTTTCAACTGCCAGTCATTGCCAACTACCACCTTGTTTTTTTTTCTTTTGAGAACCTCACCATTCCAAGAATAATTGGGGACAAAAGAAGTATGCTGCAACTTATAGAAAATTTCTTGTATAGCAGGATCATTCTCCCAACTTAACTTGATCCTTTGCCATAAACAAGGATCTAGTGAACTCAAGCCCAATTGGAATAGGGCTAATCCTTCCACTCTTGACAAAGCATCAACAACTTTGTTTTCAACCCCTTCTTTATATACAATTTCATAATCATAGGGTAAGAGTTTGGCTAACCATTTCTGTTGGAGAGGTGTGCTGACCCTTTGTTCCAACAGATATTTGAGGCTTTGTTGGTCTGTCCTGATAATAAAGTGTTTTAAAATCAGGTAATGGTGCCAATGTTTGACAACCATTAAAATAGCCAAGAGTTATTTTTCATAGATTGACATTGACTGCTGTTTGACTGAAATGCCCCTGCTAATAAAAGCCAGTGGGTGGCCTTTCTGCATTAAAACAGCACCAAGTCCCTTGGCTGATGCATCAGTTTCTAGAATAAAAACCTCATCAAAATTAGGGAGAGCTAAGACAGGAGCAGAAGAGAGAGCCACTTATTGCTCAAATGCAGTTTGAGCTTCTGCATTCCAATGGAAGGAATCCTCTTTGAGAAGGTTAGTCAATGGTTTGGCAATGCCACCAAATGACTTAATAAACCTTCTATAGTAGCCTACTAAACCAAGAAACCCCCTGAGTTGTTTAATAGTTGTAGGTACAGGCCACTCAGTGATTGCCACAATCTTAGATGGATTAGTACTAACTCCTTCTTTAGTTATTACATGACCCAAATACTCAACTTCCTTCCCAGCAAATGAACACTTAGACTGTTTTGCTAATAAAGAATTCTCCCTCATAATTTTCAAAACCTTTATAAGGTCAATCAAATGCTGATCCATAGAAGAACTATAGACCAGGATGTCATCAAAAAATACCAAGGTGCACCTTCTTAATAATGGTTTAAATGTGGTATTCATGAGTGCTTGAAATGTAGCAGGTGCATTAGTTAAACCAAATGGTAAAACTAAGAATTCATAATGACCTTGGTGAGTTTTAAAAGCTGTTTTGTGTATATCAGATTCATGCATTCTAACCTGATGGTAGCCAAACCTCAAATCCAGCTTAGAAAACATAGAAGCCCCTCCTAATTCATCTAGAAGCTCATCAATTAGGGGAATAGGGAAATTATTCTTGATAGTTGCATCATTTAGCTTCCTGTAATCCACACACATACGCCAGCTACCATCTTTTTTCTTTACAAGTACTACAGGAGCTACAAAGGCACTTGTACTCTCCCTTATTACCCCCATATATATCAATTCCTGAGTCATCTTCTCAATTATATCCTTTTTTGCAGAAGGATACCTATAAAGTTTTTGTGCCACTACCTGCCCACCCTCTTTTAAAATGATCTGGTGGTCACAAGGTCTATTTGGAGGTAAAGAATTTGGTAGTGCAAAAATGTCACTGAAATCTTTTAACAATGAATCTATTTGTGTGTTATGAGTTGTGGGCTTGATTATAGGTGTATGCATGAACTCTTCAGTTGCAGATGTTTGCAAACTGAATAAATGTGCTTGAGCCATTTGGGATGTGTTATTCAAATAAGTGCTCAATTTTTTCAGTAGTGCATAAACTCACTTCTTTGTTGGTTGTGCCTTTAAGTTCTACCACTCTGTCATCAATCTTGAACTTCATTGTTAGTTCTTTGAACTTCCATGTAATGTCATCTAAACTTTGAAGCCACTGAATGCCCAAAACCATATCATAGTTAGTAAGAGGAAGTAACAAGACATCTGTTTTAAACCAAATCCCCTGCATCATCCACTGCAGATTAGGGCATATTCTTTCACAAATTAGAATATTTCCATCAGCCACAGTGATTTTCATGGGTAAAATCTTTCTTGTGGGACACTTCATCTTATCAGCCACCTTTTCATCTAAAAAATTGTGAGTAGATCCTGAGTATGTCAATATATGCAGTATTCTTGTTCCTATTGACCCTTTTATTTGCATTGTAGAATAGGAGGGAACTCCCATAATTGCATTTAGAGAAATCTGTGGGGCTAACTCAGGTTTGGAAATGATTGTTTCTTGGTAATCTTCCTCCTCTTCTTCATCCATCAACTCAATAGAATACAACTTAGCCTTGCATTTATGAGTTGAAGTATACTTCTCATTGCAACCAAAACACTCCCCCGGCCTTCTTTTCCTCTATTTCTTTTGTGGTCAAACTTCTTCTATAAGGAACATTGGACTTAGGATAAGGTGCTGGTAACAAGGGTGGGTTTGCAGAATTAGGAGTTGTATTCATAGTGGTTTTGTATGTTGAATCATAAGTTTTGGCTGGCCATTTTGTGGTTTTGCTATTATTGACCCATTCATTAGATTTGAGCAAAGACAGATTATCATTATGAATTCTTGCCAAGTAATAAGCCTTAGGAACATTCCTGGGCCTCAACAACCTTAAAGCAGTCCCAATCTCGGGTTTAATTGCCCTCAAGAAAAGACTCACCGCATACTCATCAAGAATGTTGACTTTAGTCAAGGCTAAGTCAAATTCTTGACAATTCTAATAAAGAACCAGTTTGTCTTATAGCAGCAAGTGCCCCCATGGCATCCTACTTAATTATAGCAGCAAATCTGGTGGAGATAAACCCTTTATACTCCTCCCATAACATTCCTTCAATTGACCCCCTAGACTTAATGAATGACGGATGACATAACAAAGCAACATCATGTAAATGAATGACTGCCAATTTTACCTTCCAATTATTCGGTGTGTTATCAATTGAAAAGAAATGTTCAACCTTACACAACCAACCTTCAACATTAGTACCATTAAACTTTGGGAACTCCATCTTTGTGAACCTGTTATTCCCACCATAATGATCATGCACTTGCATGCGATTTCTTGTTTCATCTCTTGCAAATTGGAAATGATTGTTGCCATGGGTTGCATTATTATTGTTGTTATTGAGGTTTTGTAAATTCTTGATCAATTCAGACAATTGTTGAGTATTTTGTTGAAATTGTTGAGTGTTTTCTAACAATTAACCTTTCATGGCTTCAATATCAGTTGAGCTTTGAGCAGTTATCAGTTTGACTGCTGTAAGTTCATCTTTAGTTGTTTGTTGCAACTTACTCAACATAGATTCAGTATCTTGAATGCGTTGTTCCATGGATTGGTTTCGCGTTGACATAATTGTTGCCAAGAAAATTTTGTTGAGTGAATTATTATTATTATTATTATAGTAAAGTAATTAGGGTTTGAGGGTTTGTGTATAGTAATACTATTATTAATATTGTTATGTTGCAGGATACAATGTAGATGATGAAGAAGGAAATATGAAAGATTTGGAATGGACGAATCGCAAATCGATCAATCCATAGAGTGAAATGAACTCAAATTGTCCATTTCCAAGCTAATGAAGAAAGAATCGGAAGAATGATAGAACAAACAGAGAATTGAATGATTGAATGGTGGATTAAGATGATTATCAATGGAGTTTAATGGTGATTTGATCAGAAAATGAATCGAAATGGCAGATTATGATGGGTTACGGTGGAAGAAGTTAGTTGTGGCGGTGGAAGTTAGTTAGGATGGCGGTGAAAAAAAATTTGTTAATCACAGCCACCGAGGAAGGGTGGCTCTGATACCACTTGATAGGATCAAAACAGAAAACAGAGGGAGAGAATTAATCACACATCAAGCTAGCTTCTTTATTGATCATACCCGCCTATTTATAAGCCAACGGCTACTAACGTTTATTAACCACAATACAAACATTTACACTTTCTACCCTTCTATGTTTTAGTTATTACAATATAAGTCCCTGTTCACATATCATTCGTAACATGCCCCCCATTGATAGATTCTTTGCCTTCCATTTTGATAACCTTGTTTTAACAACTTCTATAACTCCTCTCCAATGTCTCTCTTGGTTCATATTAGCACCAATGGATACACCAAGCTACTTACATGGAAAGGAGCCTTCCCGCACATTAATAGATATTGCAACCGCTTCTACCACATCCATCCTAACTCCCATACCATACAAATTTGATTTTAGATTATTAACTTTTAAACCAGAAATTATATGGAAACATCTTAGGAGTCTTGCCACATGTAACATGTTATGTTCATCCCATTCACCCATTATTACCACATCATCCGCAAACATAAGATGGTTTATAATCGGACCATGATTTGGCAAGGCGATTCCTTTAATTAGACCAATGGATTCAGCTTTAGAGAGGAGACAAGACATGGCTTCCATTGCAATGATAAAGATGAATGGGGATAGTGGATCCCCTTGCCGTACACCTTGAAAGCATTAAATCGGTGAACCATTCAGAAGCACTGATGCTCGAGATGATTCTAATATTCCATACACCCACATACGCCATCTATCCGGAAAGCCCATTTGTAGAAGGACCCCATCAATGAAGGTCCAATTAATGCTATCATAGGCCTTTTCTAGATCAACTTTCAACAGAAAACTTTGTTTTTTAGCCTTCTTAGTCCAAGCAATGATCTCATTAACAATTAGTGGCCCGTCGAGAATGTTGCGTCCAGCAATGAAGCTGAACTGATTTTCCGAGATCACATTATCCATTACCAGCTTGACCCGATTAGCAAGGGCCTTCGAAATAATTTTTGCAATGCTACCCAACAAGCTAATCGGTCTATATTCATTCAAAGTCATTGGCTCCAAATTTTTGGGAATAAGCACAATGAATGAAGAAGAGCATCCACGGCTGATTTTGCCAGACTCATAGAAGTCTTCCATCACCTTCTGTATATCCTCCTTGAGCAGACTCCATAAGTGCTTGAAAAAAGCGAAATTGAATCCGTCGGGGCGGGCCTGGCGCCTTGTCATCACCACTCTCCCAAATCGCTGCTTTGATTTCCTGCAAAGAAAACCGGTTAACCAAACTACGAGCATCTTCATCTGATAGTCTGTTAATATTGGGTACAATAAAAGAAGTTATATGTGAAACCTTTACTTGCAGCTCGATTCCAAAAACACATGTGAAATTCATGTTTTAATATAAATCTAAACATTAGTATATTATGATATAACCCAAAAATAACAATTACAAAGCACTATTTATATTATAAAGACAATTAACAAAAGAATGTTGCATTTTTCTATGCAATAAAATAGTATCAAGCAATAAATTTATTGATTTGACTTGACTAACATGTTTGTACTAATTAAATCAACTTTTTAGGAAGTTTTCATACGTTAGCACTTGTATAGGGTTGTTTCCCTCTTGCACATTTTTCTTTACGTTATTCATTTCATATTTCAAACAAACGTTTGAGTTATGAACGGATGTTTAACCCTTGACAGTTCATTGTAAACAAACGTTTAATGCATAAAAACGTACGTCACTCAGTCACATCCATGAGGTGGTTTGCTTAGTGTTGGAGTTGGTGTGTATAGATTTTCATTTATTTTTTTTATATATAGTTAAATAACATACTATCAAATAAAGTTCAGATTTATTTTATTTTATAAAAGTGTATGTATCAAAAATTGATGTGCTATTATTAATCAAATAGGTAAATAATAGGAACAATATTACAAATAATGACATAACGATAAGATATCATTATGTAATTATGTGTAATATTGTTCCTTATTAAAGTACAAGATAAATACAAAAGATTAACAAGAGAAGGATGTAAATAGCCAAGAGAAGAAGCACACAAAATTGATAGAAATGATAACACCGAGCAAAGACTATAAATAGGCAGCCACTCGAAATAAACGCTCCATAGAAATAGGAAGACAGCAAATCAATATCTTGATCCAGGTTGTAGATTGAGAGCAGAAAAGGCAAGGCCATAGACGACGCCTTAATTCCCGAGAAAGACAAGCTGCCGAATGAACACGAACACCGCCTTGTTCGTGTTTGTTTGTTATGAAAATAATTTGTTCCTGAACTGTTCATGAACACTTATCGAACAAGATTTTCTGTTTGTGTTTGTTTGTTAAGGAAATGCACGTGTTCATGTTCATTTGTGTTTTTTTTGTTAATTTTAGGTACCAGACAAAATGAGCGTAAACAAATACAAATGAGCAGTTCATGAACTATCCGGATACGGGCCTTAATAAACTTGACCACCATCTTGGGTTTGAGTAGAGATGCCAAAAGATCCAACCAACATGAAAGAAAACATAAATACTTAAGAGTATTAAATTGAAAAGAAAGAGAAAATATATAATAATTTTAACAATGTGTAGTTCAAAAACATTCGATAGATTCTGTGATAAATTTGAATCGATAAATTATTGTTTAACTCTCTTATTAAACTGAAAACTAATTGTTAAAATGTCAGATTTATTAAATTCTTAGTTTGTATACATTGGTTTCCGACAGAGATTGATTATTTCAAGCTATACTGTTTTATTCAAGCATTAAACATAGACCTCATCAAAAGCAAAATATACTTAATAGACATAAAAAACAGTAAGTCTTAATAACAAAGTAGGGTTACAATTTCACAATATAGATTTTGTGTTGTTATATCTAATTGTTTAATAAACGAGTCATAAATTAACATGTTTAACTAAATAGTTTATGCTCGAGTTGTCTATTTAACCCACCAAATTAAATATTTAACATGTTGATTTAACAGGTTAAACCCATAACTTGTTTAATTCATATATTTACATCTCACAATCTCAATTTAGAACATTACAGTTTAGGGGTTCAACCACCACTTCCACTTCAAATGGTTTTGATACCATAAACTTGACCACCCAGAGCCCCGGTTTGACTAGCCAGACCGATTTTCAATACACCGGTTAAAGCAACAATACCCAATATTATTATTCAACTTAATACTTACCACCAACTTAATACTCTAGTCTAAATTTATTCACAATATAGATTTTGTGTTGTTATATCTAATTGTTTAATAAACGAGTCATAAATTAACATGTTTAGTTAAATAGTCTGTGCTAGAGTTGTCTATATAACCCACCAAATTAAATATTTTTTTTGAACGGCCAACAAACATTTCTGCCTAACTACTCAGGGGAGTCCCCACACTATGGACAGACCCCATGACCAAGCCAATGGAGGGCCCATACGTACCTCAGACGGCTGACGTAGTCAGGCCCGCCCATGCAGTTCCCGAAACCGGGAAAAACCCAACCCCTCACCCGCCCGTAAGCACAACGGTGAAGGATTGGTAAAACCCGGGCGAGATCAGGATTCGAACTCATGACCATAGGCCAGGAGTCATCCATCATTTCTCATTATGTCCCTCGTGAGAATTGAACCCGGGACACCCGCAAGGGATCCCAGGTCCATTCACCTACTGAGCTACCCGTGAAGGACACCAAATTAAATATTTAACGTTTTGATTTAACATGTTGAACCATAACTTGTTTAATTCATATATTTACATCCTACCATCTCAATTTAAAACATTACAATTTAGGGGTTCGACCACCACTTCCACTTCAAATGGTTTTGATACCATAAACTTGACCGGCCAGAGCCCCGATTTGACCAGCCAAACCAATTTTCAATACACCAGTTAAAACAACAATACCCAATATTATTATTCTACTTAATACTTACCACCAACTTAATACTCTAGTCTAAATTTATCAACAAAAATGATTAGAGAATGAATATAAATCATAAACTTTTATTTGTAGTTAACTAAATAATAATATTTGACCCAAGTCAAAACAAATTCAATGGAATTTGACCTGTGAGTCGTGACTTATGACCCACAAAAAGAAAACCAAAACCTATAAAATCGCATAAACTCAAGCCTTGATTAATCTCTTCAACCCAATCCAAAAGCCTTCTAGGTTTCTTTCTTTCTTCATGCAGTACTTCCTATAACACCGCGCCCTCTTCTTTCTTGATCTTCTTGATCCGCAAAAGATGATTTACGACTCACTTCCCGCCAATATTAATAATAATAATAATAATAATATTACTCGTCAAAAAGAAGTGTGTTTTATCACCGATCACTGGAACCCTGCTGATAATAATAATAATGTTGCAGATGGGTTTGTTAATAACTTGTTAGTTCTTTAATCTTGTTTCGTGTTTTTTGGGTTTTTGTTATTTTATGTCCTAAACTTATTGTGCTAATGCTGTTGTTGTTTGTTTTTGTAGTACGAACGAGATCATGAACACGTGGAATAACCTTGCAACTAATTACTTAAACGACCCGCTTCTGACTTCGTTCCTTGGTCGCAGCCGAATAACGGTTCGCGAATTCGGTTGAGAGTCCGATGGTGAGGATGCCTGCCTTATGTTTCTGTATAAATTTTTACTTAACGGTTTGGATATCACTACAAGGAAGTCCACCTTTAGCGGCAGCAAGACCTTTAGCAGCGACGGCTGCCGCTAAAAGTCCTGCCAGCTTTAGTCTGTCGCTATTGCTCCTGTTGCCGCTAAAGGTGTAGCCGCTAAAAGTAATTATCTACGTGGCATTATCTTTTAACTTTATTTTTTTTTCCACGTGGCATGCCAAGTGGCAGATTTCAAAACCAGTTGTATATATGTTGATAAACGTATAGATGAATTTTACGCAGTTTTCAGACCCAGTTGCATGTTTTGGATATGTATAAACAGTTTTGGATATATTAATATATAATATAATGACATACACGTGCATTATGCAGTTTTAGTATTTCTCAACGTTTTTTTTGTTCTAAATGAACGCTTTAATATGCTTCTATATATAGGGGTGTTGTTTTTAGAATCGATATTATAGTTCTCAACATAATGGTGGGTCTAAAACGAACACACCGTGTTGATTTTATAACCAGTAATATGTAAAGAGTTGCGAGAACCGCATACTGAACATGTACCTAGTTCTTTGAGTTGATACATAATTTAGATCAATGCACTATGTACGAGTGTATGATCTAGTTCTCGCAATTCTCAACATATTACTGATTTTGATACCCTTATAAGATTTGAACTGCTTGTATATGTTGAAATTTTATTATAATAGGGATATGGTGTCCTAAAGTTAAATCAGGGATATGTTCCCATTATGCCTAACAACCAGTCCTATCCACAATGTTTTGGAGGTATGTTCTGCTGCTGGTCTTTATTCAGTTTTTTTGCATGCATTTTAATCTACATAAACTGTTTCTGCAGAATCTTCAATCAACAATGTTCCTAGCACTAATTTGCAATACGTTGCTCACTCATCAGCTCAAAACTTTCATCAACCCAAACCTTGTCCTCAGACTTCATATTATTCGAGCTTTCAGCCAGCATCAGCTAATAGTGTGCAGCCGACTACTTTTGGCATGCCATCTAGAAAAAGAAAATTTAATTTTGGGGCCCCCGGGAATGAATCTTGGAGTCGAATTATGGGATCTAGAAAAAGAAATTATCCGTTGGGGTCGCCAAATAATAATTATGAATCTTGGGTTGGCGATGGTTCAATGCAGGGTCGACCGCTTGTTGCTGCAGAAAATGGTTTAAATTACAATATTTGCGGTCCGACTACTTTTGGCATGCCATCTAGAAAAAGAAAAGCTAATTTTGGGGCCCCCGGGAATGAATCTCGGAGTGGAATTATGGGATCTAGAAAAAGAAATTATCCATTGGGGTCGCCAAATAATAATTATGAATCTTGGGTTGGCGATGGTTCTTTAATGGATGTTTACTAAATAAAACTTCTCAACCGATTGATGATCTGCCGCCTTTGCAACAATCGCCAAGTATTAAAGATGCCTTAGGCTCTAATGCCATGGGAAATCGGCTTGATGGAAAGGATGAATCAAGTCAACTAGGCTCTAATGGTGAAGATGCCATAAATCCTCTTATGTATGTGTACACTAGCTTTATGAGATCCTATGCTGCTAGAAAGAATGCCATGCCTAATGGTGAAGATGCTTTGAGCCCAAATGTTAACAAGGTACCGCCAGCGTTGAGCTGTGAAGAAGAAGCATTATGTGAGTTTAACTCGACTTTTGATGATTATGAGTCTGTTTGGGAGTCTATGAAATCTATGGAACCGATTGTTTTGGAACCTGAGAAAACCATTCAGATGACATCGGTTGATCATAACGGGTCAGAGATGGAGGCAACTAATATTAAGGAACCGAGTGTCTATTTGGCTGATCCGCTTGAAGATAACGGGTCAGGTTCGGGATCTATGAATATTGAGAAATCAAGTTCCACAATGGCTGATTCTGTTGAAGGTTTGGGATCTATGAATATTAAGAAACCGAGTGCCTCATTGACTGATTCTTTGACTGCTGCTGAAATCAAAGAACATTTGTCAAGTTTTATCCAACCGAAAAAGGTTCATACTTTATACATCACTTGAAAATGCAATGCAATACTATACTATTTATCGATTCGTAGCATATATGCCATCTGGAAATTGGATTCTGCACACGATAACAGAATTTCTGTGGCAATTTAGTTCGGGTCAAAATGGGCTGGGCTTGCAAAGTTTTCTCATCTATTGAACATAGTAAACTCATTAGTTATGATTAAAGAAACAATATTATTACAAACTTAAACATATTCCAAATCTATTTACAAAACAGGTCTGCATAACTTTTAAGGACTTTAAAACTCAATCCATAAATAAGTAAATGGGTGAAATGAACCATCCAAAACAGCAGAGAATCCTAATATATGTATGTTTTATTTTATGCAGGACACATCAGAAAGCACAACACCTTCAGAAAGTCAAAACCTATGCCAGTTATGCTGCAATAATAAGCTTTTGCTGGCCTCCACACCCGTGTATTGCTCATCTTGTGACTCGCGGATCAAGCAAAATGTTAAATATTATCAGTCAACAACAGACGAGGACACCAAAACACAGCAGTGCATTTGTATGAGATGCTATAAAGGATCTCGCGGGTCATCTGTTAAAACACGTGCTGGTTCTGTTTCGAAAGCCATACTTAAGCTAGCAATGAATGATGAGGAAGTAGAGGACTCGGTAAATTAACCTTTTGTTTTCCATTTTGAATATTTATTTATTTACTTACAGTCTTAATTGACTGTTGGTTTCCTGCAGTGGGTGCAATGTGATACATGTCAACAATGGCAGCATAGGATTTGTGGTCTATACAACGACGAAACAGATTTAGAAGGGAAAGCCGAATATGTTTGTCCAAAATGTTGCTTAAAAGAAATAGAAAACGGAACAAGAATCTCGTTACCAAAAACTGTTGTGGGAGCAAAAGATTTGCCAAGAACTAATCTCAGTGATCACATCGAGCAACGACTTTTTACCCGAATGAAGCAAGAGAGAGAAGAAACGGCAAAGTTTCTTGGAAAAGCATTGGAAGAGGTAAGAAAATAGTTTATTCTGTGCTTTTTTTTTTTGAACAGCAAAAACTTCTATATATATATATATATATAGAGAGAGAGAGCCCAGCAAGAGAAAGCAGAAAAAACAAGCCTACACAGAGGGCGATTACAGCAGCTCGATAACATCAAAAGAGGACCAATTTTCCCAGGAAAGGGAGGTTCTATTCGCACGTTGGGTGATCCACATACAGGCGTCTTCCTCCCCAATTTGCGCCTTTTGGATGTCAATCCTGATACATTTTGCTGAGAACTGCACATCCGAATCATTCGCCCAGCTCCAAACATCATTTTCTTTGCTCAACCTCACCGAATATAACCGGCCCATTAATGTACTGATCTGGGCCCATTCATTGTTCGATGTAGGGTGCCTGCTCCAATCCCAGCCCCATACGAATCTGCTCCCAATCTCCCTAGAATTTTCAGCCACATTGACACTTTTATTCTTCGCCAACCTGTATAACTCCGGGAACTGTCCAGACAACTAAAATACAAAATTTTCTGTTACTAATGTTTTATATTTTCGTGATAGGTACCGGTAGCAGAAGATCTTGTTGTTAGAGTAGTGGTTTCTGTTGACAAAGAGTTGGAAGTGAAGAAGGAGTTTAGAGATATATTTCATGGCCAATATTATCCAGAAAAAAATGAGTACAGATCAAAAGTAAGCGTAATTCTATGCGTAATGTGTTAATTTAGAGATATATTGAAGTATTGTAAATTAGACATCTAACGTTTTCATTTGTTTCTTTGCAAACAGTTAATCCTTTTGTTCCAAAAAATAGGAGGTGTGGATGTATGTCTCTTTGGAATGTATGTCCAAGAGTTCGGATCAGAGTGTAATGGGCCAAACAACCGATGTGTTTATATATCATACATTGATTCAGTCAAGTACTTTCAGCCCGAAAGAAAAACTGCAAGTGGAGAACCTCTGCGCACCTTCGTTTATCATGAAATTATGGTATTTTCCTATCGTTTTCTTTTAATCTGTTTAATTACCATTGTCTGCAATAGTGACTTATGTTTTGTTATATTCAGATTGGGTACCTGGAACATTGCAAGAAAAGAGGTTTTGCATCTTGTTATATATGGTCATGTCCTCTTGTAAAAGGCGAAGATTATATTTTTTACTGCCATCCCAAGACTCAGAAGACTCCAGAGAAGACTAAGCTACGCCAGTGGTATGCAAAGTTATTATTGTTTAGCGACAACCCGTTCGGGAAAACTATTTGTTTGATGGTTTTAATATGTTTTATGTTCATAATCTTACGTGAGGTTGTTTATCATGAAGGTACAAGTTAATGATCAAGAAAGCCATGGAAGATGGAATTGTGGCCGACCAGACCAATTTATACAACGAATTTTTCACTCCATCAAACACTAAGATAAGTGCAGCACGTTTGCCGAATTTTGATGGTGATTGTTGGTCGGATGCTGCTGTAAATATAAGCAAGGAACTTGAAAACGAAGAAAGCTTAGGAGGAAAATTGGGTATGAAGTCACGTACTAACCGAATCTTGATCGCCAAAGGACAAGCAAGCCACACAAAGGATGCTTTAGTGATGCACAATGTAAATACTTTCAAAGAATTTTTATAGTTTTTATACAACCATTCTTTCTTTCTTTCTTTCTTTTTGACATAAGTTTCCTGTGTTTGTCACAGCTTGGTGAATTACTCGTGCACGACAAGGAAAACTATATGATTGTCCGGTTACAACACACGTGCACTTCTTGCAATGAAGTAATATTATCTGGAAGTAGATGGTTTTGCAACCAATGCAACAAGATTCAGTTATGTTTAAGGTGAAGTTATATCCATTTTTATAATTTATTTTTTTTTCGCATCTCATATTATTCATCATTCTCACATTGATTTTTTTATTATTAGATGTGTTTCCCGGAGCAGAACGCACAAATGCGGTTCCTGTAAAGATAAACCGCTCTCTGAGGTGAGTCACATAACAAAATAGCACAATCAGTTGTCATATATAGTCTTATTTAATATATTTGTTTACAGGATGTGCTGGGCTATATACCCCATGATACCAAGGATATAGACAGTGTTCTTGTGAATAAATTGTTCGAGAAACGTGATGATTTCCTGAACAAGTGCCAAAATTCTCTATACCAGTTTGATACACTTGGGCATGCTAAATATTCCTCTATGATGATCCTATATCATTATAGGCAAGAGTAATTCACCAAGCTGTGACCATAAACTTATGTGAAAAAGAAAGAAAGAAAGATTGGTTGTATAAAAACTATAAAAATACTTTTAAAGTATTTACATTGTGCATCACTAAAGCATCCTTCGTGTGGCTTTCTTGTCCTTTGGCGACCAAGATTCGGTTAGTACGTGACTTACTAACCAATTTTCCTCCGGAACTTTCTTCGTTTTCAAGTTCCATGCTTATATTTACAGCAGCGTCCGACCAACAATCACCATCAAAATTCAGCAAACGTGCTGCACTTATCTTAGTGTTTGATGGAGTTAAAAATTCGTTGTATAAATTAGTTTGGTTGACCACAATTCCATCTTCCATTGCTTTCTTGATCATTAACTTGTATATTTGCAGTGATTCAACTTCTTGTTATTTTTTGACCCAGCAATCAATGGTTTGTGATGTTTTTTCATTCAAAAAAAAAAAGTCCACTGCTATTATTATACCATTCATATTTTCCCCAGATTGGGTGAAAACTTTAATCATACTTAACAACGTAAGTATGAGAAATCAATTGTTCATATAAAAGGATTAATATGGTTGGGGGGGGGATGGGGTAATCACAGAAGTACAGAAGTGCGTGTGTGTTAGTTTTTATGTATAGAGTGTGTGGATGAGATGGGGTGTGCGTGTGTTGTAGTTAAATGGGTGGGGTGCCATGGGGCACATGGCACTCATGCCATGTGTCCCCATGGTGACTAACCCATTAATCATGGGTGTGGGTTCGGGTTCGCAACGCTTTTTGGCCTGACCTTGTAACGTACATACATGTATAATATTATTTTCCCTGTCAAAATAATAGTTAACTCACTGGTTTCGGTTTCGTATTTAAATATATTATTTGCATTTATTATTATTAATTTCTTCATCATTCTAGTTTTAATCGAGAAAATTTTTTGGGTCTCAGACCGGGTTGTTACAATCACCAACTTCACATCATGCTTAAACAAGGAATTTAAAATTAAGGACCTTGGCGAGTTTGATTTTTTCTCAGCCTCGAAGTTCATCACACAAAAACTGGTCTCTTTGTAAACCAATCCAAATACGCTCATGAAAACACAAGGACATAATTGTTTTTTACTTATACCATTGATAGAAAATTCATAAGTCTGATAGAGGGATGGGTTCATAGTGTAAAAAAGTAAAAGATGAGGGAATTAGTATGCGATATTTAGAAAGTAAGAACTCAGGTTGACGTCTTCTCTAAACCATAAAAACACAAATTGCACTTTACTCTTTTAGTTTATATTTCTATTACATTAAATTGTTAAATTAAAAAAATACGGTTTTTAAATCGGGTTGAGTTGAACCAGTGGACTATTTAGACTATAGCATGAGCCGAACCAAACAACCGATTCATTTGGTTAAAAAAGAGCACAAACTCGTTTGAATAAAATATATTAAAAAAAAAACTAGTTCAGTTCTTAAACCGGTTTAGTTTGAGACCAAGCTGAATTTTGTACACATCTAACAGTCAAACAAGAGCAGGTCTGATTAGAGGTGTACAAACGAGGCATTTTTAACCAAACTAGTTCAGGTGGTCAACCCAATCGGTCTAGTCAACTTTGGTCAAAACTGTTTTGAGGAGAAACCGGTACATGTCATAATCTAGTTTGGGTAAAAATTATACGAACCCATTTCAAATCGTATAGGTTGGGTTAAAACAAGTTTGGCTCATAAAACGGTACCCAAAGGCCAAAACCAGCATATAAAAAAGTATTATTTTTTGAGTTGGGTTAAAACCGGTTTGGATGACGAGAGTTGAAACTGCTACACAAATTGACAGTTATGATCGGGTTGGCTCAAACCGGCCTGGTAGTTCACATTGGGTCGGGTTACGAACTGGTTTCGAAATCCACACGAGTTTTTTTTGTCCACTCTAGGTCCAATAAGATATACATTTGTTTGGTGGGGGCATGGATTGGAAATTCGTTGGGCTTCAAAATTACCTGTCCATCTTAGTTTGTTGGGCTTCAGAATGACCAATGTGTGCATAGGTCCGCCTGGTTGATTCTGTAGTTGAATACTTACATTGATGCAGCTTCTTTTTATCTTTTAACCAAACAATCAATGGTTTGTGGCTTTATGCTATTTTTTTTCATAAAAAAATAAAATAAAAAATTGTCAAGTGCTATTATACCATTCATAATTTTCCCAGATTGGGCGAAAACTTTAATCATTCTTAACAATGTTAATTTAGAGATATATTGAAGTATTATAAATTAGACATCTAACGTTTTCATTTGTTTCTTTGCAAACAGTTAATCCTTTTGTTCCAGAAAATAGGAGGTGTGGATGTATGTCTCTTTGGAATGTAGGTCCAAGAGTTCGGATCAGAGTGTAACGGGCCAAACAACCGATGTGTTTATATATCATACATTGATTCAGTCAAGTACTTTCAGCCCGAAAGAAAAACTGCAAGTGGAGAACCTCTGCTCACCTTCGTTTATTATTATATTTCTATTAAATTAAATTGTTATATTAAAAAAATACGGTTTTTAAATCGGGTTGAGTTGAACCAGTGGACTATTTAGACTATAGCATGAGCCGAACCAAACAAGTGATTCATTTGGTTAAAAAAGAGCGCAAACTCGTTTTAATAAAATATATTAAAAAAAAAACTAGTTCAGTTCTTAAACCGGTTTAGTTTGAGACCAAGCTGAATTTTGTACACATCTAACAGTCAAACAAGAGCAGGTCCGATTAGAGGTGTACAAACGAGGCATTTTTAACCAAACTAGTTCGGGTTGTTAACCAAATCGGTCTATTCAACTTTGGTCAAAACAGTTTTGAGGAGAAACCGGTACATGTCATAATCTGGTATGGGTAAAAATTATACGAACCCATTTCAAATCGTATAGGTTGGGTTAAAATAGATTTGGCTCATAAAACGGTACCCAAAGGCCAAAACCAGCATATAAAAAAATATTATTTTTTGAGTTGGGTTAAAACCGGTTTGGATGACGAGAGTGGAAACTGCTACACAAATTGACAGTTATGATCGGGTTGGCTCAAACCGGCCTGGTAGTTCATATTGGGTCGGGTTACGAACCGGTTTCGAAATCTACACGAGTTTTTTTGTCCACTCTAGGTCCAATAAGATATACATTTGTTTGGTGGGGGCATGGATTGGAAATTCGTTGGGCTTCAAAATTACCTGTCCATCTTAGTTTGTTGGTCTTCAGAATAACCAATGTGTGCATAGGTCCGCCTGGTTGATTCTGTAGTTGAATAGTTACATTGATGCAACTTCTTTTTATTTTTTAGGGAAAATGGATTTAATTACTCCAAATTATAGCCTATTGGCGGATATCACTCCAAACTTTCACTTTGGCCAATAGCACTCTCAACTTTCAACTTAGTTTGTTCCATCACCCCCAAACTAACGGAGGTCTAACCTGGTTAGTCTTTGTGGCCAAAATGTAAAAACCAAAACTTTTATGTGGCCAAAGTATAAAAACGAAAACTTTTGGGGCATTTTTGAAACTTATTATTATTATTAATAAAACATCTATCATCATCATCAACATCATCACAATCTGAAGAATTCTAATCAATTAAACCTCCATCATCATCAACATCATCACAATCTTAAGCATTACTTTGGTTTCCATTCCAGTATACACCACAACTCCCACTGCCCAGCTTGTGTTCTTAAGCACACAGCCACGAAGAATGATGTTCGACAGACACCTACTTATGCTCAACATCCATAGTCCCCAAGAAACCATATATGTTTCTATTAGGCTTTTCACACTTAATAACTCCACTAATAATAGAGTTCCAAACAACAGTTGTTGGTTTGGGAATTTCGTCGAACAGTTGGTGGGCAAGATGGGGTTGGCCTTCTCTGCATAACTGGCTTAACCAGCATCGAATGGTTCGAGGTTTGTGAAGTGGGTGTGGCTGATCTTTGGTGAATTGGGTGTGTGGAGGTAACTGTAATGAAGATGGGTGAAGGGGTTGGTTAGTGTTTGTTGAAGAGTTGTTCATGCAGATTGGAAGGGATAGAGGGTATGATGATGATGACATTGTAAGGTGTATGTGAAGTCTGTTATCTAACAGATGGTTAAAGGATTTGATGGATTTGACAGGTGGTGGTGAAGTTTCGATTAGGGTTTCGATTGGGGTGGGTTGATAGTGGTGTTTGGTGGCGGGTGGTGGTGGGGTGGGTTGGTGGTAGATGGTGGGGGTGATGGTGGTGCCTGAAGAGAGGGGGGGGGGGGAGGGTTGGTGGCGGAGTGTAATGAAGAAGAAGGGGAGGGGGTTGGGATTTATGGAATTTAAAATAATAATAATAAGAATAAAATGTTTCAAAAATGACCCTTAAGTTTTAGTTTTTACATTTTGGCCACGAAGACTAACTAGGTTAGACCTCCGTTAGTTTGGGAGTGATGGAAGAAAATAAGTTGAAAGTTGGGAGTGCTATTGGCCAAAAAGAAAGTTTGGAGTGATATCCGACAACAGGCGATAGTTGAGAGTATTAAAATCCATTTTCCCTATTTTTTAACCCAACAATCAATGGTTTGGGGCTTGGTGCTATTTTTTTTTCATTAAAAAATAAAATAAAAAATTGTCAAGTGCTATTATACCATTCATATTTTTCCTAGATTGGGCGAAAACTTTAATCATACTTAACAATGTTAATTTAGAGATATATTGAAGTATTATAAATTAGACATCTAACGTTTTCATTTGTTTCTTTGCAAACAGTTAATCCTTTTGTTCCAGAAAATAGGAGGTGTGGATGTATGTCTCTTTGGAATGTATGTCCAAGAGTTCGGATCAGAGTGTAACGGGCCAAACAACCGATGTGTTTATATATCATACATTGATTCAGTCATGTACTTTCAGCCCGAAAGAAAAACTGCACGTGGAGAACCTCTGCGCACCTTCGTTTATCATGGAATTCTGGTATTTTCCTTTCTTTTTCTTTTAATCTGTTTAATTACCATTGTTTGCTATAGTGACTTATGTTTTGTTATATTCAGATTGGGTACCTGGAACATTGCAAGAAAAGAGGTTTTGCATCTTTTTATACTAGTGAGAAACCCGCGTGTTGCGGCGGGACTGTTAAACCGAACAAAAAATGGATGAAAAAACGTTGAGTCATGCACATGCATGGCGGCGAGTTAACTTGCCATATTAAAAAAAAAAGTTAAAAATCATCATAAAAAAAAAACAAATAAGTCGAAACCATAATAAATCCACATATAAAAGGAAATAAAAAACCAAAAAAAAGTTTAATGACTTGTTCGTCTCTGCTTAGATGACTTGTACATTATCACGCGCAATTTTGTTTTAAACAACGAAGCTTACATTGAAACGTAGATAAAAATAGAACAAATAAAGGAACTTCTCATTTCTCTTTATTCCAAACACAATATAATATTACAAAAAAATAATAAGTTTGACCTATTTGTATAAAATGATTTAAAGAAAAATATAAAAGCGCATTGTTCTATAAATAATTAAACTTTACGTTGTTTAGTAAGGTAAGCTCGATTTAGCTCTCAAATTATTCATGCAGTAGATCTTTTTTAAAAGACTCAAATACCTAAAAGTTTAGTAACATTATCATGAATAGTAATAGATTTACTTAATTATTTAAAGTACCTAATTGTATATTAAAGAATATAATAAAACATCTAGCATTATGAAAATTTCTTTTTTGCATTTTTTCTATTTAATATGATCAAAGTAATTGTAGAAATAAATGTTATGACATATCATAAACATGACTCTTGACTTCATTTTGATTATTAAATATGATGCTTTAAAGACAAATTTACCCTTACAATGTAGTTATTATGTGCATTGTGTATTGTATCATAAGCAAATTAACTTGTACTTCTTAAATTTTAAGAAGTCCTTGTCAAATGCTTTATAATATAGATATAGATATAGATATAGATATAGATATAGATATAGATATAGATATAGATATAGATATAGATATAGATATAGATATAGATATAGATATAGATATGGTTATGTCCTCTTGTAAAAGGCGAAGATTATATTTTTTACTGCCATCCCAAGTCTCAGAAGAGTCCAGAGAAGACTAAGCTACGCAAGTGGTATGCAAAGTTATTATTGTTTAGCGACAACCCGTTCGGGAAAACTATTTGTTTGATAGTTTTAATATGTTTTATGTTCATAATCTTACGCGAGGTTGTTTATCATGAAGGTACAAGTTAATGATCAAGAAAGCCATGGAAGATGGAATTGTGGTCGACCAGACTAATTTATACAACGAATTTTTCACTCCATCAAACACTAAGATAAGTGCAGCACGTTTGCCAAATTTTGATGGTGATTGTTGGTCGGATGTTGCTGTAAATATAAGCAAGGAGCTTGAAAACGAAGAAATCTTTGGAGGAAAATTGGGTATTAAGTCACGTACTAACCGAATCTTGATCGCCAAAGGACAAGCAAGCCACACAAAGGATGCTTTAGTGATGCACAATGTAAATACTTTCGAAGAATTTTTATAGTTTTTATATAACCATTCTTTCTTTCTTTTTGACATAAGTTTCCTATGTTTGTCACAGCTTGGTGAATTACTCGTGCACGACAAGGAAAACTATATGATTGTCCGGTTACAGCACAAATGCACTTCTTGCAATGAAGTAATATTATCTGGAAGTAGATGGTTTTGCAACCAATGCAACAAGATTCAGTTATGTTCAAGGTGAAGTTTTATCCATTTTTATAATTTAGTTTTTTTCGCATCTCATATTATTGATCATTCTCACATTGATTTTTTTATTGCCAGATGTGTTTCCCTGAGCAGAACGCACAAATGCGGTTCCTGTAAAGATAAACCGCTCTCTGAGGTGAGTCACATTACAAAACAGCACAATCAGTTGTCATATATAGTCTTATTTAATATATTTGTTTACAGGATGTGCTGGGCTATATACCCCATGATACCAAGGATATAGACGATGTTCTTGTGAATAAATTGTTTGAGAAACGTGATGATTTCCTGAACAAGTGCCAGAATTCTCTATACCAGTTTGATACACTTGGGCATGCCAAATATTCCTCTATGATGATCCTATATCATTATAGGCAAGAGTAATTCACCAAGCTGTGACCATAAACTTATGTCAAAAAGAAAGAAAGATTGGCTGTATAAAAACTATAAAAATACTTTTAAAGTATTTACATTGTGCATCACTAAAGCATCCTTCGTGTGGCTTTCTTGTCCTTTGGCGATCAAGATTCGGTTAGTACGTGACTTAGTACCCAATTTTCCTCCAAAACTTTCTTCGTTTTCAAGTTCCATGCTTATATTTACAGCAGCGTCCGACCAACAATCACCATCAAAATTCGGCAAACGTGTTGCACTTATCTTAGTGTTTGATGGAGTGAAAAATTTGTTGTATAAATTAGTCTGGTTGACCACAATTCCATCTTCCATTGCTTTCTTGATCATTAACTTGTACCTTCTTGATCATTAACTTGTACCTTGATTCTGTAGCTGAATATTACAGTGATTCAACTTCTTGTTATTTTTTGACCCAGCAATCAATGGTTTGTGATGTTTTTTCATTAAAAAAAAAAGTCCACTGCTATTATTATACCATTCATATTTTCCCCAGATTGGGCAAAAACTTTAATCATACTTAACAACGTAAGTATGAGAAATCAATTGTTCGTATAAAAAGATTAATATGGGTGGGGTGGGGAGGATGGATTAATTACAGAAGTACAGAAGTGTGGGTGTGTGTTAGTTTTTATGTATAGTGTGTGTAGATGAGATGGGGTGTGGGTGTGTTGTTGTTAAATGGGTGGCGTTTTGGGCTACACCAAGGTGCAACATTATAGAACATTCTAGGTTGCACTAGACCAACCTAGAAGCATAGAAGAGATCAAGAAGGGCCTAGAAGACTCCGACAAAATATCCAAGATATTAAGGGTTAGGATTCTAGAAAGTTCTATGTTAGGATTCTAGAAAGTTCTATGTAAACATCATAGATATTATGTATAGAAAACTCTAGAATAGTCTAGAACAGGAGGGACTGGTATAAATAGGTGATAGTGGCTCATTTGCTAATCACCTCCAAAAACACTAAGGCATTCACCTTGTAAAAGTATTGTAAAGCTCTTGTATTACTCTTCCTTGTAATCAATAAAGGTTTATTTGATTACCAATCTTGTTACTCTTACATCTATCGCTTCCCGAATCGCATTACAGTCGGGTCAAAGGCTGATCTTAGAAGGAGTCTAAGAGCCGCACGTGAGTCAAGAGAGTTACTCCATGACACCATGGTGACTAACCCATTAATCATGACCATGGGTGTGGGTTCGGGTTCGCAACGCTTTTTGGCCTGGCCTTGTAACGTACATACATGTATAATATTATTTTCCTTGTCAAAATAATAGTTAACTCTCTGGTTTCGGTTTCGTATTTAAATATATTATTTGCATTTATTATTATTAATTTCTTCATCATTCTAGTTTTAATCGTGAAAAATTTTTGGGTCTCGGACCGGGTTGTTACAATCACCAACTTCACATCATGCTTAAACGGAACAAAATTTTGCTACACTCATCAAATTTGCCTAAACGCTTTAACTCATGCGTCTCAATGTAAAAGCGTCGAGGGCTGCAGCCCAGATTGTGAATCGGTCAAGATGCTTCTCCAACATGTTTCTACATGCACCATGAGGAGGCGTAATGGTTTCCAAAACTGTCAAGGAGCATGGTGGATATTAGAGAAACACGTAAAGATCTGTACAAGCGTCGATTGTACTATACCTTATTGCAAGTAAGTCCACTGTTCTTTGTACAACATGGGTCATGCTCGCTGAGTGTAACTTTACATATTTGTTAACATTGCGGTTTTTCGTGCATTTGTTATTCACTAGGTACATAAGGGAGCAGATAGTTAACACTTGCAGAGATCAGAGTTCAGCAAAGTAACCAGTTGACTAGAAAAGATTTGATTTTTTTTGGCACTGTTTATCTATGTAGGAAAATGGTGTAACACCCCAACCGATGGCGGAATCATCGAGGTGCCACGTAGTGACGATTGTTCAAAAGCTCATGGTACTAAAATGTAAATATTATTGAATAAACCAAAATTGTCTTACATGGAAATGGAAATACATTGTCTAAATAAAATGTAAATATTGAAATAACTGAATTAAAATAAAGCACTAAATGTCTCTTGTTAAAGCACTAGATCAAACTGCACCTGAAACATGTACAAAATAGATTTGGTCAACATATGAAATGTTGGTGAGCATTCCTAGTTTTGTTATATATAGTAGGTTAAAAAGTTATACAATTCAAGTGCAAGCTACAGTGCAATTATGTAAACTATGTATCATACAAATGAGCGAAATCAACCCTGTGACTGTATAATGTACTGTATGAACTGTAGTGTACTTATCCAATAAATGGATAAAAAGCTTAACACTGGCCACGGATTCTCCGATGAAAAAGGGGGAGAATCAATCTAGGCGGGTTGTCAATCCAAATAGCGCTATCCAATGTTAAGGTCGGCTTGTACCATGTTAATGATTTCACTAAGTACAAATGTAATCCACATGTATTGTCTAAGCATAAAGCACGTTGTAAGCAATGCACATAGTACTAGAATTGTATTGTAAAAATGTAAACTTGTATTTGAAATTGTAATAGTGTACATGTAACACCCCAAAAATGTATAAAAGCAAAAAGGGGTAGGAATACTCACTGTTCACGTAATAACTTGAAATTGAACTTGGACAACGAAATATGTGTTGGAAATTATCCCAAAGGATCAACCTAAAGAATTTGATAACGTGTAAGGGAAATAACTCTAGAATACATGTATTTCTAGGGCTTCGAATTGGGGATAAACGTTTATTTGTTTATTAAACAAATTGTTTATTAATTATGAGAAATTTAATAAATAAATAAATAAAAGTCTCTTGGTAAAGTTTTAAGTTGAATATAGTCACAACATAAGGTTTTAAGTATGAAAATAATTTTTATAAAATTATTTTCTTGAAAATAGAATATTTAATCTAATTATTTCAAATTGTCAAAATATGACTTTAATATCTAAAAATATTAAAATCAAAGAATTTCTGAATTAAAAATTGTATTTCAGTTCTAGATAGTTAGAAATAATTTATATAAAATTTTGGTGCAAAAATATTGAAAAATGAATTTATTATGAATTATTTATGATAAAAACTAACAAAAATTAATTAAAAATATAAAACTTACGGTTTTTCAGAAATAAAAATTATTTCTGAAATGTTTAATGTTGTACAAGTTTAGGATAATTTTTGTGTAATTTTATAAAATCGTTTAGATATTTTTATTGAATTTTATAATTATAAATGAATAAACTTGTATTATTAATAATATATGTTAAATAAATTATTTTTGAAAAACTAAAATTTGGGTGATGAACTTTATCAGTGGAATAACATAAAATAAATTTTGTAGAATTTATAAAATAGTTTTAGTATTTTAAAACGATTTTTTTAAAAAAATAAAGGAAAATATATGCATAAAGGTTAACACTTAAAAAAAAGGATGTTCATGGTGGGGGTTGAACCTGTGACCTTTGTATAGCAACAGCATGCCCAGACCAGCTGGTCTGGGTCTTTGTTTGTTGATTATTTTGAATTCGCATTTTATTTATATTACACCAAAAACAATCATCTTCCCCAATTTCATAAGAACAAACCCTAGAAATTACAATCGATTAATCCACACATCAATAACCCAATTAACCTTAGGGTTATTGATGTGTGTATGTCTAAGATCAAAACCCATCAAAAATACCACACTTACAATGCTTAATCGTATATGATTGAATGGTCAACTGAAAAGTCAAACTTGATCCAAACACTTCGAATGAGAGGTTGTTAATAGAAATGGAGGATTTAGAGAGTATATTCGGCACCTATAGGGTCTCGCAGAGGGTTCAATTTATAGTGTTAAGCTCGTATGAATGAATTGGAAAGTTTTGACCCGCACCTTGAATACGAACGCGTGATTGTGTAAGAATTGAATTGCCTTGACCGTGTTAATACGTGTAATCAGTTGCTAGTCCCTATCTCGAGTCAATGGTTACCATTTTAGTTCCAATTTGAGGGTCAAAGGCGAGATTGAAGGCTTGATGTTTCCTTTTTTTGGCTGCAACGATCGTTCAATCAGAGGAGGAAGAAAAACCAGACGCGAACAGGGGTTAAATATTATTTGGGTTGGGTTTATTTTAATAAAGAGCTTGTAGCTCAGTGGTGTAAGCGTGGGTATGTTACCCGGCTCGTCCCCGGTTCGATTCTCGTAAGCAGCAGCAGATTTCTTTTTTTATTTCAACAGATGAAGAGGAGGGCTTGGGCCTGGCCTGATCTGGGCCGGCTCCTTGATGGGCTGCAGTCTGGGCTTCAAATCTTTGGGCCGAAAATAAGGAAGGGGTTTAGTTATGGTTTGGTTAATGGGTTAGGATGATGGTTTAGAAGTGGTAAGATATAATAACTAACTTTATTATTTTTATTATCATTATTATTTTTATTATTATTATTATTATAAATATATATATATATATATATATATATATATATATATATATATAATGAAAAAGTGACGGATGTCACAAATGGCTAACTCGTGTATACATGAAGATCTTGTTTATTTTTTTGGTTTATGTAATTCTTACATTTGTTTTTATTGGTCTTATATTAGTAAGTATTTTTCTAGAATGGTTGTTATATGATGGCATGTAGGTAAAGTAAGGCTATTTCTTGCTTTTAAGTTAATTAATTTATGATTATTAGTTTTTTTAAGCTAATATAATAAAATAACTAACTATTTCATGTTGTAGAGTGGTGGTTAGGTCTAATCGGCAACGTTATTGAAGTTAAGGTTAGGGCTGTAAATGAGCGGAGCAGAGTCAAGCCAGGGTGGTTTTGGGCTTGAGCTTGAACTTATATGAGGTAGCTTGGCTCCGCTTCAGCACGATACTGAAGTGAAAGAAGCTTAAAAATGAGCCTACGAGCCGAGCCACGAGTCAAGCCGAGCCTGGGCTCGATTACAAAATGAGTCACCTCGACTTACGTTGTTTTAAAAGTTTTTTAGTTAGATTTGTTCGAGCTCTTTTCGAACGAGCTGCGAGTCGTGAACTTTTGTAACAACCTTAGTTAATGTGTTGCTCCACATGAAGTCAAGGTTTTAAGCCCCGTTGAATGCGGATTTTATGTAATCTAACCCGTTCGAGAAAAAAATTTCTTTTTTCATGTCGTAAGACAATTCGTATTTCATGTAATCTAATGTAATCTAACCTGTTTAAGGAAAAAAAAACTTTTTTTAATAATAATATCATCAAAAGAAACAACAATAACTCGTCAGCGTTTGTTCGTCCAACAGGAAGATGATGGTGCCTGTTGTCAAATTCCCAATAATATTATCATGCGTACGAAGTTTAGAACTATTAATCAAGATCTTAGTTCTTATATGGAATGTTCATTTATGGTGATAATTAAATAGTTCAGGTGTTTGGTTTATTATTAGTAAATTTATTGTTAACATAGAAATATGTTATGTTTTGTCTTGTTTTTTAGTTTGTGTCTGTTAGGCTATGTGTTGTGGTACGTGAGCTGAGTAAGCGTGAGCGAGTCACGAGCCATGTGTCTCGCGAACACGACAACGGGGTGGCGTGAGGGAGGGTGCGTGCAAGCTGGCGTGAGTGTGCTCGCGTGGGTTAGCGTGGGAGGGAGAGGAGAGCAACAACTCTTTTGAGGGGCTACTGGCATAGGAGGTCAAGGTGAGTCACAACAGGGTCAGGTGAGTGAGCAACTTCCTTTATTCAGTGCCACGTCAGCGGCTAGTTGTCGTGATATGAGAGGATAGAGTTTGTGCTCAAGGTGAGCCACAACACATAGTCTTAGGTTAGAGTTTATGTTTGCTAAAGATTATAAGCATATTAATGTGTTTGATAAAGATGTGTGTTTCGGTAGGTTCATCCTATTTTGATGGTGATTGGTTTTCTTCTGAGGAATGGTGAAGGTAAAAACTGACTGAATGAATTTCTCATCGATTTCGTTTAATTTTATTTTTGCATCAATTATCGAAATAAAATTCTGTCAATAAATGCATTTATGCTTTTCTTCTGATATTTTTTGCAATTCCGCGTGCTAATCTTGGTTTAAAAAAGTGTGCTTGATGCGTGCGGCGATCAGGAAAGTGCGTCAAGACCTTGCGGTGGCGCCTTATTCAAAACCGGTCTGTAACTGAATTCTATAGTTGGAATGAAGGGAACCCTTAATATCTTAGAGTATGCGTAGTGGAAGCATTTTGGTGGTGCCATGGGTCCATAACGCCGGGTAACACCGCCTCCGGGCGCTATGGTGGCGTTTTTGTTTGGCAGGTTATGCATTTGACGAGCTTTGTGCAAGCTTGAGAAGTGTGTTCAATTGTTCACTGACCGTTGAACGGTCCTTTTATTAAAAAAAAAACTACTCTCTACATATATATACCCACACAAACTCATTCATCACAACCATCACCATTTCATTTACAGAAGACACACACAAACCAAACCAAAACACCATTTCTACTCTCCACACACACAATCAAACACAAAGATGAATCCTTTCGGTCGAGGTGGTTTCGGGTTCGGTTCTCAATCGACTGGCGAGCCTAACCAACCCATAGCTCCGGTTCGGTTTCAAACCAAGCAGGTTTTGTGAACCTGTTAAACCAACCCGTGGGTTGGGACCCGAACATGTATAACTTCAACATGGGAGGTGGTTTCGGTTCATCCATGGGAGGTGGTTTCGGCTCATCACAAGTGTTTGGGTCTTCTCAGATGTTCGGGTCATCAAATGCTTGGCAAAAGCCGGTCTCGGTTCCGGAGACACAGCCGCCGGTGTCGGAGCAAGAGCCCGAGCGACCAACCGGGCGAGGAAGACGGTCGCATAGAACGAAAGAGACCAAAACCTGCGCCAAAAAAACCGCACAACCATGGGATGACGAGGAGTTGTACGCGTTAGCCCAAGCGTGGGTTGACGTTTTGGATGATCCCATTGTTTGTAAGGTATATATTTTTTGTTATGTTATATTTTTTTACATATATTTTTTTAAACGCGCACTTATATATTTTTTTGGTTTAGTTTTTTTAGCGAACTATCAAACCAAATGGGAGTTTTGGAAAAGAGTCCGAACAATATTTTTTGGTCTACTTGGTAGGGGAGAAAACTACCGGCCCAAGGATTCCATATCGGGCAAGTGGACCGATATGAACAGCAAATGCACCAACTTTCAAGTCGTTTATCAACGCACCCGGTACGGTTGGAAAACTGGGCAAAGCGACGAGAATATTTTGGAGGCGGCTTTGGAAGAATACCAACAACAACATGGGAATTTTCATTACTTGAGGTGTTGGCGGTTGCTGAAAGACTGCTCCAAATGCTCCAACGTCTGCCCAACGGTTGGAACTTCTTCATCTAGGGCCAGAAATATGAGGCCTTCAAAGAAGTCGAAGACCTCTGACTCGGTTGACCCCGAAACGCCTACGTCTGACGCGCGTTTCATCGACCTAAACGCCGAAGAAAATGCGTATTTTGCAGGGGATGAAGGGGCGGATGAGATACCCTGTCCGCCCGGTCGAAAGGCCGCTCGAGCCGCCCGGGCGGAGTCTGCGTCAGGGGTGAACGAGTTAATCCCGGCGTTTTCTGAGATGAACCAACGCCTCCAAGACATACGCGACATCGGGGCTCAACGTATCCAAGAAAACCGAGAGGTGGTTGAGCTTATGAATGATCGACAATTTCAACGCGACTTTGAGTTTTACACGAAGCCGCACGACCACCTAACCGGAAAAGCCTTGGAAATGTGTTTGAAACAAAAGGCTAAAATCGAGAAAAAAATATGATCTATGAGTATTTGTATTTTTTTAGTATTTCTAATTTTTTTAGTTTCTAATTTTTTTAGTATTTTGTAATTTTTTTAGTATTTGTAATTTTTTTTATTTAATGAAATATTATTAGGTATTTAATATTATTATTCATATAAGAAAAAAATAATTAAGCAATGATTACCCAATCATTTATAACGCCCCATAACGTCCATTCCCACTACACCCTCTTTTTTCATAATGCCCCTTCTATTACTTTATAATATTTTATTCCCTATAACGTCTCATAACGCCCCTCCACTACACATGCCCTTATGCCCTGGGCTAACACACAACTAAAACCTAATAATAGCTATCAATAATAATAATTAACATGGTCAAAGTTGGTCAAATTTGAGTGTGTAGGAGGTTTATATTTAAAAGAACCAAAGGGTTGAAAAGGATTATGAAAGTTTTGTTTGATAAAGCGGTTGATATGTATTCAGCAGGATAGACTTTGCAATTCAAAAGAGTGGTAGCGGCGCAGCTTGTTGCTCGTTTACCAACTATCCAAATGTAACTTGTTTTGTTTTGTTTATTGAATGGATATATGAATATTATAAAAATTATCGATTTAATTAAAAAAAAAAAAGTTGGTGTTAGCAATCACACAAATCATACCTTATTTAAGTTACCAATTATCATTAATGTATAGTCAATGTGATTATTCTCCTCATTAAGTATTTCCTTGTATAGTGTAATCTCTGTATTATTTAAACTCTTTAGATTAATGAGAAAGGCAAGCATTTACATTAGCTTTCATGGTATCAGAGCCTACTGCTCTATGCCCCTAACAATCGCCGGTTCTTGTTTCTTACTGGAGTCTTTGGCTTCGGTCAACTGCAGCTTCTTTTTTTCATTGTTTCGTGCTTAGTCTTGGCCTCGGTCATGGCTGCTGACGATCAAAACACAGCAAAACCCACTCCTCAATCTCTTCATCCGGTGTATTCGGTGACTAACATCACCCAAATAGTTCGGATCCTAGACGGTGTGAATGTTTCGTACACATCATGGGTCCGCTTATTTCTTCTTCATGCTCGTGGTTATCGAGTCTTGGACCACATCGACGGCACTCCGTCACCAGCTGAAACAGATGCAGGATACGAGTCTTGGATGGAGATCGATTCCATTGTTCTCCAATGGGTTTATAATACCCTCTCAGATAACTACCTCAAAAGAATCCTGCCTGAAGATTGCCGCACGGCTCCAGAAGCGTGGCTAAAAGTGCAAAACCAATTTCAAAATAACAAAGGAGCACACATTGCCACGCTTGAACACGAGTTCGTCAATATGACTCTCAAATCGCAACCCTCACTGGAAGATTATTTTCTTCGGGTACGGGAAATTGCGGATCAATTAAATGATTTGCTTGATACACCCGTTAATGAAAAACGTCTTGTTTTGCAGATGGTTAGTGGGTTGCCTAACGAATATGATACCATGGGGTCCTTGATTAATCAATCGCTCCCCTCTCAGGAGGACGCGTGTGAAATGTTACGCAATGATGAGAAGAGACGCCTGGCTCGTGACACACTAGAAGGGGCTCATGTGGTGGCTGCACACACTTCCGCTCCAAACAACACCAACACTCACCAAAATAATACCATTCCTACGCCCACCCCTCGTGACCACAACCCCCCTTCCCGTGAACCATCCCGTGAATACCGCTCAAGATCCAATCAAGCACGTCCCAGGGGCCGTGGATGCAACCCAAATCACCGTCCCACCAGTCAACCCCGCCACAACTCCACCCCATCCTGGGTACCTCCGAACCCCAACATGGCCCAAACATACCCATATTGGACACCACCTCCTTATTGGGATCTTCCCCTTTGCCCATATCCCACATCCGGGCCTTGGAACCAGCCTTGGTATCCTTACAGTCCATCGCCAAACCAACAACCAGCCCCTTCGGCCCATCAGCAGCCTTCGCAGCAACCGGCCCAACCCAACACTGCTGAAGCCCGGTCCGCGGAGGCCCACTTTACAGATCTGGATGCTCTTGACCCCTCCCAAATTGCTCAGGCATTTCAAACCTTATCCGTGGATCCTGACGATGAAAACTGGGACATGGATACCGGGGCTACTTCACATGTAACTCTTGATCAAGGTACTCTCTCTAATCTCTCACCTTTATCTCACATAAAGTCCGTATTAGTTAGAAATGGCAATCGTCTTCAGGTTCTTGGATCCGGTAGTACAACCTTACACACACCTACCAAAACTTTCCAACTCAAAAATGTCTTGTACAATCCCAATTTTATTCGCAATCTTATTTCCGTTCGACAATTCACTATTGACAATTGTGTTTCTGTCGAGTTTGATCCGTTTGGTTTATCTGTGAAGGATTACAGGGATGGCACGCCACTGAGCTGCCACAATAGCTCAAGTGGACTTTACTCCTTCAACAAGCACACACTGGCACAAGCATTTGTTTCCATTACTTCTTCCCAGTCTTGGCATGATCGACTTGGTCACCCGGGTCACCATGTTATGGATTATTTTAGTTCAAATAATATTTTGCCTTGTGATAAACTTGAACCTACTTTTGTTTGTCATGCTTGCCAGTTGGCCAAAAATAAACGTCTTCCTTTTGTTGATTCCATTACTACCACCTCCATGCCTTTTTCTATTATACACTGTGACTTGTGGACCTCACTTGTCGTTAGCACCGGTGGTTACAAATATTATATGGTGCTAATTGACGATTTCACCCAATATGCTTGGGTCTACCCATTAAAATTTAAGTCCGAGGTGTTTACCAAATTTACAAATTTCCATGCATTTGTTAACACCCAATTTAAACTTAAAATACAACAATTTCAATGTGACATGGGTGGGGAATTTAATAACCACAACTTCATAGACTTTTTTACCAAACAAGGGATTCAATTTCGTTTCTCTTGCCCCCACACATCTAAACAAAATGGCAAGTCGGAACGCATGATTCGTCGTCTCAACGACATCATGTTGTCTCTCCTACTTCACGCCTCCCTACCTTCCTGTTTTTGGGTAGAAGCCATCCACATGGCTTGCTATCTCCACAACATTCTCCCTACAAAAACCTTAAACAACCTCACCCCGTGTGCCGCCCTCTACCAACGACACCCTTCCTATGACCACCTTCGGGTGTTCGGGTGTTCGGGTGCGCGTGCTACCCAAATGAGTCATCCACTTGCCCTCATAAACTTCATCCCAAATCATCCCTATGCCTTTTTTTGGGATACCCGGCAAATTATCGTGGATACCGATATCTTGAACTATCCATGGCAAAACCATTTTTTCAAGACACGTAACCTTTGCCGAGTCCATGTTTCCCATGGCGTCTTCCACTGACACAAAACCAAAACCAGACTTCTGTGATGATCCACCCCCTGCACCTTTTTCTTTCCCACAGCCTTCGGCCCCCACACCAACCCATGGCCCACTCAATCAATCGGCCCAACAACCAACCAATCCACCACCTCAGCCCACCTCCTCATCCCAGCGTCCAACCCACCAAATAACTCGCGGCCCACCTCCCGGCTTCCCACCTCAGCCCATTCACTCCCCTGTGCCGCCCAACCCACGATCGTCGGCCCAAATTTCTCAACCAGACTCAAATTTACCTCCAAATCCCTCTCCTGCCCAACCGCACCCCCACCACCCCATCCCATGGTCACTCGCTCCCGTGCCGGTATTTCCAAACCAATGATACCCTTTAATCTATCCACCGTCACACCCACCACATATACCATTTCTCCCTTCCCAAATCACACTTAAAAGCCCTACATGATCCAAACTGGAACTCTACCATGACGACGGAATACAAAGCTTTATTAGAGAATAATACGTGGGAATTAGTGCCGAGACCTTCATCCGCCCCTATAATTAGATGCATGTGGTTGTTTAAACACAAGTATAAAGCATATGGGGAATTGGAACGGTACAAAGCTAGGTTGGTGGTTAATGGCAAAAGCCAAACCGTTGGTGGTTAATGGCAAAAGCCAAACCGTTGGTATCGATTGTGACGAGACATTTAGCCTTGTTGTCAAACCAACAACCATTCGGACTGTTGTAAGCTTGGCAGTCGCTCGTTCTTGGCCCGTTCATCAATTAGACGTCAAGAACGCTTTTCTTCACGGCAACTTGAAGGAAACTGTTTAAATGCACCAGCCTCCGGACTTTGTTGACTCTAACCATCCTGGTTTTGTTTGCAGGTTAAATAAGTCCCTATATGGCTTAAAACAGGCCCCTCGTGCCTGGTATCAACGTTTTTCATCTTTTATTTTGCAGTGGGGATTCAAGAGCAGTGTGTGCGACACATCTCTATTTGTTTACAGACGAGGCACACAAACAACATACTTGCTTCTCTATGTCGACGACATTATTATCACTGCTTCGGATACCACTCTTCTCACTCGCCTCATTGATACGCTCAAAGGCGAGTTTGCCATGACCGACCTCAGCCGGTTACGCCATTTATTGGGACTCAGGGTTGAGCAAAAGAATGGAGGTTTATTTCTGTCTCAGGCTGCCTATGCATCTGATATTTTAACCCGTGCCAACATGTCCAACTGCAAGCCATGTTCTGCTTCAGTTGAGGTCAGTTCCAAATTGAGCTCTGAATCTGGTGCCCCTACGGTTGATGGTACTCTTTATCGTAGTCTTGCCGGGGCTCTACAATATCTCACCATCACCCGCCCAGATATCACTTATGCGGTTCAACAAGTCTGTCTGTTTATGAATAATCCGCGAGAACCCCACCTTTAGTTTCTAAAACGCATTCTGCGTTATATTCGAGGCACGCTAGATTTTGGATTACATATCTCTCCATCTCGGTCCACATCTCTCACAGTGTACTCTGATGCTGATTGGGGTGGGTGCCCCGATTCTCACAAGTCAACATCGGGTTATTGTATTTATTTGGGTGACAATCTTATTTCCTGGAGCTCCAAGAGAGAGCCTACTCTTGCCAGCTCCAGTGTTGAAGCTGAGTACCGGGGTTTTGCTAATGCCGTTGCTGAAGCCAGTTGGATTCGTAACCTTCTTCTCGAACTGGGCATTACTCTAAAACAAGCTACGGTCATGTATTGTGACAACGTGTCTGCAGTCTACCTCGCACAAAATCCAGTACATCATCAACGCACCAAACATGTTGAAATGGATATTCACTTTGTTCGTGAGAAAGTTCGCATTGGTGATGTATGAGTACTTCATGTTCCTGTTGATTTTCAGTATGCTGACATCTTTACAAAAGGACTCTCCAAGCAGCTATTTACTCGTTTTCGATCCAGTTTGGGACTTCGACAGGCTACGGCTCAAACTGCGGGGGACTGTTAGCAATCACACAAATCATACCTTATTTAAGTTACCAATTATCATTAATGTATAGTCAATGTGATTATTCTCCTCATTAAGTATTTCCTTGTATAATGTAATCTCTGTATTATTTAAACTCTTTAGTTAATGAGAAAGGAAAACATTTACATTAGCTTTCAGTTGGTACGTATAACAGATGAGAAAGACGCATCTTCTAGTTGTAATTGAAATTATTTGGTTGTATAGAGCAACGCCTGGTGTACGTGAAGCGTGCCTTGGCATTTGGGACCTAAACACCTTGGAGCGATTCATGCTTTTTTATATAAAACTGCTAATCAATAGTTTGGGTGGATCATGGATGCAACTATGCTGGCATACAAGACTGCATCAGGAACAAAGGCGTTTAAAAAGTTGCTTCATCTCACACTCCAGTTCTTGGCATTAGCATTGGGAGCAATCGGTTTATGGGCTGTTGTAAAGTTTCTATTTTCCGTTCAGCTTCTTATTTTGCTCTCTTTTCTATTCTGTGATTTGTGTTTTCAACTTTTGGTGATACGAGATATCAAACCGTATGATCATTTTAAACTGAAGTTGGGAGTAAGTGTAATTCTTTTGATGCTATTGTTGATACAAATTGAGATTTTTGTAATTTTTATTTTATTATTATCTTGATGCCGTGGAAAAATCAAACTTTTTGGTATAGTAGCATGTGCGACACATGTGCTCGACAAGGCATATGCTTGATTCGAAACAAAAGATCGAAACCATCCACAATTGTGTGTATCATGTTGTCATATGAAAAAATAGTTATTATATTTCTTAACAGCTAGGTCATGTATCTTCTAACAAAATATATATGTGTTTTTGTTTTGACAAATAAACAAGAAGATTGTATGCGTTTAAACCCATTTTCGATGTGCTTAATCAGTCATTTTAATTAAGTTTTTATGTTTACCAACCTACCCAACCAATTAAAATAAAACATATATTTTTAACGGCCAACAAAACTTTAGGGTCTTGAAGGCGCACACGACTAGGTAGCACCCTGGTACGCGTCTCGTGACCCGCGCAACGCTAGTTGACCCGGTCAAAGGGAACGTTTCAACTCGTGTCTTAAATGGACAAAGACCGTTTTGGTTAAACCACTTAAATCCTAAATTAATACTAATTTATTATCTTATTTATTTTGGTACTAAATAAGATTAATGAATCATTATTATGTATCTATTGATTATATATATATGAACCACTTGGTTCATTGTTGATAGACGAGAAATACATAGAATGAGATGTGAGAATCTCATGACTAAAAGATCATTAAAACTTTCCTTTTCCTATTTTTTACTAACATAAATAACATGGTGTAATCTCGGGTTCGAGACCATCTCCGGCAGTACGACTACTGTTTCAGTTTTTGTACCCTAGGAGACATACCATCTGGGAGGAGGCGCGGAATCTGTTTTAAGGGCCCGTGTAAAACACGATCCACAACCAAAACTGTATACAACAAGTTTGTTCATTTTTGCTGCGGAGCATTATATAAGATGGTTCGGTTGAAGTTCATCAAAAACTTATGCTTGAATCTCGATTAGGTACATGTATTTTGTATCTTATTTTATTTATTTAGTTTTGTAATCGGTATTGTACTTTTATATTTCCTATGAATAACGATAGTCGTTATTAATTTTATTTTTATTGTTATTTTAATAAAATAGTGAACTCTAAGTCCTACATTTCCACATACCTCCTAACGACAATTTAACACGAATATAAGTCTACCCACGACCACTACCATGAATTGACCAAACTACCCTCCTATAATTTCAACTATAATTACATATATACCCAACCCAAAATTTAAATTACATATATCCCTCTACAAAACTTCATAAATTACATATATAACCGTTCTATTAAAAATACATTGGAAAATAACTATTTTACCCCAATTCTTTTACTAAACTATATTAACAACAAGTCATACAACACACTCCTTGCATCCTACAACTTATATCCCATACGATCTTTCCTACTTAGTAAGTTATGAACACCAAGAACATGTAACATGTAAAATGTTTCCATGCATCCTACAACTTGATTTCACTGAAACGAGTGTTCTAACACTCTTACATAATCATTACTAAGCCCTCATATCATTACATTCATCATAACATGTAATGATATGAGGTGCTTAATAATAGAATGTGTATATTTGATATTTTTAGTTTTTGGGAAGGGTAAATATGTAAATAAAATTTTGACTTGGGTATATATGTAATTTATAAAGTTTGGAGGGGATATATGTAATTTAAGTATAGGGTATCAAATTTGGGTTTTCTGCCTAAATCACTATAAACGCCTCGACCGACACGGCCGGCCTCCAACCCGCAAGAAGTCGATCCTATCAACCCACGCCAGCCCACAACGCGGTCCGACCAAGCACCGACTTGAAATGTCTCTACCCGAATCGAAACGTCTCGAACCCACCCGACCCACCTCCGACCCGAAATGTGTCAACATGACCTGACCTGCAACGTGTTGACCTGACCCAACCCGCCCATGTCCTGCAACATTTCGACACAGTCTATCCCGTTAATGACTTGGAAATGACACGACAATATAAAGTAATATTTTTTTGCATCATAAGGCATTGCAAATGCCCTCACCATACCAATATCATGACAACCAGAACTTATTCCTTCCAAACAATATTGGTACCAATACTGATATAAGTATTCATATCTTTCAGTTGCTATGTCGAATATTGATATCATACGTGTCCGTGTCTATGCCATAGTGAAACGAATCGATACCAACCAAATTTCCATTGAATAGGGTTATTCTACTCATCAACAGCTTACATTTGTTAAAGACCGGTAAGCAAAACGAATCTGTCAACTTCAATTTAGATACGTCAGTCGTAAACACGTGCACAAACAGATCGATTAGTCATCTTTTTTTTTTTAAACTTATTCAAGATAAATATGTTAAAACTTAAAAACTTAAAAGGATGTACATTTGAATTTTGAAAGCAAGCTGAAGATTGTCTTCCTTTACTCTTAGGCTCTACTGCATATTTGGGGCTCTCCTTTCGTGTCTGTTAAGTAGGCTGTGTGGGAGTTAGCCTTAGCACTAGGTTTGGATTTATTTTTTGGGGAGTTAAAATGGTTGTCACTTGTTGCTACAACAAGGAAAATGACCGGGATTAAGTTAAGAGATGTTTAGGTATGTATGTCAAAGGTGTATTAGGTTAAGGTTATGATTTAGGGGATCCTCTAGCTCCTGGAATGGACCTGCACAAGGTAACAGACACCGTTAGCCTTAAAGCAGGAGGGGGTCTCCTGCGTTTGGACTCCGGCGTGAGAATAAGTATGTATTCTTTGGGAGTGATAAAGTAGAGAGTATGAGAGTAAAAGGAGTAGTGAGAAGTGTGTGGAATGCATACCCAAGGGTCTCCTTATATAGGCAATGGAAATCTGCCAAGGAGCTCCCTTATGGTAGCATCCTTACTATACCTGGTGTAACACCCCAACCGATGGCGGAAACATCGGGATGTCACGTATTGATGATTGTTCAGTAGCTCATGGTAAATAATAAATTTCAATAAATGATTTAAATAAATTACATACAATTGTTCTAAGAATTTGTACATCAAAATGAAAATAACAAGCTACGCATCTTCAAGCATTAACTCTAATCTTCGAGCATGTTATAACCTGAAACATGTTAAGTTTGAAAATATTTTGGGTCAACAAAAGTTGGTGAGAATTACATAGGTTTTTGATAATAAAATGTTGTGCAATTCATGTGTCATGTCAATCTAGTCCATATGTGAGAACATACTAGAAATAAATCGAGTGCATAATCAACCCTGATGACTGTTATAATATGATACATACCATACGCTCATGGTCCACTTGAATATGTTATGCGATAACAAACACCCACGCAACCTTTGTAGGAGGCACGTATCCGGGTGGGATTGTCAGTCCAATAGATCTATCAATGTATACCGTCGGCTTGTACGGAGTTAATGATTATGCTAGAATGGTGCTTACTCTAATCATGCTCAAGACATAATGCAACATAGAAAACACATAGACACATTGATGATTGAATTGCAATGATGATGTTATAACATGTTTCACCCCAAAAATAGTGACAAATAAAAGGGGCTATGTAAAACTCACCTTAGCAAAATGTTATGTCTCGTAAAAAAAATAGAATAATGTGTTGTGAATGTATGCGAGGCGAATCCCAAAGACTCAACAACGTAGCTATTCCAAATTGAAGAAAACGAAAAAGAAAGAATATCAAGCTTCCAATTCGCCAATTACAAGAGCTTATAATCAAAGCTTCAATTGTAGGAGTAATAGACTATAGAAGAAAGGTATGAGGGAAAGTTTAATTGGATTGAAACAATCGATTTAGAGGTGCAAAGTATAATGGGTCATAGGTGGGTTTTTATACTAGTTTTGGATTCAATTAGCCATTAAAATTGGTCAACACCATAAAGTAAGGTTTTATGATGAATTGACTATTTGACTAAGACTTTGACTGTTTGACTAAGACTTTGACTAGGACTTTGACTATTTGACTCAAGGCTTTATTTAAAAAAAAAATCTTGTATGTGAAAAAAAAAAGAATTTAGAATCATATTATTATTATTATTATTATTATTTATATACATTTATGTATGTATATAAGTTGTGAGTTAGGATAAATAAAGACTTAGACACATTTGTATAATATTAATGATAAAGGTGTAATAAAATATATATATATATATAAGGGCTTTTTATGTATTAAAATTTTGGGGAAAATTTTGCGATGTTACAGTCTCCCCTACTTTTGGAAACTTCGTCCCGAAGTTTATTGAAAACACAGGGTTGAAGGTGATTGGGTAGAAATTAGGACAAGGGTGGTTTGGGAAGTTTCGAGTTAAGGCATGACATAAATTTATAGGTAACAGAATAATCTGTTTCGAATAATTTGGGTAAGAGTTTTGATATGTGTGAGTTTTAAGGGTTGGATTAGGTTCATCTGAAATAGCAAGGAGAATAAGAATCTTAAGTTTTAGGAGTCCTAAAAGGAATGAGTTGATGGACTATTGAAAGACTAAATGAACTACCAGATAACTAAGGTTTATAATTGGTCAACTACCGAAAACCTTGATAGAATTTCACACTACCTTAACGTACCTGTAAATTCATGATTACGTTCCGGACCGCAATCACCAATTTACCTTACATTAGGGTTTTGTGTCCTTCTATAACTCTAGACACACATGTAAAATAATATGATTAACCATGTATCCAAAAATGAGTCCAACTGTTGAGCAGGAAAAAGACTTCTACCAGTCAGTGAGTAGGAACCTCTACCGATTGTTGAGCAGGTATGATAGCCTCTACCAGTCGTTGAGCAGGTTGTAGGGCCTCTACCGACTGTTGAGCAGGCATGATGACCTCTACCAATCGTTGAGTAGGTTATTTTGTACTCTACTAACTGTTGAGCAAGTACTTCATCCTCTATCAGTTGTTTGATTAAGTGTACCAATTATTACACACATGAATTGCAAATTGATAATATGTACATGTAAGCAATCAAGTATCAAGTATAGCATACGAGTTGTAATAGAGTTGCCCTAGATAAGGTTAATGACTCTAGGTGTGTTTATAGCAAATAGTTTATATTCCATGAATTCTAGTTTCAAATGTTCAAATATGGTAGATAGTCGAATCCTCATGTATAACTAAGGATTATGTTTGATGCAACACACAATCAAGTTTCAATAGTTTGGTTATCATGGGTAACTAGCTCATTTGTGAGAAGGTGAAGGATATGAATTTAGTTCTTGAGAGGATGATGAAAAATTCTTGAAGCAGAATCAAAGTTGTGAGAGATAGTGAATGTGAAGATAGTTGATAAAGAGTTTATTTTATAGTATGGAGATTATATGATTTGGGTAGGGTGTTGAATATTTAAAAAGTGGCTAAGATGGTAAGGTGAAGTGTGATTGTGAAATCCATGGATGGTTATGAAATGAGATTGATTTAAGCTGTAAAATTTTGAGATTTTTGAGCTTAGTTTAAGGAAGGTGAGTGTAATCATTTATTCATTAATTAAAACGAATAAACGAAAACGTTGACTTATCAAAACTTCTAGATTCTAATAACATAGTGAAGACATGCTTTAGCCTATAAGTGAACACTCATCCCAAGAATTCCCAGGTAGGCATCCGGGTCCCTCGTCTGATTGGGATATATGCGCAATGCCAGCCTAGACAGAAGACTTAGAATACAGGCGTTCACCCTTCCAGATTGCACGTGTTCGTTATTAAAATCTAGAACTTCGACGAGATCTCAAGGTGGTTCAGGCTAAACCTGATGATTGTCCTATTAGTCTAAGAGTAGATCTTGTGATGGAGAGCAATCTTCTTGTAGGGGTTGAAGTAGGGATAAGAAGTAGGAATGAGATAGAGAATAGCAAGTAAAAGGAGCAAATACTGGTTATATTCCTATGGTTATAGACTAGATTATTTTTTTTTTTCTAATAACCTAATTCCCTATAACCAAGGCTCTGATACCAATCTGTAACACCCCAACCGATGGCGGAAACATCGGGATGTCACGTATTGATGATTGTTCAGTAGCTCATGGTAAATAATAAATTTCAATAAATGATTTAAATAAATTACATACAATTGTTCTAAGAATTTGTACATCAAAATGAAAATAACAAGCTACGCATCTTCAAGCATTAACTCTAATCTTCGAGCATGTTATAACCTGAAACATGTTAAGTTTGAAAATATTTTGGGTCAACAAAAGTTGGTGAGAATTACATAGGTTTTTGATAATAAAATGTTGTGCAATTCATGTGTCATGTCAATCTAGTCCATATGTGAGAACATACTAGAAATAAATCGAGTGCATAATCAACCCTGATGACTGTTATAATATGATACATACCATACGCTCATGGTCCACTTGAATATGTTATGCGATAACAAACACCCACGCAACCTTTGTAGGAGGCACGTATCCGGGTGGGATTGTCAGTCCAATAGATCTATCAATGTATACCGTCGGCTTGTACGGAGTTAATGATTATGCTAGAATGGTGCTTACTCTAATCATGCTCAAGACATAATGCAACATAGAAAACACATAGACACATTGATGATTGAATTGCAATGATGATGTTATAACATGTTTCACCCCAAAAATAGTGACAAATAAAAGGGGCTATGTAAAACTCACCTTAGCAAAATGTTATGTCTCGTAAAAAAAATAGAATAATGTGTTGTGAATGTATGCGAGGCGAATCCCAAAGACTCAACAACGTAGCTATTCCAAATTGAAGAAAACGAAAAAGAAAGAATATCAAGCTTCCAATTCGCCAATTACAAGAGCTTATAATCAAAGCTTCAATTGTAGGAGTAATAGACTATAGAAGAAAGGTATGAGGGAAAGTTTAATTGGATTGAAACAATCGATTTAGAGGTGCAAAGTATAATGGGTCATAGGTGGGTTTTTATACTAGTTTTGGATTCAATTAGCCATTAAAATTGGTCAACACCATAAAGTAAGGTTTTATGATGAATTGACTATTTGACTAAGACTTTGACTGTTTGACTAAGACTTTGACTAGGACTTTGACTATTTGACTCAAGGCTTTATTTAAAAAAAAAATCTTGTATGTGAAAAAAAAAAGAATTTAGAATCATATTATTATTATTATTATTATTATTTATATACATTTATGTATGTATATAAGTTGTGAGTTAGGATAAATAAAGACTTAGACACATTTGTATAATATTAATGATAAAGGTGTAATAAAATATATATATATATATATAAGGGCTTTTTATGTATTAAAATTTTGGGGAAAATTTTGCGATGTTACACCTGGTCATGGTTGACTCTCTTTATGCTGCAAGCAGTGAGACTTTGCCCTTTTAGTGCATTTTCAGCTTTTACTATTTCCTAGGCAGGTTTGGAGCTGTGTGATGTTTTGTTTTATGCCAATAGTAATAAGGCAAAGCACCTTTTTATATTTTCCAATGTTTTTACTGTTCACTTTCTGCTGCATAGCTACCGTATGGCAGCCATGCTGCCTTATGTTAGCTGTTCAGCTCCAAGAAGTCCAGCAAACCTTAACACTTTTTACTTTGCTTTATTTTCTTGACAAGGGTTTAGACGTGGTCGTTTTAGGACCCACGTCATCAGCCCCCAGTCATAAGCATTTGTAAAGAAGTTATAAGTGCTTGTGACTTGTAAGTCGTTTCTTGTCTCGGTAACAGCGTTAGTGAAGCTGACCTGGGTACCGAGGAATTATCAGATCCCAAGCTCCCTCATGGGAGCTGTATATTTGTGTCATGTCCTTGCCAATATTTTATCTCAACTCCTGTCCCTTCACTTCTCATGATGAGTTTTATAATTAATTATCGCTGGCCATCATTACTTTTGGGGGCAGACTTATGTCCATCAGCTGCTGCTTCGGCTGCTGATTTGATGGGCGCCCTAGGCTGACGTCATCCTATAGGGCAGATGGATGATTTCTGCATTGGTAACCGTTGTTGGTTATTAAATTCAGATTTTGAATTTATATAAAGGGGATAACTTCTCTAATTCTTCATTCTATTCCCTTTTTGGTATAACTTCTTTCTTCCACCCACGATCCCCTCTTTTGCCGGCGTCTCTATTTTCTTCTATAAAACTGGTAAGTGTCTTCCTTTTCTTGCACTCTTGTTTTTCGTTATGGCTAAAAGTGATCTTGTTTCTCAATTTACCCGGTTATCCAAGTCCGATGCTGAACAGTTCTGCTCAGAAATTGGTATTCCGTTGTCTTTTGAACCCTCTGTTCCAAAGGGTAAGACTCCGGTAACCTCTGTTTCCTCCGGCAAAGTGGCTGTTTACACCCGTCAGTTTGATCAGGGTAATCTCCGATACCCTTTTTCTAGGTTTTTTCTTAACGTTTTAGAGTACCACCAACTTGGTCTTGATCAGTTGTGTCCTTCTGGTGTAGCCCGTATTATTCATTTCGAAATAGTGTGTCGTTGCCTTGGTTATGAGCCTTCTTTGGCTATGTACCGTCGGTTTTTTAGGTTTGCCAAAAATGGGAACTGGTTTAATATTGAGAAGACTCAGTGTGAACCAGCCCTAATTTCCAGCGTCATTGGTCTTGTGTCCACTTGGAAAGATAATTTTTTTCTTCCTGAACTCTGATTTCCTACCCTTCAAAGCTCCGAGGAGGTCTCCTGATACTCCTCTAAATGAGAAGGAGCCTAATCCTGACACCCTTGATCAGGAGTTGTTGGAGAAGCTTCGAATTTGTCCTACCCGTCTCCGCACCTTTCCTGGAGATTTTTTGGTCATGATGGGTCTCAGTGTTAATTGGGATGATCCGGAGACTGAGCCTGTGATTTATCATGGTGGGGAGGGTATGTGTTGTTGAGGCTCATTTCTTTTTGTCCTCTTTTGTTCATTTGTTGCATCTGATGTATTTTTCTTTTTTGCAGAAATGAGTACCCTTGATTTCCTTGCTTTGGATGATATTGCTGATGTCAAGTTCAAGGTCCGGGCCTCGGCTGAGGGGAAGAATGTGGTTCTTAGGACTGAGCATATCCGTTTCCAGGGGGAGTACACTAGCATTACTTCGTCTCCATCTACTGCTGCGGAGCCTTCAGTGAGGAAGTCTATTAGTGTTCGTCGCTCCAGTAAGCGGCTTCAAGGCGTTTCCTCCGGGCCAGGGAACATACCTGCTGTTCCCTTGGTCATTGAGGAGGAGGATGAAGACTCTTCACTGATAGCATCCGCCATGGGAGGTGTGCCTGCCTCTGGGAAGGGTAAGCTGACCTTGTCTTCCCCTAAGAAGGATGATGCTTTGTTCAAAAAGCCTAAGGATGTGGTAATCAAAAGTGGGGATCAAAAACTGTTGTTGTCGGGAGCTGAAGGAGGTGAGAGTTCGAGGCCGGTTGCCAGTGTTGGTGTTGATACCCCTGTTCAGCAGGGTCAAAGTGAAGAGGTGTATGTACCAAAGTGGGACATTAAAAGTTCTGACGTGTTGAAGAGGGCCTCTGTTTGTCGAGACTTGATTGATCATTGCATCCCTGATGCCGAGAGGGCTATGCACCGGGAGTGGGCGGACAAAGATTTGATGAAGAAGATGTACTTTCATTTTGGTCAGTTTCTGTCATTGTTTCCAGATGGTATGGCTAGGTGGGGTGGTTTATTAGTTCGGAGTGAGCAGGTGGAAGAAGCTTATGCGAAACATGAGGTGGAGTTGCTGAAGGCGAAGGAGGAGTTAGCTAAGTATGTTGCACGGGAGAAGGATTTGGTGCATGAGTTGGCCGTGTCTAGGACTCAGCTAAGTTTGGAGAAGGAGAAGTTCGACAAGATGTTTAAGGGTTTGAATGATGAGAAAGCGAAGGTGGCTGAGGAGAGGGAAGGTCTGGCTCGGGCCAGGGAGGCGGTTAAGCAGGAGCTGGTTGCTGTGGAGAAGGTTGGTGTGGAGCTAAGGGCTCAGGTGGATCATCTGACCGGAGAGAAGGATTGGCTGATTTCGAAGGGGGTTGCTCGTTTCGTTACCAACTTGCTTCACTCCCCGGAGTTTAATGCTCCGTTGGCTGACATTTATGCCAAAGCCGTAGCCTTCGGTCGTCATGGGGGGATACAAGCTGGTTTTAAGGCAGCCACAGAGGGTCAGAAGATTTGAAGAAGGAGGTGGCCGACAAAGTCTTCAATGCTTATGTGTCAAAGAGGCCCCTTAGGATCATGCTGGAGGGTGCTGATGGTGGGGAGGGTAGCTCAAAGCGTTTAAAGCCTGTCGATTCGTCTAATGTTTCTGGTTTGGAGCAGGTATTTGAAAGTCCCTCGCCCTTCAAGCTTTGAAGATTGACTCCGTCCCTCCTGTTGGTGAGGATGATCCGTTTGCTGGCCTTGACACTGAGGAGCTTTATGGAGATGTTGGAAACCGAGCTCTGACTTTCACCGGTGAAGGTGATACTACCGATGAAGCTAAAGATTCCATTACCCCGTGATTCCATCATGTTTTAGTTTTTTTTTTTTTTTTTTTTTTTGTGTTATGTTTTGGGCAGCCTTTGTGATGAAACTCTAATGTACTTAGCCTTAGGGCTTTTGAATCAATGGAAATGTTCCCCCTGTAGGGGTGATGACTTTTATGTTTAATGTTTGGTTGTGTTGAATATTTGTGCTTGCCGTTTATAGTGTTTGCAATGTCTTTAACCTTTTGCCATGAGGTGGATGCTGCAGTCACCCATCCCAGGCTACTAAGCTAGAGAACCGATGCAATGCTTATCCTATCAGCTTGTTTTTAACCTTTCTCAATGGTTATCTATATGAAATGTTCGTTTTGATCCCAGGCTACTAAGCTAAAGAACCGATGCAATGCTTATCCTATCAGCTTGCTTGTAACCTGTTATGAACATGTATGAGCTGTCTTGGTGTGAGGAGCTCACCCTCTTTCATGGGTTTAGGTATTCCATCTAAAGGACTTGTCCCATGGAGTTGTGGATTGTATTAGGAACTCACCCTGTATACAGGAAGGTCATTATCCTTGTTACCTGTTGAGCAGTTGTGGCTTAGGAGCTCATCCCCATTTCATGGGTAGGTATAGCGCCGGATCCCATGGAGCCTGGATAGGAGGGGCTCACCTTTTGATAAGATAAGTAACAAGTGAACTATGATTTTTAAAAGAAAGTTCATTCATTCATTAGTTGTTTCATGTGGGATACATAGTAGCATTACAACCATTAAACATAGAATTGTTTCAAATGTTTGTCGTTCCAGTGCCTTGGGACCATGTTGCCGTTTGGATCAGCTAGCTTGTAGGATCCCCCTTTGTGGGCTTCCTTGATGACATAAGGACCCTCCCATCGGGGACCTAGCTTCCCTACGCTTTGCTGCCTGCTAGCTTCATTACATCTCAACACGAGGTCTCCTGGCCTGAAGACTTCCTTTCTAACCCTCGTATTGTAGTAGGCTTCGAGTTTCTTTTTGTATCTAGCTTCTCTGATGGAGGCTTGATCTCTTGATTCTTCGAGGAGGTCCAGGTTGAGCAGGACCTCCCTACCATTGTGCTGTGCATCTCGTCGTGTGCTTCTTCCTGAGCTTACCCCAATTTCAGCTGGTATGACGGCTTCGCTTCCAAAGACGAGGCTGTAGGGTGTCTTCTGGTGACTTGTTTTCTCCATGGTTCGGATAGCCCAGAGAACACTTGGGAGCTCGTCCACCCATTTCTTGCCATACCTTCCCAACCTCGCTTTGATACCCTCTACAATGCTCCTGTTCATACGTTCAACTTGTCCATTGGACTAGGGGTAAGCTACTGAGCTGAAGACTTGTTTGATGCCCAGCTCGGTACACCAGCTGCTGAACGGCTTGTTGGCAAACTACTTCCCATTATCGGTTACGATTTCTCCTGGTAGTCCATATCTACAGATTATCTGCTCCCATACGAAATTCACCACATGCTTTCCTGATATGGTGGCCAATGGTCTGACCTCCGGCCACTTGGTGAAATAGTCAACAGCTACCAAAAGGAACTTCAGTCTTCCCGGGGCCGGTGGGAAAGGACCCACTATGTCCATACCCCACTTATAGAAGGGCCAGGCAGAGATGATGGGTACAAGATCATGCTTCGGGTTGGTCTTCACCGGTGTTTGCAACTGACACGCTTCACATTTTCGGATCGTTTCAAAGGCATCTTTGTGCATGGTTGGCCAATAGTAACCGAGGTTCATAAGTTTGGATACCACAGAGCGGGGCCCAGCATGCATGCCACATATTCCCTCGTGTACCTCCCTGATGAGGTAGTCACTTTGATTGGGTCCAACACACCTGAGTAGGGGTGCCAAGTATCCCTTCTTGTAGAGCTTGCCATCTTCAATCACGTATTGCCTTGCCTTGATGGCCAACCGTCTTGCTTCTTGCTCGTTATCTGGGAGCTTCCCTTCTTTTAGGTAGGACATTATTGGGGTCATCCATGTGGATTCTGTTTCCGTGACTATATCTTGGACCTCTTTGTCATCAATGGAGGGTTCTCTAAGTACCTCAACCAGAACTTTCTTTGTCAAGTGAGCAAAAGTTAAGGAAGCCAGCTTGCTCAAGGCATCTGCTTGCTTGTTCTTGGTTCTCGATACTTGCTCTAGTGTAAAGGTCTTGAACTCCTTGACGAGTTCCTTGACCTTGTCCTTGTACTTGATCATTGAAGGTTCCTTAGCGGTGTATCCTCCATTCACTTGCTTGACTACCAGGTTTGAGTCAACAAACACCTTCAACTCTTGCACTTTCATGTTTCTTGCCAACCTTAAACCGGCCAACAGGGCTTCATATTTAGCAACATTATTGGTGCAGGGGAAGTCTAAACGGAGGGCATAAGTGTATTCAGTTCCGTGGGGGTCTCTAATGAGAAGACCAGCCCCAGAACCTTCTACACTTGAGGCTCCGTCAGTGAAAAGGCACCATTTCCCTTGGAGGTCAGGTTGTTCTTCCTCGACCTCATTCATCTCTTCTTCCGTCTGCAGGACGGGTAGCTCGGCTAAAAAATCAGCAAACACCTGTCCTTTGTAAGCCCTCCTAGGTACGTACTCTATCTTGTGCTCCCCAAGGCCAACAGCCCATTTGGCCAGCCTCCCCGAATCTTCCGGCTTTTCAAGGATGGAACGTAGGGGTTGGTCAGTGATTACCTTCATTGGGTGAGCTTGGAAGTATCGTCTTAGCCTCTTAGCAGTGTGCACGAGTGCTAGTACAAGCTTCTCCATGGGAGCATAATTGATTTCAGCATCTTTGAGGGCCCTGCTGACGAAATAGACGGGTATTTGCTCCTTTCCTCTATCAACAAGGAGGACCGAGCTAACTGCTTCAGATCCTGCAGACTAATAAACTGTTATTACTTCCCCCTTTTCAGGAGCTGCCATCTCTGGCAGGGAAGCTATGTGTTTTTTAAGCTCAAGGAAGGCAGCCTCTGCCTCTTTAGTCCAACGGAAGTCCTTCTTGTCGATACAATTCTTGAGTGTTTTAAAGAAAGGTAAGGACTTTTCCGCGGACTTAGGTATGAAACGTTTCAAGGCAGCGATTTTACCGTTGAGGCTCTGCACTTCCTTCTTCGTGGAGGGTGACTTCATCTCTTGGACAGCCTGGATCTTGCTTGGGTTTGCCTTGATGCTTTGTTTCCCGACTATGTGACCAAGGAACTTCCCTTCCTCGAACCCAAAGGAGCACTTTACTGGATTGAGTTTCATGTTTATGCCCCAGAGGTTATCAAAGGTCTCACGGATGTCTTTTATCATTGCTCTCCCTGACTCGCTTTTGATGACCAGATCATCTACATAGGCTTCCATGTTTCTCCCAATTTGTTTCGAGAAGGCCTGATCCACTAGCCTTTGGTAGGTAGCTCCTGCGTTTTTCAAGCCAAAGGGCATCTTTCGGTAGCAAAAGATTCCTTTATCTGTGTGGAAGGCTGTCTTCTCCTCGTCTTCCTGCTTCATTTGAATCTGGTGATACCCTTTATAGGCGTCCAGGAAGCACTTGTATTGGAAGCCAGTGAAGGAGTCGACCTTCCAATCGATCTCGGGTAGAGGGTAGCAGTCTTTGGGACAAGCTTTGTTGAGATCCTTGAAATCTACGCACATCCTCCAGGAACCATCTTGTTTGGCCACCATTACCGGGTTAGCCACCCACGAGTGATACTGTACCTCCCTTAAAATCCCTGTTTCTACCAATTTTTCTACCTCCTGGAAAGCAACCTGACTCCGGGCAGGTGCCAGACTCCTCTTCTTTTGAACGACAGGTTTGTAGGAGGGAGCTATGTTAAGGGAGTGTTCAGCCAGGCTTCTCGGGACCCAGTCATGTCTCCGGGACACCAAGCAAACACGTATCGGCTGTCCTGCAAAAGATTGATTAGTTCAAACATAACCTCATCAGGGAGCAGATTGTTTACTTTTATGGTCTGCTCCGGATAGGCAGGGTTTATGCTGACTTCCCTGACGGGACCACTGGCGGGTGCTTTCATCTCTCTGGGAGCTTGTGTCTCTTCTACAGAAGCTATTAAAAGGGCTTCAGCTGATGGCTTCAGGGTTGCGATCCCATTGGGCGTTGGGAGCTTCATAAGGCCATGCGTTGTTGAAACCACCGCATCAAAGGTTGCAATGCCCATCCTGCCAAATAGAACATTGTAGCTTGATGGGTACCTGATTACAGAAAAGGTCAGCTCCTCCATCCTGGATAAGTCCCCATCTCTGAAACAGACGTTTAGGGTGAGCTTCCCTAAGGGATGTACACGTTCCCCTGAGAAACCCACGAGGGAAGCATCTGACGGCTTGAGTTTGGACTTGATTTCTGGGCTTAGTGACTCGAAACATCGTTCGTACATTACTTCTGATGAGGCACCTCCATCCATATACACTCTGTCTATTGGGAAACCATCCAGTTCGGCTTCCACTATTACAGGGGTAATGATTAATTCATCTGGAGCAGGAGGGAGGCAGATGTATTGCTTGTTCCAGGGCTTGGTCCGAGCTCTCTTGATCTGCTGGGCTCCCTCGTATCTGATCATGTTGACCTCCTTGTCCTTCCTCCCCTCATCTTTCCTTCCCTTGAAGTCCTTGATTAAGTGAGCCAGTTCTCCGGACTTAACGGCTTCTTCTATCCTCTTTTTCAGCTGGTAACAGTCGTTGGTGTGGTGTCCGGTGTCGTTGTGGAAGGCACAGTGCTTGCTGGCATCCCTCTTGTTGGCGGGCTTGGACAAGGGTCTGGGAGGTCGGAACGTATACTTGACCTCCTCAGTGGAGAGTATCTCCTAAGGGGTCTTAGTTAGGACTGTGAATACGTGCCTTTCTTTTTCTTGATATCTTCCAGGTCTGGGAGACCGTCGTCTTTCCTCATTCCTTCTTGATTCGAATGGCCTTCCAGATCGTCTCTTGTTGTAGGGTTGGAAGTTGGCTCTTCGGGTGCTTGTCGAGCTGTCTCTCCAACTTCCCCGATCCCGTTTTCTGGTATCCTACCGAGTGAGAGCTTCTTCTCCCCGAAGGAAGGCTTCCGCTCTCTCAAAGGCTTCTTCCATGGTTTGGGGAACGTCTTCATGAAACCTTCTCAATAACTTTTTAGGGCAGATGGCCCCCATGAATCCCGACACTCGAATCTTTTCTGTGGCTCCACTATATTGCAAACCTTCCCTCTTGTATCTCTCGATGAAACTGCGGAGATCCTCATGTTCCCCCTGTTGGATTTGGTACAGTATAGCAGCATCTTTAGTGCATTTTCTTAGGGGATTGAAGTTCGAGGTGAAACTTCTCCTTAGATCATCAAATGAGGAGATGCTACGGGCAGGGAGGCCACAAAACCATAAGCGGGCCGGACCTACCAATGTTTGCATGAACATGTGGCAACACTCGGCGTTGTTCCATTTCTCCACAGTGGCTGCTCCAGAAAAAAACGTTCAGATGGTCGTCGGGATCCTCGGTCCCGTCGTACGTCTTCACGTTAGCTGGCATTTTGATCTTGTTGGGGAAGTCAAAATGTTCTATGTGTTCGGCGAAACATTCTAACGACTTGGGACGGTATGGCTCAGAGGGGGTAGCCTCAGTTCGGGTTTCTGTCGTGGAGGTTTGAACCAGGGGTTGGGGAATACCTGTCCCCTGACCTCCGGGAAGAGGCGTTGCTGGTACTTGGTTTAACGGAAGTGGGTACTGCCATGGGTACCCTCCGTGCCATGTAGGGAAATATGGCGGTATATAAGGTGCGTGCTGAGGTTGGGAGTAGTTGAGGTACATTGCTGCTGAAGAAGTAACTGGTCCCCCAACGTAACATCCGGCTCCTGCCAAAGAGGTGGCAACTACACAACTTGCTAGTGGCAGGGACCTCAGAGCTTCCGCAAAGGAGAGAGGTGTTGAGGACGACAAGGGCACTTGTGTGGCTTCCAACAACTGTCTTGTCGTGTGTTCCTGGACCCGGGAGAGAGTATGGTTCTGCTAGGACCTTCCCCTGAAAGAATACCTCCCTGACTATTCAAATAGGGGTGATGATTCGTGTCAATACGTTCGGTTATTGGGGAGGTAGTGGTACCCCATAACGGAGGAGGAGGTGAGAGGGTAACGGTAGGTTCTTCGTCGTAAGACAACCTGACTTTCACACCCCTGGACCTTTCCTCCCGCACATAACCATTCAAGAGGTCTCAGAGTTGCAAGAAGTTTCTTCGTACTCCCTCCTGGGTGATGTCTATTCGTTCAATAGGTAACAACACGTCATCTCTAGGAGATGAATAAACAACCCTTGAGGCTGGTGGAGTTTGATAATTGAGCATATCTCCTAGAGACGGTTCGATGTGTGGTCCGTCCGTTCCAGGTGTTTCATGGCTTGCAGCGTCACCGGAGGTATGACTGCTGGCCGGAGTTTCTTGAAGACCCCCGTCTTGGTGGTTATCTCCACCGGTCATCACAAAAGAAGGTTACTTAGGAACAAATGGGACTGAAGAACTTTCAACAGCTTTGTTCAAAGTAGCGACAGCCCCACGGTGGGCGCCACTTGTTGCTACAACAAGGAAAATGACCGGATTAAGTTAAGAGATGTTTAGGTTTGTATGTCAAAGGTGTATTAGGTTAAGGTTATGATTTAGGGATCTTCTAGCTCCTGGAATGGACCTGCACAAGGTAACGGACACCGTTAGCCTTAACGCACGATGGGGTCTCCTGCGTTTGGACTCCGGCGTGAGAATAAGTATGTATTCTTTGGGAGTGATAAAGTAGAGAGTATGGGAGTAAAAGGAGTAGTGAGAAGTGTGTGGAATGCATACCTAAGGGTCTCCTTATATAGGCAATGGAAATCTGCCAAGGAGCTCCCTTATGGTAGCATCCTTACTATACCTGGTCATGGTTGACTCTCTTTATGCTGCCAGCAGTGAGACTTTGCCCTTTTAGTGCATTTTCAGCTTTTACTATTTCCTAGGCAGGCTTGGAGCTGTGTGATGTTTTGTTTTATGCCAATAGTAATAAGCCAAAACACCTTTTTATATTTCCAATGTTTTTACTGTTCACTTTCTGCTGCATAGCTACCGTATGGCAGCCATGCTGCCTTATGTTAGCTGTTCAGCTCCAAGAAGTCCAACAAACCTTAACACTTTTTACTTTGCTTTATTTTCTTGACAAGGGTTTAGACGTGGTCGTTTTAGGACCCACATCATCATCACTAGATCTTGGTGTATTTGATTTTATATGTTCGGATTCCCTCAACATTTGCTAAGGCAGCCTGCTGTAATCCGTTTTTTAGTTTAATGGAAAGTTATGCGTGGTGGTAAAAAAAAGGTACATTGATGAATTGTGATTGTTAATTCAATATGAAAGTATATATTTTCTGGAGTGTACCAATTTCTAAACAAGCTTTACCATTGATGTGAGCTTGTGACCCATTTCAAGGTTTTTTTTTTTTTTTTTGCTTTTTTTTTTTGTTTTTTTTGCTATAGTATACTTGCACTGCAACATTTAACCTACCATATTTGGACCCATTTAACATGTTCTAGCAACCTGATATACTTTGACCCACTTAACCCGTCTCATTCTAATTTTATATATTGACCCGTTTAATATTTGCGCCAGCAAGAAAAGGGATTATATGACTATTGGTCTAACGAAGCATACACTGGTACTTTACTCAACTCATGTTTTTAGCATAAAAAATGAATCATTGTTGACTGCATCCAAATTTATACAAACATATTAAAGGTAAACCAAGCAATCTAACTTTGATAGGGGTAGCTTGCTTTTTTGTTTTTATAAACCAACCTTCCCTTGAGTAATTATTATTATTATTATTATTATTATTATTATTATTATTATTATTATTATTATTATTATTATTATTATGTTTGTCTCTTGCTATTTAAGTACTTAAGAATTGTTTTGTTTATTTCTTTGTTTTCTATTGAGACTTGGAGCAACATGTAACTTTGCTGCCTTTTAGTGTTACGGATAATCATTTTGTAGCTATTCTTCTAACAGACTACTGTGTCATAAATTGTCAATGTCTCCGCCTGATCTCGCGGGTTCCCACTATAATATCAAACTTATTACCTATGAAAAGGATATGGAATTGTATAAGAATGTTAAAAAAACAATACAAATCATGAGACGTAAAAATCGTACCCCGTTGCGAAGCGTGGGTTCACTACTAGAGTTGATACCACTGCATCGCGAACAGACGCACGCGCTACAACGCACAGGCATGACGTCGCAAAACAGACGCACCCGCTGCAACGCGCGGACATTCCCACTAGTTGCTCATTGTGATCCACTAAGGTCCAATATGGCTCATCAATACATATACGGTCTACTATTGTCGGTTTTGATCCGTTAAGGCCCAATATGGTCCATTAATACATCTATAATCTATTCTTCTCCATTATAGTCCACTAAGGCATATACGACAGTTTTTGGTACCGGTACCTGTAACACCCCAACCGATGGCGGAAATATCGGGATGTCACGTATTGATGATTGTTCAGTAGCTCATGGTAAATAATAAATTTCATTAAATAATTTAAGTAAGTTACATACAATTGTTCTAAGAATTTGTACATCAAATTGAATAAAACTATGCAAATATCCTCAAGCATCAATTCAAATCTCCAAGCAAGTAGAACCTGAAACATGTTAAGTTGAAAATGTTTTGGGTCAACAAAAGTTGGTGAGAATTACATAGGTTTTGATAGTTGAATAAAATTGTTGTGCAATTCATGTGTCATGGCAATCTAGTCCATATGCGAAAACATACTAAAAGTAAATCGAGTGCATAATCAACCTTGTTGACTGTTGTATTGTGGTACATGCCATACACTCATGGTTCACTCGTTTATATTGCAGTAACAAACACCCACGTAACCTTTGTAGGAGGCACGTATCCGGGTGGGATTGTCAGTCCAATAGATCTATCAATGTATACCGTTTGGTTGATGAATGTTTATGCTAGAATTGTGCTTACCCTAGTCATGTTCAAGACATAATGCAACATAGAAAAACACATAGACACATTGATGATTGAATTGCATAAATGATGTTGTAACATGTTTCACCCCAAAAATGGTGATAAATAGAAAAGGGGCTATGTAAAACTCACCTTAGCAAAATGTTATGTCTCGTGAAAAAAAGAGAATAATGTGTTGTGAATGTATACGAGGCGAATCCCAAAGATTCAACAACGTAACTAGTCCAAATTGAAGAAAACGAAAAAGAAAGAATATCAAGCTTCCAATTCGCCAATTACAAGAGCTTATAATCAAAGCTTCAATTGTAGAAGTAATAGACTATAGAAGAAAGGTATGAGGGAAAGTTTAATCGGATTGAAACAATCGATTTAGAGGTGCAAAGTATAATGGGTCATAGGTGGGTTTTTATACTAGTTTTGGATTCAATTAGCCATTAAAATTGTCAACACCATAAAGTAAGGTTTTATGATGAATTGACTATTTGACTAAGACTTTGACTGTTTGACTAAGACTTTGACTAGGACTTTGACTATTTGACTCAAGGCTTTATTTAAAAAAAAAAAAATCTTGTATGTGAAAAAAAAAATTAGAATCATATTATTATTATTATTATTTATATACATTTATGTATGTATATAAGTTGTGAGTTAGGATAAATAAAGACTTAGGCATATTTGTATAATATTAATGATAAAGGTGTAATAAAAAAAATATATATATATAAGGGCTTTTTATGTATTAAAATTTTGGGGAAAATTTTGCGATGTTACAGTCTCCCCTACTTTTAGGAACTTCGTCCCGAAGTTAAAAGAAAAACACCAGGTATACAATTGGTCGACTACCGAAAACCTTGATAAAATTTCTCACTACCTTAATGTACCTGTAAATTCATGATTACGTTCCGGACCGTAATTATCAATTTACCTTACATTAGGGTTTTGCGTCCTTTTATGACTCTACCGATTGTTGAGCAGGTTCGATAGTCTCCACCAGTCGTTGAGCAGGTTGTAGGGCCTCTCCCGACTGTTGAAAAGGCATAATGACCTCTACCAATCGTTGAGTAGGTTCGATAGCCTCCACCAGTCGTGGAGCAGGTTGTAGGGCCTATCCCGACTGTTGAAAAGGCATGATGACCTCTATTAAGTGCAGCATTTATTATACACATAGGTTGCAAAATGATAACATGTTTATGCAAGCAAGTATAACAAGCACAGTATATGAGTTGTAGTTGTATAGATTTATATAATTAGTTCACATTCAAACAATCATGCACCATGTAACAACTCTCAGACAAATATTTTATTACTTGAATCAAATAGTGTCAATACATAGAATAAAAGCAACCAATAGTCAAATGGTGAGACTTGCGGTTAGGTAGCTGGAGGATCTTGATCTCTGTTTAGTTTAGGGCATTGGTTACGGAAGTGATTTGGGTAATGAATGTTCAATAAGATATGGGTTGAATGAAGGACAATGAGGTAATATAAGGAATGTAATCATTTATTCATTTAATTAAAACGAATAAACGAAAACGTTGACTTATCAAAGATTCTAAATTCTAATAACATATGAAGACATGCTTTAGCCTATAAGTGAACACTCATCCCGAGAATTCCCAGGTAGGCATCCGGGTCCCTCGTCTGATTGGGATATATGCGCAATGCCAGCCTAGACAGGAGACTCAGAATACAGGCGTTTACCCTTCCAGATTGCACGTGTTCGTTATTAAAATCTAGAACTTCGACGAGATCTCAAGGTGGTTCAGGCTAAACCTGAGGATTTTGTCCTATTAGTCTAAGAGTAGATCCAATGGTGGAGAGCAACCTTCTTGCAAGGATGAAAGTAGGGATAAGAAGTAGGAGGGAGATAGAGTATAGCAAGTAAAAGAAGCAAGTACTGGTTAAATCCTATGGTTATAGACTAGATTATTTTTCTAATAACCTAATTCCCTATAACCATGGCTCTGATACCAATCTGTAACACCCCAACCGATGGCGGAAATATCGGATGTCACGTATTGATGATTGTTCAGTAGCTCATGGTAAATAATAAATTTCATTAAATAATTTAAGTAAGTTACATACAATTGTTCTAAGAATTTGTACATCAAATTGAATAAAACTATGCAAATATCCTCAAGCATCAATTCAAATCTCCAAGCAAGTAGAACCTGAAACATGTTAAGTTGAAAATGTTTTGGGTCAACAAAAGTTGGTGAGAATTACATAGGTTTTGATAGTTGAATAAAATTGTTGTGCAATTCATGTGTCATGGCAACCTTGTTGACTGTTGTATTGTGGTACATCCCATACGCTCATGGTTCACTCGTTTATATTGCAGTAACAAACACCCACGTAACCTTTGTAGGAGGCACGTATCCGGTGGGATTGTCAGTCCAATAGATCTATCAATGTATACCGTTTGGTTGATGAATGTTTATGCTAGAATTGTGCTTACCCTAGTCATGTTCAAGACATAATGCAACATAGAAAAACACATAGACACATTGATGATTGAATTGCATAAATGATGTTGTAACATGTTTCACCCCAAAAATGGTGATAAATAGAAAAAGGGCTATGTAAAACTCACCTTAGCAAAATGTTATGTCTCGTGAAAAAAAGAGAATAATGTGTTGTGAATGTATAACGAGGCGAATCCCAAAGACTCAACAACGTAGCTAGTCCAAATTGAAGAAAACGAAAAAGAAAGAATATCAAGCTTCCAATTCGCCAATTACAAGAGCTTATAATCAAAGCTTCAATTGTAGAAGTAATAGACTATAGAAGAAAGGTATGAGGGAAAGTTTAATCGGATTGAAACAATCGATTTAGAGGTGCAAAGTATAATGGGTCATAGGTGGGTTTTTATACTAGTTTTGGATTCAATTAGCCATTAAAATTGGTCAACACCATAAAGTAAGGTTTTATGATGAATTGACTATTTGACTAAGACTTTGACTGTTTGACTAAGACTTTGACTAGGACTTTGACTATTTGACTCAAGGCTTTATTTAAAAAAAAAAAAATCTTGTATGTGAAAAAAAAAATTAGAATCATATTATTATTATTATTATTTATATACATTTATGTATGTATATAAGTTGTGAGTTAGGATAAATAAAGACTTAGGCATATTTGTATAATATTAATGATAAAGGTGTAATAAAAAAAATATATATATATAAGGGCTTTTTATGTATTAAAATTTTGGGGAAAATTTTGCGATGTTACAGTCTCCCCTACTTTTAGGAACTTCGTCCCGAAGTTAAAAGAAAAACACCAGGTATACAATTGGTCGACTACCGAAAACCTTGATAAAATTTCTCACTACCTTAATGTACCTGTAAATTCATGATTACGTTCCGGACCGTAATTATCAATTTACCTTACATTAGGGTTTTGCGTCCTTTTATGACTCTACCGATTGTTGAGCAGGTTCGATAGTCTCCACCAGTCGTTGAGCAGGTTGTAGGGCCTCTCCCGACTGTTGAAAAGGCATAATGACCTCTACCAATCGTTGAGTAGGTTCGATAGCCTCCACCAGTCGTGGAGCAGGTTGTAGGGCCTATCCCGACTGTTGAAAAGGCATGATGACCTCTATTAAGTGCAGCATTTATTATACACATAGGTTGCAAATTGATAACATGTTTATGCAAGCAAGTATAACAAGCACAGTATATGAGTTGTAGTTGTATAGATTTATATAATTAGTTCACATTCAAACAATCATGCACCATGTAACAACTCTCAGACAAATATTTTATTACTTGAATCAAATAGTGTCAATACATAGAATAAAAGCAACCAATAGTCAAATGGTGAGACTTGCGGTTAGGTAGCTGGAGGATCTTGATCTCTGTTTAGTTTAGGGCATTGGTTACGGAAGTGATTTGGGTAATGAATGTTCAATAAGATATGGGTTGAATGAAGGACAATGAGGTAATATAAGGAATGTAATCATTTATTCATTTAATTAAAACGAATAAACGAAAACGTTGACTTATCAAAGATTCTAAATTCTAATAACATATGAAGACATGCTTTAGCCTATAAGTGAACACTCATCCCGAGAATTCCCAGGTAGGCATCCGGGTCCCTCGTCTGATTGGGATATATGCGCAATGCCAGCCTAGACAGGAGACTCAGAATACAGGCGTTTACCCTTCCAGATTGCACGTGTTCGTTATTAAAATCTAGAACTTCGACGAGATCTCAAGGTGGTTCAGGCTAAACCTGAGGATTTTGTCCTATTAGTCTAAGAGTAGATCCAATGGTGGAGAGCAACCTTCTTGCAAGGATGAAAGTAGGGATAAGAAGTAGGAGGGAGATAGAGTATAGCAAGTAAAAGAAGCAAGTACTGGTTAAATCCTATGGTTATAGACTAGATTATTTTTCTAATAACCTAATTCCCTATAACCATGGCTCTGATACCAATCTGTAACACCCCAACCGATGGCGGAAATATCGGGATGTCACGTATTGATGATTGTTCAGTAGCTCATGGTAAATAATAAATTTCATTAAATAATTTAAGTAAGTTACATACAATTGTTCTAAGAATTTGTACATCAAATTGAATAAAACTATGCAAATATCCTCAAGCATCAATTCAAATCTCCAAGCAAGTAGAACCTGAAACATGTTAAGTTGAAAATGTTTTGGGTCAACAAAAGTTGGTGAGAATTACATAGGTTTTGATAGTTGAATAAAATTGTTGTGCAATTCATGTGTCATGGCAATCTAGTCCATATGCGAAAACATACTAGAAGTAAATCGAGTGCATAATCAACCTTGTTGACTGTTGTATTGTGGTACATCCCATACGCTCATGGTTCACTCGTTTATATTGCAGTAACAAACACCCACGTAACCTTTGTAGGAGGCACGTATCCGGGTGAGATTGTCAGTCCAATAGATCTATCAATGTATACCGTTTGGTTGATGAATGTTTATGCTAGAATTGTGCTTACCCTAGTCATGTTCAAGACATAATGCAACATAGAAAAACACATAGACACATTGATGATTGAATTGCATAAATGATGTTGTAACATGTTTCACCCCAAAAATGGTGATAAATAGAAAAGGGGCTATGTAAAACTCACCTTAGCAAAATGTTATGTCTCGTGAAAAAAAGAGAATAATGTGTTGTGAATGTATACGAGGCGAATCCCAAAGACTCAACAACGTAGCTAGTCCAAATTGAAGAAAACGAAAAAGAAAGAATATCAAGCTTCCAATTCGCCAATTACAAGAGCTTATAATCAAAGCTTCAATTGTAGAAGTAATAGACTATAGAAGAAAGGTATGAGGGAAAGTTTAATCGGATTGAAACAATCGATTTAGAGGTGCAAAGTATAATGGGTCATAGGTGGGTTTTTATACTAGTTTTGGATTCAATTAGCCATTAAAATTGGTCAACACCATAAAGTAAGGTTTTATGATGAATTGACTATTTGACTAAGACTTTGACTGTTTGACTAAGACTTTGACTAGGACTTTGACTATTTGACTCAAGGCTTTATTTAAAAAAAAAAAATCTTGTATGTGAAAAAAAAAATTAGAATCATATTATTATTATTATTATTTATATACATTTATGTATGTATATAAGTTGTGAGTTAGGATAAATAAAGACTTAGGCATATTTGTATAATATTAATGATAAAGGTGTAATAAAAAAATTTTATATATATAAGGGCTTTTTATGTATTAAAATTTTGGGGAAAATTTTGCGATGTTACAGTACCCATGTTTTCCGTTTTACGGTATTGGTACTTTCGGGTAGCGGTACCGGTTTGGTACGATCTGACATTTTGGGTAGATTTGCCTTCAATTACTTGTAACGCAATGATCATTTTTGGTACCTGCACCGGTACCCATTTTTTCCAATTTTCAGGACCGTTACTTCCATTACTGGTACCGGTTCGGTATCGAGATCATCCCTACTCATTACAACTCATGCTAGCCCTTTAATACTTAATATGAGATGATAAAACCCATAAACTTCAAAATTGATGCATTTTTATATATTCTTGCCTAAAGTAGTTACAATGACAAATGTATTTATAAGTTTGAACAAAAATTGTTAAAACAATAAAAATGAAAATTTACATTTTTTATATGTTATATATATATATATATATGTCAAATAATGTAATTTTGACATATATTTGGTACCGGTACCATGTTTTCCGTTTTATGGTATTGGTACTTTCGGGTAGCGGTACCGGTTTGGTACGATACGATATTTTGGGTAGATTTGCCTTCAATTACTTGTAACGCAACGATCATTTTTGGTACCTGCACCGGTACCCATTTTTTTCCAATTTTCAGGACCGTTACTTCCATTACTGGTACTGGTTCGGTATCGAGCTCATCCCTACTCATTACAACTCATGCTAGCCCTTTAATACTTAATATGAGATGATAAAACCCATAAACTTCAAAATTGATGTATTTTTATATATTCTTTTCTAAACTAGTTACAACGACAAATGTATATATAAGTTTGAACAAAAATTCTTATAACAATAAAAATTTACATTTTTATATGTTATATATATATATATATATAATATATATATATGTCAAATAATGTAATTTTTTTAATTAGGAGTATCATTTGAGAGGGAAGTTTATAATGATATATTTTTAGAGGAGATTTAGGAGGGAATTTGAAAGTTTGTAATTTTGAGGGGGGAAGTATTTTGAGTGGGAAGTCGTAGTATTTATAGCCACATTGAATTTTATTATTTTAAGTGTAGATATTGTTTAACCTTTAGTCACACATATTTTTTTTTCCATGACGTTTGATATTATTCCGTTGAAAAAAACAAAGTGACGATGGTGTGGCTTATAGTTATAGAATGCCACATGAAATTTATAATTTTGACTGTGACTATTGTATAACATATCGTCACACTTATTTGCCCCGTGAAACTTGCTATCATTTTGTGACACAAAAATAAACAATGACAATAGTGTGGCTAATAGTTATGTAAAGCCACATGCATTTTTGTAACATTAAGTGTGGCTATTGTCTATCCTTTGGTCACTTTCCATGACATTTGTTCATATTTCGTCACATAAAAATAAACAAAGTGACGATGGTGTGACTAATGTTTATGTAAAGCCACATGAAATTTTGTAATATTAAGTGTGACTATTGTGTAGCCTATGGAAACACAATAATATATATGGCCATATGTATTAGCTTTTCACCACACCAACAGACAGATATTATGGTTGTAGATCACATTTGGCCGCACCTTTTTAGTGTGGCTACTAAATGTCACAGTTTTTTCTTAAAGTGTGGCTAAAGGTTTCAAGGTGATGTGTTTTTGGTGACATGAAACAAATATTGTGTCCGAAGATCAAGAAAGGCCACACCTTTTCTCGTGTGGCTATAGAATGTCACGGTTTTTTCTTAAAGTGTGGCGAAAGGTTTTGAACTGTTATACAATGGTCGCAGGAATACATAAGATGTGTAGCTAAATATAGGCTAGAAGGTTTTGAAATGTGATTAACGACCTTTAGCCACACATTCAATAAAATGTGTGGCAGTGCGATTTTAGGCTAAAGCCACATTTTGGCGTAGTGAAATAACTCAAGCCTATTCCATTCCAATCCTCCCAGCCTACCATCCGCTTCCCTACCTACGAACGAAATACCTTCCACTCTCTCGAGCCCACAAAACTCCCACTCTCACCCATCCGGCCCAAACCCATCATCCGACTACTCCATCCCACCTTCCGAACCATCCACAACCGCACCCTCCACCAATAACCAAACCATCAACTCTCATCCTATGACCATTTGTGCAAAGGATGGGATCTTTAAACCAAAACACTTTGCTAACCTTTCTCAAACCACCACTCATCCTCTACATCACTCTCTATTCTCTTCCCATATCCCAAAAGTCATCAAAAACGCTCTCAAAAATCCTAAATGGATTCAAGCAATGCATGACGAATTAAAAGCTCTTCACGCCAATCAAACTTGGACGCTTGTTCCTCGCCCCACTACCACTAACATCATTGGATCTAAATGGATTTATATAATCAAATATAAATCAAACGGATCCATTGATCACTACAAAGCACGACTTGTGGCCCAAGGATTCACTCAAATACCGGGACTAGATTTCTCTCATACCTTTAGTCCCATCGTCAAATCTTCCACCATCCGGGTTGTTCTTAGTCTCGCTACCATCAACAAATGAACACTACGGCAATTAGACATCAATAATGCCTTTCTAAATGGTCATCTCACTGAAACCATTTTCATGGAACAACCTCTGGGTTTTGAAGATTCCAACTGACCCAATTATGCGTGTAAACCTAATCGTGCACTTTATGGTTTAAAACAAGCACCACGTGCTTGGTTCCACTGTTTAAGATCTTTTCTTCTTAAACGTGGCTTTCAAAACAGTCGAGCCGATACATCTTTGTTCGTTTACAATCACCAATGTATCTTACTTTATCTCCTTGTTTATGTTGATGACATCATTATCACCGGGAATAATGAACATTTCATCACTGTCACACCCCGATCACAGTGGGCCTGGTCGAAATACAGATTGATGTCAAACTTGCACAACGGAAGTAACAATGACTATATTTAATATTAATACAAATTCTAGTTCCAAAAATGTAATTATACAACTTAAATAAATAGTTGAATAACTATGCAAGGACGAAGCGTTGCGGTCGTCGAAGCAGCTTCTTTGAGAAGTCCTCTAGTCGAAGCGATTTCTACCAAACATATCTCTAATCTCCAAGTAGTGCAGTCCTCGAATTATGTATTCTCTAATAAGGCCTCTAGTAACCCACTACCTTGTATCTCTATCCATGAGCATCTCTAGTCCGTAAACTTGAATATAATCTCATGCTTCAAACCATCCAATCGTGGTACCTGAACACATGCTTAAAAATAGGTTTGGGTCAACAAATATGTTGGTGAGTCCATGTGTGCGTTTAAATGGTTCAATTGTAAGTTTTATCATGTCAAAATAAGTTTACAAGTTTGCATGGTTTTACACAAAATAGATTTATTATTCCAAATGGATTTATCATTTCGAAACAGGTTTCATGCAGTTCAACACATGGTTTAGCACTAGTGATGTACAAGCCACACCTCAAACCTGACACTGAATTCATCTACTCCCATTATGGATTCTCATGGCAAAATACATATCACATATCTCAGTGGAGGGTTTTCCCGGCTTTCCGGGTCCACTGTGTATGGGTTTCCCCAAGTAGTACTACCCACATATTGGTTAATGAGTGTGAATGATATCGGGAGCACCTTGTCACATCATACTGGTTTATCACACTGAAAACATGTGTTCACGCCAAAATAGTTTAAATACAAAAGAGGGGAGGTTCACGGTGCTCACATTGGTAGCGTATCACATCATGTCAAGTCTCACAGTCGTATGGTATTCCAAATCCAGAGCCCACCTATGATTCACATGTAACGTCCTAATATAATCTCAAGCATCAGTGTGTGTAGCCGAGTATCGTGGTTACATGGGTGGACTGGGACTTTTAGCTATTAAGGTTGACTTGTTCTAATTAATATTAGTGGTGACTAAAACTTGTATCAAAATATATTATTTGCAATAATCCTAGTTCAAGTTATAAGTAGATGTATGGCGTAGGTCCTTTATTTCAATATTATATGTCCAATCCATTGTTTATTTTATTTCTACGTTCTGATTTCTTATTATATTTAAACAAAGTTGCTGACTTTAACTTTGATTCACAAGGTTTTTCCGGGCTGCATGCATTTAATCATATATTCATTCAAAATTGGGAAAAAGGCGCAACAAAGTGCGCATGCAGTCCTGGTCATTTGTAACTGTTTTAAACTTATTCTAGGCTGGTTGAGGCTAGTTTTGGGCTTTTTAGACTGTGGTTTTGGCTGGCTTAAATTATACGAAACTACTTTTTGCCTGTTAACCCTCAAGTTTTTTTGTGCACCTTGCTACATTTAAGGCAGTTTTGCCTGTGTTGGTTGGATTTTTATACACTTGCTTATTGGTTTGAAGAATTATATGGTAGCAAGAACCTAACCAGAACCAACCATAACCTAAATTATGCAGGGGTCATCTAAATGTGTTATAGATTGTTGAGTAAAATCTTTTTTTTTCGTCCCTGTGGTGTTTAAGAACTTGAAAAATTCTCTATTGATCTTTTTTTACTTTTCACCCGTTCAACTTATTTTTTGTAGTTGAATTCTATGGGCCTCCTTACCCATCAAATACACAATTGTTAATGACCCATTTTACTTAGGTATGGTGTATAGCTTTAATGTGGTGGGTATCATAAAGAAACTATACACTCTCAAAACTAAAAGTAAGGTAAAGTCTCCCCGCTATGTTTTTTTAGACAAAAGTCAAAACATATTTAAAAAAAGTATGTGGTTTAAGTTCTAAAACTGTTGTTTCATTACTGATTAAGTCCAACCACCAATAATTCAAAGATTCAATCTTTTTCTCATTAATAACAAAAGCAAAAGATAAAAAAAAGTTAATATATCATAAAGGATAAAGGCTAAATCTTTTTTACAAACCCATGCATTAAAGATCATAAGAATTTATTTTGGTTAGCTTTATGTTAAGGAATTTAATACCTCTTTAAAGAGGTCACCTTGAAGGGTAAATATTAAATCTTTTTTTATTCACATAGCCACCAATTTTAATACATTTCATTTAGTGAAAGTTGCCTTAAAGCTTTTGATGGGATTGGGTACCGAATACACTATTCCGCATACCCAAACCCGGAACAATATCGCCGCGCGGAGAAAAGCCTATGCGCAGGAAGTGGTCAAAGCACATTAATGACCGGTCAAAGGTCAAGTCTCGGTCAAGGCGAAAGTCATGCATGGTCAAATGCCATGCATGAATCAAGGCTTCAAGCACGTTGACTAGATATTAGAGGCGGTATTATGTTCCACTGTTCCCATTAATTATGCTTTCCATATATCACCTCACTAACATAATTGAGGGTGATGGAGACAACCTAACCACTGTTAGGACTTGGGTAATGGTGGCATACAGACTCTCCTATAAAAGGGATCACATCCTAATAGGAGAGGACACTTTCTACTGACCTGAAGAGCTATCACACTTGATAGTATCCTCATTCACCCCGTTTTTGTTATAAACAACTACCTCGTATAGTCGTCTCCACACCCACATATTCACTCTTGTTTGCAGGTTCCTCCATCCATAGCTGTTAGTGAAGGATCAACCCTGTAGTGACTCATAATCTTATCATCCCTAACCGGTGGTAAGACTATTTGTTTCTTCATTGGCGTCATCCCTTACGGCTTTAACAATCTTTCAAACTAGCAACATGGCTTTCTCAAAGGATGCAAACAACAATAACATTGCTGAAGTAGATGCCACAATCAATGACGAGATCCAGGATGTTACACCAAACACTATCACGAAGAATGTGGCTCAGAAGCAACCGGCTTAGACATTCCAGTTCCACCCAATCAAGGGAGGATCTACTGGAGGAAAGAAGAAACAAGACAACCTATCTCTGGTTGACCTGGACGAATGGTTGGCTCGACAAAATTCAAAAACAATCGTTAAATATCAGAAGATGGTAATGAATCAAGCTAAACTTAACGTCCAAAAGACGTTAAGTTTCGACACTAGGGAGGAAGATTTAGAGTCTCCTCGTGACAACAACAATGGCCGTCGCACTAAGGGACCTCGTCAGGCGGTGCGTGGTGGAGACCGTGGTAGAAATACTCACGGTCAGGACCCCGCCAACTTGAATGAGGAACCAGACGGCTATGAATCAGAAAATGAGGTGCATCATGATTCTAATAAAAAGCAGAATTCTAAATCTGTTGCCAGCAGTCTGGCACCCAAAGATGATGACCTCTATAAGCTATACAGGCCGAAGACTTTTGCCGAAAGATCAAAGTTCTGTGCGCGTATCGCGCTAGCACCATTGCCCCAAGAGTGCAAGCTACCAAGCACCATCGGGAAATACGACGGTTTGCGTGATCCAGACGATCACTTACATGCTTTTGATTGCGCAGGCAGCTCCAAGCTGTGGCCGGTGCAAGCCTGGTGCCATCTGTTCGTGCAAACGTTAACAGGGGCAGCCAGAGTCTGGTATGAAAGTTTGCCTGTAGGAAGTCTGGTGGACTTCGATGATCTAATAAGAAAATTCAAGAACCACTTCTCTCATCTACGCAAACACAAGAAGGACAAAGCTCACATTCTCCTGTGTACGCGCCACGAAAACGAATCTATGGAAGATTACATCGTCAGATATAACAATGAAGCCCTCCAGCTAGGATGCGGAGAAGAACTTACCCGTGCAGCATTCATACACGGGGTAAGAAACGACGATTTGATGAAGTGCCTAACGGGAAAAGATGGCGTGCCGCAAGCTTGGGATGAAGTGATTGAAGCTGCCAAAGTGTATGCATCTTCCGAACGATCCTTTCATCGAAACAAAAACACGCACCAAAGTAGCAACCACCATCCATCCTCAAACAAAGGGAAGGGAAAACAGTTTGTCTGGTCTAGAATTTCAGGCACAGCAGAGGAAGGAAAATATTCCTCCGCGCAAGATGTACGAAACATGCTTAGCTCAAGAGGGCCCCGTGATCACAAAGGACACTCAAAGAAGAATTACGAGTGGACACCACTGTACAAAACACCATCTGAGGTGTTAAAAACTGAACAAATTCAATTCCCGAAATCGCAAGAGCTCCGAGGTGACAGACGGAACGTCGATAGGTCCAAATACTGTGAGTATCATGAAGACCACGGACATATGACAGACAACTGTTATAGTCTGAAGATGGAAATAGAAAACGCCATAAAATCAGGGCAGTTAACGCACCTTGTGAAGAACATGCGGAGAAAGCAGAGAGACAACACGGGGGGAGGCGAACCCTCTTAGAAAAAGATACGCAATCTCAATGCGCATCACGTGTATAGCACATCGCGCAATACATGCAACATGATCCATAGAAACGCAAGTCACAAACGCACCTTTACGGAGGCAAGAGATGATTCATGGAAAGAAGAACAAGTGATTATGCCAAGAGTAAAGGGTAGGGCTTCGTCCACAGCTCCACTGATCATCTTGGGCGTTGTTGGCCATTATCGAACAAGATATATGTTCTTGGACAATGGCAGCAGCACCGACATTATGTACCAGCAGTGTTTCGACCAGCTGGACGATGATGATGACAAAAGAAGAATAATACCAACAACAGAGCCAATTTCGGGCTTTATTCATGAAACAATTTACCCACTGGGTATGCTCACTTTTCCAGTAACACTCTGAGACGGAAAGCATTCGCGCACTGAAACGTGCGACTTTATAGTTCTTCCCGTTAATTCCTCGCATGACATCTTACTGGGGCGTGAAGGATTGGCAAAGTTCAACTGCAACGCATCCACGTCACATCAGATGGCAGGTTTCCCTACGCGAACAGGAGTTGCATTTGTTCGCGGAAACAAAACATGTCACACAACAGAAGCGCCAAGGCCCGCAAAACAAACAAAATCAACGGTCAGAACCGAACCGGAAAAATGGGTTATTAACCCTACATTCCCGGAACAGACAGTTGTCATCGGCCATGAAATCTCTGACTCCATCCGCACTCATTTGAAGCAACTGCTAACCAAAAACATGGATATCTTTGCTTTTAAGCCAGCAGACATGGTTGGCGTCCCGCGTCACATTGCGGAGCACAAGCTCAACGTCTACAAAAACGCCGAGCCAGTGGCCCAGAAGAAGCGCAGCATGGGGCCAGAGAAAACAAAGGCGATGAATGAACAAGTGATGGAACTCTTGAAGGCCGGTATCCTTCGCACGAGCAAGTATTAAACTTAGGTGGCAAATCCAGTCATGGTAGGAAAATCCAACGGCACCTGGCGCATGTGTGTGGATTACAAGGACCTGAACAAGGCCTGCCCAAAAGATTGTTACCCGCTACCTGAAATTGACCTGAAAGTCGATTCTTTGGCACCCTACAGGTTTAAATGTTTCCTAGACGCTTACAAGGGTTATCATCAAATTCAGATGGCCAAAGAGGACGAAGACAAGACAGCATTCCGCACAGACATGGCACCTTCTGCTACACCAAGATGCCGTTCGGGCTAAAAACGCAGGGGCAACATATCAACGTTTAATGGACACCGCGTTTGTAAAACAAATCGGTGTAAATTTGGAGGTGTACGTTGATGACCTGGTGATAAAAAGCAGAGAAGAAGACCAGATGTTAATTGACATTCAAAAAACCTTTGATCAATTGCGCAGTGTGCGGATGAAACTTAACCCGGGAAAATGTTCCTTCGGGATGGAAGAGGGAAGATTCCTCGGAGTCGTCGTAACAAAAGATGGTTTCCGGCCCAACCCGGATAAGGTACAAGCAATTGAGCGAATGCCATCTCCATCTTCAGTCAAAGAAGTCCAAACTTTGATGGGGCGACTTGTAGCTTTGAACAGATTTCTGTCAAACTACGCGTCTAAAACTTTCCCCTTCGTGGACACGCTCAAGAATTGCTTGAAGAAATCAAACTTCAACTGGACTGAAGAGGCAGAAGCTGCGTTTCAAGACATGAAGAAGTGTTTGAGCAACCTACCAACACTCACTGCTCCGCTACCAAAAGAACCGCTTACCTTATACCTATTTGTCACTGATAAGGCAGTAGGTGCGGTGCTTATGGTCGATAGAAAGGGGGTACAAACCCCCGATATACTATGTCAGCCGTATGCTGCTCGACGCAGAAACCCGCTACTCAACAATGGAAAAGTTGGTTCTCGCGCTAGTCCACGCTTCGAGAAGGCTGCACATATACTTTCAAGGGCATCCGATCAATGTCCTCACAGATTTCCACATCAATGACATCTTGCGCAAACCAGAACTTTCTGGACGTTTGGCCAAATGGGCGATAGAATTGGGTGAACATTCAATCTCATACAAAGCAAGGTCTTCCTTCAAGGGACAAATCCTTGCAGATTTCATTGCGGAAGTCCCAGCAGACAAAGTTGAAGAATGTACAAAAGAGACATCATCAAAATCAACCCCGCTTGATGAGACTCAAATATGGAAACTATTCACCGACGGCGCTTGCAATGACGAAGGGGCCGGCGCAGGTTTACGTCTGATAACTCCGAAAGGGAAAGAGTACACCTATGCAATCCGGATCGACTTCCAAACAACTAACAACGAGGCAGAATATGAAGCACTGATCGCAGGCCTACGCATTGCCAAAAGATGGGCGTTCAATACATCGAAGCCCATGTTGATTCAATGTTAGTCGCCAATCACATCGATAGCTCATATGAAGCCAGAGAGCCGTCCATGATTTTATACTTGCAGCACACCAAAGAGCTGATGAATAGTTTCCTCCACTGCAAAGTAACCCACGTACGCAGAAGCCACAACAAGCCAGCAGATGCTTTAAGCAAAATGGCGTCAACTGCATTTGATCATACGGCAAAAGACGTACGAGTCGAGGTGCTGACCAAGCCGTCTGTGCCACAAAAGCAAGTGAACGTGGTTCAGACAGGAAGAGAATCTTGGATCACCCCCATAATGGCCTTCCTGACCAAAGGCATCCTCCCATTTAACAAGGCGGAAGCAAGGAAGCTACAACACAAGGCCTTACATTATGAGGTCGCCGATGGTATCTTATACCGACGGTCTTATCTTGGACCATTGCTCAGATGTGTAGATTCCGCAGAGGCCACATACTTAATAAAAGACATTCACGAAGGCATGTGCGGATTGCACGCATGACCTCGAATGGTCGTCGCCAAACTCATGAACGCTGGATACTATTGGCCGGGAATGCACCTTGATGCATTAAGAGAGCTGCGCAAATGTGACGCCTGCCAACGGCATACGCTTGGCACACCTAGACCAAAGAACAACTTGATACCAGTCACCACAACATGGCCATTCCAAAAATGGGCCATTGATCTAGTGGGACCTTTCCCTACGGCGCCATGCAACGTCAAATACTTAGTAGTCGCCATTGATTACTTTACTAAATGGGTGGAAGCAAAGACGTTAGCCACAATTGATGGGCACAACATTAAAAAATTTATATGGGAATTTATCATCTGCAGATTCGGTCTACCACTGGAAATTATAAGCGACAATGGAACGCAGTTTGTGGACCAACACTTACAAGAATGGCTCTCTTCAATGAAAATCAAACAGATATTTACTTCAGTAGCGCATCCTCAAGGCAATGGCCAGGTAGAGCGCGCAAACAGAAGTATCGTCGAAGGCATTAAAACACGCCTAGGAACAAGACGTAGCGGCTGGGTAGATGAATTACCCCATGTCCTTTGGGCCCACCGCACACTTTCCAAAACAAGTACCGGGGAAACACCGTTCAGCCTAACATATGGAACTGAAGCGGTAATCCCAACAGAGGTCACGCATCCCTCCCCAAGAGTTTTGCTCGCGCAAAAAACTGACAATGATAAAGAGCTGAGAATGAACCTAGACTTACTAGATGAACGCCGAGATTCGGCCTGTGTTCGAGAAGCCTCATACAAGAGACAGTTAGAAAAATACTACAACGCGCGGGTCAAAGAACAATCTTTCCGCGTCGGCGATTTTGTTTTCCGCAATAATAAAGCTTCAAATGCGGAAAAACTAGGAAAGCTTGCTCCAACTTGGGAAGGACCTTACAAAATCCAAGAGGTACTGGGAAAAGGAGCATACGCTCTAGAACGCCTAGATGGTTCGCCAATACAACGTACTTGGAATGCAGCGCAACTGCGTATATGCTACATGTAATCTGCTATTTCATAATTTTGTAATAAGGACTTTATGTCCAACGTCATTTATTTTACAAAAAGCATTTGTCATACAAGCCATCGTTCGACATTACAACCTACAAACCCTATACGTAGATTGTTGCTACAAAAAGGGGGTCAATACAAAAACAAACTATACCCCACAGACATGAAGATCAACAGCGATTTCAAAAGACTTTACTTATAATTTACACATAAGGGCTCCAACATACTGGAAACACACATTAACCTTTAGCCTTCCTGGTTTTAGCTTGGTTACATCTCCTAACTCTGACAACTTCTTCATCTTCAACGGTTGCCCATCAGAAGTACCTTGATCATCCAGATTATCAGGCCGCGTGTCTTCTTGGGACAACAAATGTTCACAATATTCGGCTAAACGATCAAGAGCATCTGTTGAAGGCTGATCATGACTAGGATGCTGAGATAGCCTCATCATCCCCTGTAATTCTAATCTCTCCATGATACCAAGGTTGTTGTTGGATGAGGTAGTCGCCATTTTTTCAGAAAGAATGGTATAATTTTTTAAAAGGTAAATAATGGAGAAGATGAAAGATACACTTACTATATATAAAGGAGAGAGGTTATGGCCATTAATTACTATTAATGGTAACCACTCGATTACCCTAGGGAAGTGTCACAGTCGCCCTGACAAGCGCCGGCATAACCGTCACATCAATCATGAAGTAATCTGGCAGACACTTGTGTTAGAAAACAAAGATGACATCACCAAATGATTAGCACACACACGTGTAAAACAAAGGATATGCTACATTTGTTCTATTAGAAAAGAGAAATAAATTGTTCATCAGAAAAGTTACAACCAAAGACAAGGAAAGGAATAAATCATTCAACCAAAGTTCAAATACTGAGATATATCATCAGCATTAGAACCTTCCACACGCTTGTCGCTGGCCGCAGATGATGTCCCGGCCCCACCATCAGTAGCAACTGCTTTGGCCTTCTCCTCTCTTTGCGCCTTTTCCGCAAGTTCCGCACCAAGGTGATCTGATTTGATAAAATAATTGCGCAATTCACCTGCGGGGTCATCAGTTTTCATACAAGCCTCCAACAGGTTGAATACTTCAAATTTCAGATGCTCATAATCGTCATAGGCCTTCATCAAATCATCATCATACGACTCATTCTCGTACGGACCGGCCTCCTTCTCCTTACCATCCGCATGATGGCAAAAGCCTTCACAGAAACCCAATTTCAATCCTTGTTTCACGGAGGTGCTGGAAATGCGGGCAATCACCTCTGTCAGCGTAGGATCATTCCAGACACGCTTAAATATCTGCATGACAAAAGTATTACATCAAATTTCGAAACCATCAATAATCAGTTATGTAAAAGGGGATTTCTAGCTTACTCCAGCGACACCATCGCTCATCAACCAAGCTATTCTCTCATTGGCAGCAACGGCCATGTCAGTGGCTTGTCCAAACAAAGCTTGCACCTTGTCCAACTCCAGCTTCGCCTGCGAGCAAGAAGACTCCGCCAAAGTCTTTTCTTCCTGATGCTTGGAATTCTCTAACACCAGATCTTTTATCTTGGTCTCCACATCAGACAACGAGGTGGTCACCTTGAGAAGATCATCATGCTAAGAATTATACTTCTGGATAGTATCGGCAAGTTCCGCCTGCTTCTCTTCATAAGATTTTTGGCTTTGCTCCATTTCCTTCTTCAGACGAGCATTCTCAAGCTTCAAATTCTCAATAGTGGAGCGCAAAAGCTCAGTTTCTTGATTTGTCCTCTTACAAGCAGCGGACCAGGCCTTGGAGGCTTCAACTTTATCTTTCTTTACCTTGTCAATCTCTTCAACAGCATCATGAGCCACTTTCTTGTGATGCTCAATCTCTGACCGAATCTCATAACGAGCGCGCTGAAATTCTTCTTCGCGCCTTAGCAAACTGGCTTCTGAATCTTTCAGGTTCTGATAATCTCACTGGAACTCATTTTCACGCCTGATAAGAGAACCAAGGCCGCTCATACCCAATGAGAGATTCATCGCCATATCAAGGAACAGAGATCGCCGATCAACACTATCTTGATAATCGCGCTCGGCAGGAGGAACAGATAACATGACAAACTCCTGCGCATCAAGCGCATTTGTAAATCGAGTAGTATCAAGAATGTCCCAACGTGGCTGATATGGCCTTGGCGAGTCCGCTTCACGCGATGAATACATTCTTCGCCGGTGACCAGTCTGACCAGAACTATCACCACAACCTACAGAGGCATCCCTATAAATCACAGTAGAGTCCACTACTGTGCGCATAAAACTAGAAGGGTTCTCACCAACAACTTCATTTCCCTTCCCTTTCTCAAGAGCAACCTCGAATCCCTGCGAAGAACTTGGCTCGTGTACTTGCTTCAGTGATAGGTCAGGGCAATCAACATCCAAATTTGGGGTTGCGGACTCATCCACCTTCTTTCCCGCATCCTTATCAACGTCAATCACCAAGTCATCTGGGGTGGGCTCAACCTGTGGTACCACATTCTCCTTCACAACCACCTCAGGAACCTTGACGGCAGTTGTATCTTCTGTCGACTCCGCAGCCACGCCAACATTCTCAACAGGCTGGTCAGACGAAGATACTTTCTCCAACACCGTAGTGGATTGCTTCATGCGAGATTCTGCAAAAGGATGTTGTCCTACATTAGCTATTCACAATATTACAACATATGTCGTTTAACAATACGCCAAAAGGGAACAAAAATATACATACCAGACAAGTGCCTCAACGTCTTCATAGAAAGATTCTCACGCACTGGTGGAGGCTTCCAGGAATCTCAAGCTTGTCACTGGTTGGCCAAGACAAAGGTTTGAAAAAATCAACCGAAAACCGCCGCAATAGGCTCCGGACGCAGCATACTGACCGCTTCTCCCGACTGAGGGATTTGAACCTGTTTCTGATTCAACTCGGTAACCCTTTGCTGATATAACTCGTTGGTAACAATCTCCGACTGGCGGACAGGAGACGAGCGTCTAGCGCGTTTCTGCTCTAACTCTGAGTCTGACTCTGTTAATTCTTCATCTACTTCCTCAACGATAATGGGAGCAGCAGGCGTTTGGTTTTCTTACTTGCTATGGCACGCTTCCTAGATGTACCCGTGCCTGGTGCGGAAATCACATTTGTATACATTAAACTACGTGTGAGGAATTAATAAAGGAGTTACAAAGACTAACCAACATGTTTCTTGCGCTCAGAAGTAACTTCTTCGACATCAATCATGGCCTTTCTGCGGAGTTGTATACCCGCACCTACCACGAAGAATGCGCTAAATCAGTACGCAGGACGCGTACCTACTGTGCTTCCTTCGCGCACAAAAGAAACTTATAAATAAAAACATAAATAGACGGGATTCATAGCCTGTTCTGACATATTGCTTCGGAGGATTAACGAGATTAGGGAACAGAAAGTTCGCACTAATCCTCTCCGATAACCGCTGCGCGCCTGCAACAGACAGAGTGTACAACACCTTTGCCTCACCACGCTTGGCAAATAAGTCAAACAGAGGAACACCTGGATACAATCGCGCAACATAAAGACCAACACAAGAAAATATGTAAACAAAAAAGCACAGATGACCTCATTATCTTCCGGAGGATTCGGATCATGACCTTCAGGGCTGATAAGACTGAGTCCCAGTAGATTCAAAACACTTTCCGGACATTCGTCCATCATGTTCTTTGAATCCTGCCATTGGGGGAAATTCAACAATCTTCTCCTTTAAACCAACCATCATCCATTGAAAAGCAGCAGGGATAACACCACAGTTGATATAGAAAAACTTATCTTTCCACTCATACATGGACTTCACCTTCTCCGATACAAGCTGCTTCACCTTCCGGCGAATGCCTAAGCTATACCAACCGCTACCGCCACACGGGCAGCTTCAAGAATATAAAACACATTCAACTTCTCGAATGTAGCTTCAATCTCCAAAGCCCTACAGGTAGCTTCAAAGTGAAGCAAACGGCACCACCCATACGGGGTCAATTGTGTAGGGTGAATGCCATATTTCAACAAGGCATCCACCACAAACCTGGTAGCCGGTAAACGGAAACAACACTTGGTAAAGGCTGCTGTATACAACGTTATCTTCCTAGGGGGTGCTTGCAGAGCATTTTTTCCCCTCGGTCGGAAGCTCTGGCTCCCATTCAGATAGAATGCCATACTGATCAAGGAAGCTTAAATACGAGGGTTTGTCCCACTTAATAGTAGTGGCTTCCATACTTTTTGATGATGCTTTACCAAGATCCTTGACAGAATCTGATGTCTTACTAGATTCTAGAACATTTTGTGAATCTTGAGACATGGTTAGAGAAATAACAAGATTTGGGAGAAGAGATGTTAACAAAGAATTCAAATTTTGAAATTACTGGAAATGGGAAAAGCCGTTATTAAAAATCAATATATAGGCTTTGCAATTAATACGGCTGACGTCATGCTCAGTAGACTAGCCAGACTTTTTCGTGCATGAGTCTAATAGGGAAGTGCCACGTGTACACCTGAAGACAAACATACGTCACACGCGCCTCACGCGCCCACTTTCCTGACAACCGCCGCTTAACGTGCCTACACACTTCTCCACTACAACTAGTCACGTCAGGCCCACTCACCATATGGACCACAAATTTTTTAAATCATGGGGAAGTGACAACTGTCCATAGCAAATCACCGACGTGTCCTACACCTGCGGAACTGTGACGTAAATTCCTATCACCCGTTCTCCGCACAAAAGTATCCGCAACCAAAAAAACATTCAGCAACCACATACATGCAAGCTACCATGGAAGACAAGCTCTTATCAAGACCACACATCTTATAAGTCCAGTATCCCTCCTATCTCATCATAACTTCTCAGTTAAGAGACACACTGGACTGGGGGACTTGATGGGATTGGGTACCGAATACACTATTCCGCATACCCAAACCCGGAACAACATCGCCGCGCGGAGAAAAGCCTATGCGCAGGAAGTGGTCAAAGCACATTAATGACCCGTCAAAGGTCAAGTCTCGGTCAAGGCGAAAGTCATGCATGGTCAAATGCCATGCATGAATCAAGGCTTCAAGCACGTTGACTAGATATTAGAGGTGGTATTATGTTCCACTGTTCCCATTAATTATGCTTTCCATATATCACCTCACTAACATAATTGAGGGTGATGGAGACAACCTAACCACGGTTAGGACTTGGGTAATGGTGGCATACAGACTCTCCTATAAAAGGGATCACATCCCCAATAGGAGAGGACACTTTCTACTGACCTGGAGAGCTATCACACTTGATAGTATCCCCATTCACCCCGTTTTTTTTATAAACAACTACCTCGTGTAGTCGTCTCCACACCCACATATTCACTCTTGTTTGCAGGTTCCTCCATCCATAGCTGTTAGTGAAGGATCAACCCTGTAGTAACTCATAATCTTATCATCCCTAACCGGTGGTAAGACTATTTTTTTCTTCAGCTTGGTTTTAAAAGCGCAAAGCGCACAAAAGTGACGATGTCTAAAACCGAGGGGCAAAGCGCAAAAGCGGTGGAATTTTCGTACGCGAGGCGCAAAGCGATTATATAACTTTTTTTATATATGCTATAGGTGTTTAGCATCATTTACACAAAATATAGATACAAATAAGGTTTATATATGATTTAACTTAAATGTACAACCTTTTTAGCTATATGTATAACAATTTTAAGCATAAAAACACCCCCGTATTAAAAGCGCGCGCCTCAGGAGCTATTTTGGCCAAAAATCGCGCTTTTCTTGCGCTTTATGTACGGTGCTCAGCTTGTGTTACATGAGGCGCATGGACTGGCGCCTAGGTGCGCCAGGCGCACTTTTTAAAACACAGCCTTCTTTAAGGGCAAACTTAAGGGTAAAGTTCCAATCTTTTTCAATAACAAATGAAGTATATACAAAGAAGTTATTTTTAACTTTTACATGATCAAAAAGATCATGTTGGAGGTATCTCCACGAGTGGTTTATCAAAGCAGCAATGTGTCCCCATGGTGACTAACCCATTAATCATGGGTGTGGGTTCGGGTTCGCAATGCTTTTTGGCCTGGCCTTGTAACATACATACGTGTATAATATTATTTTCCTTGTCAAAATAATAGTCAACTCTCTGGTTTCGGTTTCGTATTTAAATATATTATTTGCATTTATTATTATTAATTTCTTCATCTTTCTAGTTTTAATCGCGAAAAAATTTTGGGTCTCGGACTGGGTTGTTACAATCACCAACTTCATATCATGCTTAAACAAGGAATTTAAAAATTAGGGACCTTTGCGAGTTTGATTTTTTCTCAGCCTCAAAGTTCATCACACAAAAACTAGTCTCTTTCTAAACCAATCCAAATACGCTCATGAAAACACAAGGACATAATCGTTTTTTACTTATACCATTGATAGAAAATTCATAAGTCTGATAGAGGGATGGGTTCATAGTGTAAAAAAAGTAAAAGATGAGGGAATTAGTATGCGATATTTAGAAAGTAAGAACTCAGGTTGACGTCTTCCCTAAACCATAGGAACACAAATTGCACTTTACTCTTTTAGTTTATATTTCTATTAAATTAAAAAAAATATGGTTTCTAAATCGGGGTGAGTTGAACCAGTGGACTATTTAGACTATAGAATGAGCCGAACCAAACAGCCGATTCTTAAACCGGTTCACAAACTCGGTTAAAAAAAAGAGCACAAACTCGTTTAAATAAAATATATTAAAAAAAACTAGTTCAGTTCTTAAACCGGTTCAGTTTGAGACCAAGCTGAATTTTGTACACATCTAACAGTCAAACAAGAGCAGGTCCGATTAGAGGTGTACAAATGAGGCATTTTTAACCAAACTAGTTCGGTTGTTAACCAAATCGGTCTAGTCAACTTTGGTCAAAACAGTTTTGAGGAGAAACCGGTACATGTCATAATCTGGTTTGGGTAAAAATTATACGAACCCATTTCAAATCGTATAGGTTGGGTTAAAATAGGTTTGGCTCATAAAACGGTACCCAAAGGCCAAAACCAGCATATAAAAAAATTATTTTTTGAGTTGGGTTAAAACCGGTTTGGATGACGAGGGTGGAAACTGCTACACAAATTGACAGTTATGATCGGGTTGGCTCAAACCGTCCTGGTAGTTCAAATTGGGTTGGGTTACGAACCGGTTTCTGTTGGATCAGTTTGCTCTTTTTGCTAAGTAAGAACTTGCTATCTTGACACTTAAGTGTTTAGCAAGCCCTTGTATATCAGATAATAAGCACAGCGGAATGTAAAAGTTAAAGCAACACTTTTTATACTTAGGAAGAGTTATTACTCCCCCTTGATGATTGAAACTATTAATGACAAGTATTTATTATGAATCCAAGCAGTAAATGAGAATTAGATACTTAGACAGATTCACAATAAATACAGAAATGGAATAGAACAGTGAAAGTGTTTGAAGGATTTTTCTATTAAAATCAATGTCTAAAATAGAAGGTTGAAGCCTCCTATTTATAGACGTTTACATACATGTTATACCGACGGTCTTATCTTGGACCATTGCTCAGATGTGTAGATTCCGCAGAGGCCACATACTTAATAAAAGACATTCACGAAGGCATGTGCGGATTGCACGCATGACCTCGAATGGTCGTCGCCAAACTCATGAACGCTGGATACTATTGGCCGGGAATGCACCTTGATGCATTAAGAGAGCTGCGCAAATGTGACGCCTGCCAACGGCATACGCTTGGCACACCTAGACCAAAGAACAACTTGATACCAGTCACCACAACATGGCCATTCCAAAAATGGGCCATTGATCTAGTGGGACCTTTCCCTACGGCGCCATGCAACGTCAAATACTTAGTAGTCGCCATTGATTACTTTACTAAATGGGTGGAAGCAAAGACGTTAGCCACAATTGATGGGCACAACATTAAAAAATTTATATGGGAATTTATCATCTGCAGATTCGGTCTACCACTGGAAATTATAAGCGACAATGGAACGCAGTTTGTGGACCAACACTTACAAGAATGGCTCTCTTCAATGAAAATCAAACAGATATTTACTTCAGTAGCGCATCCTCAAGGCAATGGCCAGGTAGAGCGCGCAAACAGAAGTATCGTCGAAGGCATTAAAACACGCCTAGGAACAAGACGTAGCGGCTGGGTAGATGAATTACCCCATGTCCTTTGGGCCCACCGCACACTTTCCAAAACAAGTACCGGGGAAACACCGTTCAGCCTAACATATGGAACTGAAGCGGTAATCCCAACAGAGGTCACGCATCCCTCCCCAAGAGTTTTGCTCGCGCAAAAAACTGACAATGATAAAGAGCTGAGAATGAACCTAGACTTACTAGATGAACGCCGAGATTCGGCCTGTGTTCGAGAAGCCTCATACAAGAGACAGTTAGAAAAATACTACAACGCGCGGGTCAAAGAACAATCTTTCCGCGTCGGCGATTTTGTTTTCCGCAATAATAAAGCTTCAAATGCGGAAAAACTAGGAAAGCTTGCTCCAACTTGGGAAGGACCTTACAAAATCCAAGAGGTACTGGGAAAAGGAGCATACGCTCTAGAACGCCTAGATGGTTCGCCAATACAACGTACTTGGAATGCAGCGCAACTGCGTATATGCTACATGTAATCTGCTATTTCATAATTTTGTAATAAGGACTTTATGTCCAACGTCATTTATTTTACAAAAAGCATTTGTCATACAAGCCATCGTTCGACATTACAACCTACAAACCCTATACGTAGATTGTTGCTACAAAAAGGGGGTCAATACAAAAACAAACTATACCCCACAGACATGAAGATCAACAGCGATTTCAAAAGACTTTACTTATAATTTACACATAAGGGCTCCAACATACTGGAAACACACATTAACCTTTAGCCTTCCTGGTTTTAGCTTGGTTACATCTCCTAACTCTGACAACTTCTTCATCTTCAACGGTTGCCCATCAGAAGTACCTTGATCATCCAGATTATCAGGCCGCGTGTCTTCTTGGGACAACAAATGTTCACAATATTCGGCTAAACGATCAAGAGCATCTGTTGAAGGCTGATCATGACTAGGATGCTGAGATAGCCTCATCATCCCCTGTAATTCTAATCTCTCCATGATACCAAGGTTGTTGTTGGATGAGGTAGTCGCCATTTTTTCAGAAAGAATGGTATAATTTTTTAAAAGGTAAATAATGGAGAAGATGAAAGATACACTTACTATATATAAAGGAGAGAGGTTATGGCCATTAATTACTATTAATGGTAACCACTCGATTACCCTAGGGAAGTGTCACAGTCGCCCTAACAAGCGCCGGCATAACCGTCACATCAATCATGAAGTAATCTGGCAGACACTTGTGTTAGAAAACAAAGATGACATCACCAAATGATTAGCACACACACGTGTAAAACAAAGGATATGCTACATTAGTTCTATTAGAAAAGAGAAATAAATTGTTCATCAGAAAAGTTACAACCAAAGACAAGGAAAGGAATAAATCATTCAACCAAAGTTCAAATACTGAGATATATCATCAGCATTAGAACCTTCCACACGCTTGTCGCTGGCCGCAGATGATGTCCCGGCCCCACCATCAGTAGCAACTGCTTTGGCCTTCTCCTCTCTTTGCGCCTTTTCCGCAAGTTCCGCACCAAGGTGATCTGATTTGATAAAATAATTGCGCAATTCACCTGCGGGGTCATCAGTTTTCATACAAGCCTCCAACAGGTTGAATACTTCAAATTTCAGATGCTCATAATCGTCATAGGCCTTCATCAAATCATCATCATACGACTCATTCTCGTACGGACCGGCCTCCTTCTCCTTACCATCCGCATGATGGCAAAAGCCTTCACAGAAACCCAATTTCAATCCTTGTTTCACGGAGGTGCTGGAAATGCGGGCAATCACCTCTGTCAGCGTAGGATCATTCCAGACACGCTTAAATATCTGCATGACAAAAGTATTACATCAAATTTCGAAACCATCAATAATCAGTTATGTAAAAGGGGATTTCTAGCTTACTCCAGCGACACCATCGCTCATCAACCAAGCTATTCTCTCATTGGCAGCAACGGCCATGTCAGTGGCTTGTCCAAACAAAGCTTGCACCTTGTCCAACTCCAGCTTCGCCTGCGAGCAAGAAGACTCCGCCAAAGTCTTTTCTTCCTGATGCTTGGAATTCTCTAACACCAGATCTTTTATCTTGGTCTCCACATCAGACAACGAGGTGGTCACCTGAGAAGATCATCATGCTAAGAATTATACTTCTGGATAGTATCGGCAAGTTCCGCCTGCTTCTCTTCATAAGATTTTTGGCTTTGCTCCATTTCCTTCTTCAGACGAGCATTCTCAAGCTTCAAATTCTCAATAGTGGAGCGCAAAAGCTCAGTTTCTTGATTTGTCCTCTTACAAGCAGCGGACCAGGCCTTGGAGGCTTCAACTTTATCTTTCTTTACCTTGTCAATCTCTTCAACAGCATCATGAGCCACTTTCTTGTGATGCTCAATCTCTGACCGAATCTCATAACGAGCGCGCTGAAATTCTTCTTCGCGCCTTAGCAAACTGGCTTCTGAATCTTTCAGGTTCTGATAATCTCACTGGAACTCATTTTCACGCCTGATAAGAGAACCAAGGCCGCTCATACCCAATGAGAGATTCATCGCCATATCAAGGAACAGAGATCGCCGATCAACACTATCTTGATAATCGCGCTCGGCAGGAGGAACAGATAACATGACAAACTCCTGCGCATCAAGCGCATTTGTAAATCGAGTAGTATCAAGAATGTCCCAACGTGGCTGATATGGCCTTGGCGAGTCCGCTTCACGCGATGAATACATTCTTCGCCGGTGACCAGTCTGACCAGAACTATCACCACAACCTACAGAGGCATCCCTATAAATCACAGTAGAGTCCACTACTGTGCGCATAAAACTAGAAGGGTTCTCACCAACAACTTCATTTCCCTTCCCTTTCTCAAGAGCAACCTCGAATCCCTGCGAAGAACTTGGCTCGTGTACTTGCTTCAGTGATAGGTCAGGGCAATCAACATCCAAATTTGGGGTTGCGGACTCATCCACCTTCTTTCCCGCATCCTTATCAACGTCAATCACCAAGTCATCTGGGGTGGGCTCAACCTGTGGTACCACATTCTCCTTCACAACCACCTCAGGAACCTTGACGGCAGTTGTATCTTCTGTCGACTCCGCAGCCACGCCAACATTCTCAACAGGCTGGTCAGACGAAGATACTTTCTCCAACACCGTAGTGGATTGCTTCATGCGAGATTCTGCAAAAGGATGTTGTCCTACATTAGCTATTCACAATATTACAACATATGTCGTTTAACAATACGCCAAAAGGGAACAAAAATATACATACCAGACAAGTGCCTCAACGTCTTCATAGAAAGATTCTCACGCACTGGTGGAGGCTTCCAGGAATCTCAAGCTTGTCACTGGTTGGCCAAGACAAAGGTTTGAAAAAATCAACCGGAACCGCCGCAATAGGCTCCGGACGCAGCATACTGACCGCTTCTCCCGACGACTGAGGGATTTGAACCTGTTTCTGATTCAACTCGGTAACCCTTTGCTGATATAACTCGTTGGTAACAATCTCCGACTGGCGGACAGGAGACGAGCGTCTAGCGCGTTTCTGCTCTAACTCTGAGTCTGACTCTGTTAATTCTTCATCTACTTCCTCAACGATAATGGGAGCAGCAGGCGGTTTGGTTTTCTTACTTGCTATGGCACGCTTCCTAGATGTACCCGTGCCTGGTGCGGAAATCACATTTGTATACATTAAACTACGTGTGAGGAATTAATAAAGGAGTTACAAAGACTAACCAACATGTTTCTTGCGCTCAGAAGTAACTTCTTCGACATCAATCATGGCCTTTCTGCGGAGTTGTATACCCGCACCTACCACGAAGAATGCGCTAAATCAGTACGCAGGACGCGTACCACTGTGCTTCCTTCGCGCACAAAAGAAACTTATAAATAAAAACATAAATAGACGGGATTCATAGCCTGTTCTGACATATTGCTTCGGAGGATTAACGAGATTAGGGAACAGAAAGTTCGCACTAATCCTCTCCGATAACCGCTGCGCGCCTGCAACAGACAGAGTGTACAACACCTTTGCCTCACCACGCTTGGCAAATAAGTCAAACAGAGGAACACCTGGATACAATCGCGCAACATAAAGACCAACACAAGAAAATATGTAAACAAAAAAGCACAGATGACCTCATTATCTTCCGGAGGATTCGGATCATGACCTTCAGGGCTGATAAGACTGAGTCCCAGTAGATTCAAAACACTTTCCGGACATTCGTCCATCATGTTCTTTGAATCCTGCCATTGGGGGAAATTCAACAATCTTCTCCTTTAAACCAACCATCATCCATTGAAAAGCAGCAGGGATAACACCACAGTTGATATAGAAAAACTTATCTTTCCACTCATACATGGACTTCACCTTCACCGATACAAGCTGCTTCACCTTCCGGCGAATGCCTAAGCTATACCAACCGCTACCGCCACGGGCAGCTTCAAGAATATAAAACACATTCAACTTCTCGAATGTAGCTTCAATCTCCAAAGCCCTACAGGTAGCTTCAAAGTGAAGCAAACGGCACCACCCATACGGGGTCAATTGTGTAGGGTGAATGCCATATTTCAACAAGGCATCCACCACAAACCTGGTAGCCGGTAAACGGAAACAACACTTGGTAAAGGCTGCTGCATACAACGTTATCTTCCTAGGGGGTGCTTGCAGAGCATTTTTCCCCTCGGTCGGAAGCTCTGGCTCCCATTCAGATAGAATGCCATACTGATCAAGGAAGCTTAAATACGAGGGTTTGTCCCACTTAATAGTAGTGGCTTCCATACTTTTTGATGATGCTTTACCAAGATCCTTGACAGAATCTGATGTCTTACTAGATTCTAGAACATTTTGTGAATCTTGAGACATGGTTAGAGAAATAACAAGATTTGGGAGAAGAGATGTTAACAAAGAATTCAAATTTTGAAATTACTGGAAATGGGAAAAGCCGTTATTAAAAATCAATATATAGGCTTTGCAATTAATACGGCTGACGTCATGCTCAGTAGACTAGCCAGACTTTTTCGTGCATGAGTCTAATAGGGAAGTGCCACGTGTACACCTGAAGACAAACATACGTCACACGCGCCTCACGCGCCCACTTTCCTGACAACCGCCGCTTAACGTGCCTACACACTTCTCCACTACAACTAGTCACGTCAGGCCCACTCACCATATGGACCACAAATTTTTTAAATCATGGGGAAGTGACAACTGTCCATAGCAAATCACCGACGTGTCCTACACCTGCGGAACTGTGACGTAAATTCCTATCACCCGTTCTCCGCACAAAAGTATCCGCAACCAAAAAAACATTCAGCAACCACATACATGCAAGCTACCATGGAAGACAAGCTCTTATCAAGACCACACATCTTATAAGTCCAGTATCCCTCCTATCTCATCATAACTTCTCAGTTAAGAGACACACTGGACTGGGGGACTTGATGGGATTGGGTACCGAATACACTATTCCGCATACCCAAACCCGGAACAACATCGCCGCGCGGAGAAAAGCCTATGCGCAGGAAGTGGTCAAAGCACATTAATGACCCGTCAAAGGTCAAGTCTCGGTCAAGGCGAAAGTCATGCATGGTCAAATGCCATGCATGAATCAAGGCTTCAAGCACGTTGACTAGATATTAGAGGTGGTATTATGTTCCACTGTTCCCATTAATTATGCTTTCCATATATCACCTCACTAACATAATTGAGGGTGATGGAGACAACCTAACCACGGTTAGGACTTGGGTAATGGTGGCATACAGACTCTCCTATAAAAGGGATCACATCCCCAATAGGAGAGGACACTTTCTACTGACCTGGAGAGCTATCACACTTGATAGTATCCCCATTCACCCCGTTTTTTTTATAAACAACTACCTCGTGTAGTCGTCTCCACACCCACATATTCACTCTTGTTTGCAGGTTCCTCCATCCATAGCTGTTAGTGAAGGATCAACCCTGTAGTAACTCATAATCTTATCATCCCTAACCGGTGGTAAGACTATTTTTTTCTTCAGCTTGGTTTTAAAAAGCGCAAAGCGCACAAAAGTGACGATGTCTAAAACCGAGGGGCAAAGCGCAAAAGCGGTGGAATTTTCGTACGCGAGGCGCAAAGCGATTATATAATTTTTTTTATATATGCTATAGGTGTTTAGCATCATTTACACAAAATATAGATACAAATAAGGTTTATATATGATTTAACTTAAATGTACAACCTTTTTAGCTATATGTATAACAATTTTAAGCATAAAAACACCCCCGTATGAAAAGCGCGCGCCTCAGGAGCTATTTTGGCCAAAAATCGCGCTTTTCTTGCGCTTTATGTACGGTGCTCAGCTTGTGTTACATGAGGCGCATGGACTGGCGCCTAGGTGCGCCAGGCGCGCTTTTTAAAACACAGCCTTCTTTAAGGGCAAACTTAAGGGTAAAGTTCCAATCTTTTTCAATAACAAATGAAGTATATACAAAGAAGTTATTTTTAACTTTTACATGATCAAAAAGATCATGTTGGAGGTATCTCCACGAGTGGTTTATCAAAGCAGCAATGTGTCCCCATGGTGACTAACCCATTAATCATGGGTGTGGGTTCGGGTTCGCAATGCTTTTTGGCCTGGCCTTGTAACATACATACGTGTATAATATTATTTTCCTTGTCAAAATAATAGTCAACTCTCTGGTTTCGGTTTCGTATTTAAATATATTATTTGCATTTATTATTATTAATTTCTTCATCTTTCTAGTTTTAATCGCGAAAAAATTTTGGGTCTCGGACTGGGTTGTTACAATCACCAACTTCATATCATGCTTAAACAAGGAATTTAAAAATTAGGGACCTTTGCGAGTTTGATTTTTTCTCAGCCTCAAAGTTCATCACACAAAAACTAGTCTCTTTCTAAACCAATCCAAATACGCTCATGAAAACACAAGGACATAATCGTTTTTTACTTATACCATTGATAGAAAATTCATAAGTCTGATAGAGGGATGGGTTCATAGTGTAAAAAAGTAAAAGATGAGGGAATTAGTATGCGATATTTAGAAAGTAAGAACTCAGGTTGACGTCTTCCCTAAACCATAGGAACACAAATTGCACTTTACTCTTTTAGTTTATATTTCTATTAAATTAAAAAAAATATGGTTTCTAAATCGGGGTGAGTTGAACCAGTGGACTATTTAGACTATAGAATGAGCCGAACCAAACAGCCGATTCTTAAACCGGTTCACAAACTCGGTTAAAAAAAAGAGCACAAACTCGTTTAAATAAAATATATTAAAAAAAACTAGTTCAGTTCTTAAACCGGTTCAGTTTGAGACCAAGCTGAATTTTGTACACATCTAACAGTCAAACAAGAGCAGGTCCGATTAGAGGTGTACAAATGAGGCATTTTTAACCAAACTAGTTCGGGTTGTTAACCAAATCGGTCTAGTCAACTTTGGTCAAAACAGTTTTGAGGAGAAACCGGTACATGTCATAATCTGGTTTGGGTAAAAATTATACGAACCCATTTCAAATCGTATAGGTTGGGTTAAAATAGGTTTGGCTCATAAAACGGTACCCAAAGGCCAAAACCAGCATATAAAAAAATTATTTTTTGAGTTGGGTTAAAACCGGTTTGGATGACGAGGGTGGAAACTGCTACACAAATTGACAGTTATGATCGGGTTGGCTCAAACCGTCCTGGTAGTTCAAATTGGGTTGGGTTACGAACCGGTTTCTGTTGGATCAGTTTGCTCTTTTTGCTAAGTAAGAACTTGCTATCTTGACACTTAAGTGTTTAGCAAGCCCTTGTATATCAGATAATAAGCACAGCGGAATGTAAAAGTTAAAGCAACACTTTTTATACTTAGGAAGAGTTATTACTCCCCCTTGATGATTGAAACTATTAATGACAAGTATTTATTATGAATCCAAGCAGTAAATGAGAATTAGATACTTAGACAGATTCACAATAAATACAGAAATGGAATAGAACAGTGAAAGTGTTTGAAGGATTTTTCTATTAAAATCAATGTCTAAAATAGAAGGTTGAAGCCTCCTATTTATAGACGTTTACATACATGTTCCTTGCCCAAAAAGCAAGTACAGAAACATCAGAAACAAGTTGCACAAGTTGCAACATTGAAACTAACAAATACAGCTAAAAGTAATAATAAACAATAAAACTACTGATGCAAAAGGCGGTGGAAAATATCTGATGCTAAGTGCTGATGAATGACAAACTACTGATGAGTAGTTTGTCTTCAGTACTTCTGAAGTGAACTTGTCTGGTTTGGACTTCAGAACTTCTGATGAAGTTTCTTCTTCAGCACTTCTCATATCTTCTCTTCAGCAGTTCTTTGTTTTCTTTTCAGTACTTCTATACTTAGCCAAAATGACAGAAGTGAATTAGACTAAGGTTTCCAAAAGTGGTTTCACCAATCCTCTTTGTCCTAACAATCTCCCCCTGGATTGATGAAGCCAAAACCTTACTAATTCCTTATGTTTTTCTTCTGTCTTGAACAATCTTCCATATCACTTTGTACATGGTGTTCTTGAGCTGGTTTAACTGTCCATCAGATAGAGATCCTCTCTGTGGTTCCAGATGTTGAATTGTGAGCAGGTCTTGTGTTGACAGTTTCTTCAGATCACTGATCTTCTTGTAAGCCCTGCTTGAGAGGTCTCTTCTTGTCAACAATACTGAGTTGTTATTAGTAAGTGACCATCTGATGATAGGTATCTTTTCTTTGATGGTCTTTTGGATTTGGTAGGCAAAAGTGGAAGGATCCCTGAATTGTGTTATCAGAGGTTTCTTCCTCAATGTCAAAATCTGAATGGACTATTGAACTTCCTTCAAGTAGTACCATTTTGAAGTCAGTTTTGACATTGTCCTCTGCTTTCTTTCTTTGAGTAGCAGGCCTTCTTGTTGATACACCAGAAGTTCTAACTACTGACCTTGAAGGATCAGCAGTTTGAAACTTCTCTGGATTTGCAGCCTTGGCAGCCTTGTATTTTCTATAAGTATCCATCAGTCTTTCTTCTTTCCATCTGGATACTGAGGCTTTTGAACCATAGCCCTCTGCTACTAATTCTTCTATCATTTGGGCTCTCTTGGCCTTTCCTTCTTTGCTTGTGGCCAGTTTGTCTGCAAGCAGTTGTGCTCTTCTTGTCAGCTCTTGCATAGAGAGTCCCTTGAGTGTGTAGGATTTAGTCTTGCTGTTCTTTGTAATGTAAGACACCAGTTGTTGTCTTTTATCTTGTTCAGCAATCTCATCAAGGCTAGCCTGCCTTTGTAGTTCAGCTTCATAAGCCTGAAGTTTTTCTTCATGGCTTAAGTCTAGATCATCCCTTTCTTCCAGAGTTTTCCAGATCAAATCTTCTCTGGCCTTCTTGTTGGCTGCAACTAAGCTTTTCTCTAATAATTCAGCTGATTGAGAGATAGGAGAAGGGTTTAGTACAGTCATTGTTGTAACTGTTGTAGTAGGCCTGATAGGATCAGATGTTGGTTGAATGGGAGCAGTGGTTCTGGAAGGGTCAGCAGTTTGAGGTTTGGAAGTGTTAACCTCTGATGGGTTGACAACTGCTGATGGTTTGTCAACTACTGAAGGATTGTCTTCAGTACTTTCTGATTCTTCATCAGAACTTTTGCCATCAGAAGTTTCTTCATTATGCCTTAGGGATTCTTCAAAGGTTTGGGTCTCATCTTCTTTTTCTGTGGCTTCAATCTCTTCCACTGAGACACCAAACTGTTTGGCCAGTTTTTCTTTCCTGGCTTGATCTTTTTGATCTCTTTCAAGGATGGCCACTCTTGCCCTTATCCTGGCTTGGAATGACTCCTTAGGTTCCCTGATTTTCTCCCCCTTTTTGGATTCATCAAGTTTAAGTTTTGAGGTTGAGGGTTGGGAGAATTGACTTTGAAGATGAGCAATCTGTTTGCTGTTGAAGTCTATCTTGTTGGACAGATCATTCATCTTTGTCTTGATCACTCCAAATTGATTCTTGATAGACAGCTCCAAGTTAGCTGTGTATGTTTGGAAGTGATTCCTGATGAGAGTGTTCATCATGTGGTACAGGGGACCCTCTGGGCTGCATAGCTGGTTCAGGTCTATGCTTGTTTGCCCAGGGAATTGGGTAGGCATTTCTTGTGAAGGGTGTGTTTTTGGGTGATCCTCATGTTGTACAGAGGATGCCACTCTAGGGGTTTTAGGGATTGAGTGGGCTTTAACCTGTGCAGGGGTGACTGGCTTCTTGAGCCTGGATACCCCTGACACAGGACCTTCATAAAGTGCCGTCAATTCAGTAGTTTGTGTTTTTGAAACATCATCCAAATTAATGGAATCATCTGAATCCCTGATGTTGTCGTCAATGAGGACTGTCTCAGTTAAATCATGAGCTGAGCCCAACTCAGTTCTCTCATGAACCTCTTGTTCTTGGTTCTGAGGATTTCCTACTTCAGGCATTAAGCCTTCATCAGTAGTTGCCACATCTGAGGTCTTAGCTATGTTACTTCTATCCTCAGATCCACCACTGGGTGATAACTGAGTAGTAGCAGCCTCAGATGCCCCAAGAGTCTCTAAAATTGGGCTTAAAGACTCTGGTCCACCCTCATCTCTTGGGATAGGGCTAGAGATGTCCACATCCATGTCTGATGTTGTGGTTATGTCCCCTGTTTGTTGTGGTTGTAGGGGACTGATATAATCAGATGGGACCTTCTCTTTTAGCCCAGAGAGAAGTTTGGCAATTTCTATTGCCTCTAGTTCAGAAATTTGAGGGGTTGGTTCAGTAGTTTGGGCAATAGGTGAATTTGGTTGGTCAGCAGTTTCAAAAGAAGAGTGAGTTTCAATAGTTTTTATAAGTCTTTTTCTTTTGAATAAGATGGTTATTGGTGCTCTTGGTGGGGTTTGAGATGGATGAGACTGAGAGGGTGTTTCAGTCTCACCTATTTGAAGAGCAGACTGCTCATGAGCATGTTCAGGCATCTCAACCTCCTGAACAGCTTTTCTTTTGGGTTGGTGGGTTTGTGTCTTTGTTGGCTTGGGCTTTTTGGCTTTTGGTGGTGTGAGTTTGGAAGATGTGGGCTTCAGGGGGACTTGTTGTTGTTCTCCCTGATCATCTTCTGGCCAGGCAGCCGGTTTGTTATGCCTAGAGTATGCTTGTGAGGTTAATGGATTTAAAGTTGAAACTTTTCCCACAAGCACCTCATTACCCAGTTCCCCTATTATGCATTGCATAATGAACCTTGGGTATAACAAAAACTTTTTCTTGGTATTATTGTGATGTAACACCAACTCATTGAAAAATAGTTTTGATGCCCTGAATTTAGTTTCATTCACAATGGAATGAAATATTGGTTGAAAAGTGGAGGGCATCTGGTCATAAGACCCTGTTTTTGGACTCAAACACATAATAATATAATGAAACAAAAGCTTGTATTTTGGTTCAAAATATTTTTTGAAGATAGTAGCATGGGAGAGAGTACCTTGATAACCACACTCTGTCATGGTTAGGTGAATATCAGAATTAGCAACATGGTCAGGGGCAGTTACATCATCCAGACCCAGTCTTGTTGCCAGTGTGGCCGGTGTGATGGTCAGTGGTTTCCCTTTTATCCTTGAGTTGAGGGAAATGACTTCATCATCTGCCCTCACCGTCTCAGCATTTGCCCAGAACTCATTCAGAGTTTCAGTGTGAATTGGTGGGTTTATTGTGAGAGCAGTAAAATATTGGGATTTTACGACAAGATCAATGATCTCATCGTATTGGGACCAGCCTTCTTGTTTTTCAAGAAAGGCCCTTTGATTGTGTCCCTGCTTTAGAACGAGAGCCATGTGGTTTGGGTTTTTGATCGAACAGTTGATTTGCAGGTTTAGGTTATTGAGAGAGTTTTTGAGAGAGAAAGAGGGATATTTTGAATTTGAAAGGATAAGTGTTGAGAAAAGGTATTTATCAGAAGTTTTAACCGCTTGAATCTTCTTTATTAGAAGTTTTTAAACCGCCTTTGGTTAAAAATCTTTTTATCAGAAGTTTTAAACCGACTAGGTCAAACCTCTGATGATGGGAAAAGTCAGATTTGCCCTTTTTGACTAAACTGCTGATGAAGGATTACTTCATCAGTAGTTTCCATTTCCTCTTCAGTAGTTTTAACAGCTGATGAGAAATGTTTTTATAAATACTTTTATTTATAACTTCTGAAGGTTATTTTATCAGAAGTTACACACTTTTCAGAAATTATCCCCATACTGATGTTTTGTTCATCAGTAGTTTCTCTCTTTTCAGAAGTTTTGTTTCAGACTTTTTGTCTGTTTGTAAGTGAAAAATGAAAAATTGCAAAATAATAAAATAAACACTTACAAATTTAGCATCCCAAGCATGGATACTAACTTCTGAAATGTTGATGTGTCAAGGGGTTTTGTGAAGATGTCAGCTATTTGATTAGCTGTTGCTACATGCTTCACCTCAATCTTGCCTTTTTCATAGCAATCTCTTATGAAATGGTACCTGATCTCAATATGTTTGGTTTTTGAGAACTGTACCGGATTTTGAATGATGCTAATGGCAGATTTGCTGTCTACAAACAAAGGTGTCTTGGTCTCTTTGATTCCATAATCAAGAAGTTGATATTGGAGCCATTGTATCTGTGATGTACAACTTGCAGCTGCAATGTATTCAGCTTCAGCAGTTGAAGTTGCAACAGATGTTTGCTTCTTTGATTGCCATGACACTAGACAGTTACCCAGGAATTGACAACCACCAGATGTTGACTTTCTTGTCATCTTACACCCTGCATAGTCACTATCTGAAAAAGCTGATAACTTGGTATTGCTTGAAGCAGGATACCAAATTCCAAGTGTTGGAGTTCCTTTCAGATATCTGAAAATTCTTTTGACTGCTATAAGGTGTGATTCCCTTGGTGCTGATTGATATCTAGCACAGACACATGTTGAAAACATAATATCTGGTCTAGAAGCAGTTAATTATAAAAGGGAACCTATCATGCATCTGTACATGGTTTGATCAACCTGTTTTCCTTGATCATCAGGTTCAACTTGTGTGATTGGTATCATGGGAGTGGAACATGATTTACAGTCTTTTAAAGAAAATTTGTTTAATAATTCTTTAACATATTTTGATTGATGTATAAAAGTTCCATTTGTTTGTTGCTTGATCTACAGTCCCAGAAAGTACTGCAGTTCTCCCATGGTACTCATCTCAAATTTTGATTGCATGAGTTTCTTAAAATCATCACACAGTTTTGTGTTTGTTGAACCAAAAATGATATCATCAACATAAATTTGAACAAGTAAGACATGATTTCCAACATGTTTAATGAAAAGAGTTTTATCAATGGCACCTCTTGTAAAGTTATTTTTGAGTAAAAAGGTGGAGAGTGTATCATACCAGGCTCTTGGAGCCTGTTTGAGCCCATAAAGAGCTTTGTCCAGTCTGTACACCCACTCAGGATGAGAAGGATCCTCAAACCCAGGTGGCTGACAGACATACACCTCCTCTTTTATTTTTCCATACAAAAATGCACTTTTCACATCCATTTGATAAACTTTAATTTTGTTGGAAATGGCATAGGCCAGAAATAACCTGATGGCCTCAAGCCTTGCAACTGGAGCAAAGGTTTCATCATAGTCAATTCCCTCTTCTTGAGAGTACCCTTGGACTACCAGTCTTGCCTTGTTCTTGATTATCATACCAGCTTCATCTTGTTTGTTCCTGAAAACCCATCTTGTGCCAATTGGTTGCTTGTTTGGAGGTAAGGGACAGATTTCCCAGACCTGTTGCTTGTTGAACTGAAGCAGTTCATCTTGCATAGCTTGCACCCAATTATTGTCTTTGAGGGCTTCCTGGTACTTCTTTGGTTCCAACTGAGAGATAAAGGCTGAAAATAGGCAAAAGTTGGAGAGCTGGTTTCTGGTAAGAACACCTGAAGCTATATCACCCATGACTTGATCAAGTGGATGATCTCTGTGTTCAATCAGTTGTTATAAACCACTGACAGGTGTAGGTGGCTCATGTTCTTCAAACAAACTACTGAGGTCTATAATATCTGGTTCAGCAGTTTTAGTGTCTTCAGTAGTTGCAGGTGCTGAAGCAGATGTTTGAGTTTGGCCTTCAGTATTTGTTGGATCAGAAGTTTGTGAAACTTCTGATGGTGTTGAAGTTGACTTAATGACTGTTTGAGGAGTCCATGGTTTAGGATCCTCATCATCAAACCTTTGATCACCATAATAAGTAGGTTTGGAAGGAGTAACAGTCTTTTCAGGTCCAAAGTGGAAGTTGTCAAGGTCAAAAAGTTCAGCAGGATGTGCTGGAATAAGAGTGTGTTTTGACTCATTGAACTTGACATTCAATGTTTCTTCTACTATCCTGGTGTGAGAATTAAAAACCTTGTAGGCTTTTCTAGTTGAAGAGTAACCAAGAAAGTAACCTGAGTCAACTTTGGCAGCAAACTTTGAAATAGATTCCTTGATGTTCAAGATGAAACATTGACACCCAAAAGCCCTGAAAAAGGAGATAAGGGGCTTCATGCCATGAAGAACTTCATAGGCAGTCTTGGAATGTCTCTTGACCACAAGAACTCTATTCTGAACATAACATGATGTGTTAACTGCTTCTGCCCAAAAGTACAAGGGCAGTCCAGAATCAGCTAACATTGTTCTTGCTCCTTCTATTAATGTTCTGTTCTTCCTTTCTACTACACCATTTTGTTCAGGAGTTCTGGGAACACTGTATTGTCTAATAATCCCTTTAGACAAACAGAATTCATCCAGAGTTTTGTTCCTGAACTCTGTCCCATTATCACTTCTAATGGTTTTGACAGATAGAGAATATTGTTTCTCTACTTGTAGAATGAAGAACTTGATGATTTCAGCAGCCTCATCCTTGGAGAATAAGAAGAATACCCATGTGAATCTTGAGTAGTCATCAATGATGACTAAGCAGTACTTCTTCTTACCAAGGCTCATAATCTTGACAGGTCCAAATAAGTCCATATGGAGTAGTTGAAGACATGCAGTTGTTTTTGATTCTTCAATAGACTTATAGGAGGACTTATGTTGTTTTCCCTTTAAACAGGATACACAGTGTTCTTGACACTGGTATACTTTCAAAGGTAGACCTCTGACCAAGCCCATTTTAGTGACTTTATTTATGGTTTTAAAGTTCACATGGCCAAGTCTCCTGTGCCAGAGATCTGTTTCTGAAGTTGATGCCTTTGAGAAGAAACAGGCAGTGTTGTTCAATACTTTGTCTTTCTCAATGTCCACTGCATAGACATTGCCACATCTTTTGGCAATCAGCAAAGTATGATCTTCAATGATCTTCTCTATCAACTTCTGGCCTTCTGGTGAGATGATCTTGCATGCTGTCTTTGTGAAAAAGGAAGAATATCCTTTATCACACATTTGTGACACACTCAGCAAGTTGTATTCAAGGTTTTCCACCAGATTGACCTTGTCAAACTGTATTTTGCCAGAGGAGACATTGCCATGTCCTAGCACATATCCCTTAGCATTGTTCCCAAATGATACAGATCCTTCTCTTTGGCTAATAAAGTTGTTTATCAGGTATCTGCATCCAGTCATGTGCATAGAGCCTCCACTATCAACATACCATATGCTGTTTAAGCCCCTGGAAACTCTCTGCACATAAAAGCAAATTAGTTAGATTTAGGAACCCAAGCCTGTTTGGCTTTGGGTTTGCTCTTGAGAACAGTTACAGTTTGTTCTTGACCAGGTTGAGAAATCCATGTCTTTTTGGCAATGGATTTTTCATTAAGAACCATGGTGGTATCCTTTTCAGGACCACCATCAACCTTGGTCATCAGTAGTTGTACCATGTTCATTAGATTTTGTATCTCAGCAGTTTGTGAAATTGCTGATGATTCAGGTCTAACTACTGACAAAGAATTTTGAGAAAAAGATTTTAGTTGAGATCAGGTGTTTTCAGGTTGTTGTTTCTTGGGTTTAAAGATTCTTTCATAATCATTTCTGATTTGATTTCCCACAACCTGTTGTTTAATTTTTTGATTGAACTGAATTCCTTTTCTGTATCTACAAAATTTAGTTTTGTGGTTGAACAGACCACAAATTTCACACTCTTTTGCCTTTTGTTTTTGGTCTAAAGGCAAATTTCTGACATTAGTGTAAAGATTTTGCTCATCAGTAGTTTTCAGGATCTCAACTCCTAATGTAGATGAAACTACTGATGGCTCATTGTCAGATTTTGTTAATACTTCTGAAGTACTTTCTTTGAAAATACCAGGATTTCTGTTTAGAAAGTTTTCATGGAAAGATGTGCAGTCCTTCCCTTCAGAAGTTTCATTTGAAACAATTTTTCTCCCATCTTCAGTAGTTTTGGGAGAGAAATCTGTTGGTGTTTCAACATGATGGTACCCTATGCCAAACTTAACATTTGAAGCACTTTGTTTGTTTAGCAATAATTGATACCCCTTACAAGATTCCACCCATTTTTCACATGTGATCCTGGTGTCAGCAAGCTCTTGTTTGACATCTCCCAGGTCATTTAGCATGATTTTAATTTGTGCTTGGGTTTCAATAGCCGAGTCAGTTAATTTAGAAACTTCTTTTGTTTTAGCACACAGTTTTCTTTCTAAATCACATTTCATCTGTGTGTATTTTCTTTCTAAATCATTGGCTTTACCTTGTAAGTGCACATTTGTCTCTCTTATGAGAGCAAAAGTTTCTTTGCAAGAATTTGAGCAAAGTTTTGTCAAAGATTCTTTTGATACCTGTGACAATGCAGATTTTGAAGTACAGCCTTCAAATGCCATTAAGGCAAAGTTCTTTCTGCCATTGTCTGGTTCTCCCCAGTTGATGTCAAACACCTTGTTGTCTGCATCAGGATTGCACTCTGTGGTGTCAAAAGGGAGACTGCTCCAGTCAACATACCCTGAGGTGAAAAGACTTTGTTGAGAGGGTTGTTGAGGCTATGGAGGATGTTGAGCAGCTGGAAAGGGAGGGATTGATTGGCTCTGCATCTGTTGAGCAGGCATTTGAACATATTGTACTTGTGGCATGTAATGCTGTTGAGGAGCTTGTGCCTGTACAAAATGAGCACTCCCTTGAGTTCCATTATTCCTATTATAATTGGGGTTATAGTTATTTCCAGATTGTGATTGGTTAAAGCTAGAGCTTCTACACTCTCTAGCAAAGTGTCCCAACTTCTGACACTTGTGACATCTCAGTTTAGATTTGTCAAAACCAATTTTTGTATTACTGGTCAATCCTGGAAATTTCCTTCCTGACCTTTTATAAAACTTGTTAGTTTTAATGCTTAGCATGGCCAATTGGTGTAAAATGTCCATTTCTTCTAAGTCATCACTACTAAAGTTTTTCAAATCATCCATGATAAAACATAGATTATCAGCAGTTTGACTTTGGTCATCATTGTCATAACCTGGGAAAGATCTTTCTGATGAGATCCCAGTTGTTATGTCAATGTTGTCATAAGATCCATAGGAACAAGTTGGTGAGTCTTGTCCCAAAAGTGTTGTACTACCTGGAAGGTAGTCATCAGCAGTTTTACCAGATGATTGTAATTTCTTCTTTTGATCAATTTCTCTCTCAAAAGTAAGTAATCTCCCATGGAGTTTTGTAAGAGTGAGGGAGCTAAAATCTGGTGAGGATCTTAAAACAATGGAGTATGTTTCCCATTTGTCTGGTAAAGACCTTAAAAATCTATGTAGCATAGACACTGTTGTATAGGTCTGACCATTTAACTTTAGCTCAGATATTAATGAGGAGAATCTTTCAAATTGTTGAGTTAAAGTTTCCCCATTAATATGAGCAAATGTCTCATATTGTTGAGCTAAAATCTCTCTGGTGTTGGCAATCACCTCTTCAGTTCCTCCAAACTGTTCTTTAAGACAATCCCAGAGTTCTTTGGCACTTTCACAATGTAAAAGGCCAGAGTATATCTCATTTGGGAGAGCCATTGCCAACATAGAGAATGCTTTTGCATCTAGCTCAAGTTTTAGGAAATCATCATCTGTATATTCTTTTGGGTCCTTAGGGACCTGAACATTAGTTTCAAGATTGACATTTACTGGTTTGTGAGGACCATATATCACAGATCTCCAACAACCTGTGTTGGTTTGTGACAAGGTATGTGCCATTCTCTTTTGCCATATGTTGTATTCATTTCTTACAAGCATGGCAGGTTTAGTGGCAGAACCAGTATTATGTGGATCCATTTTAAAGAGTATTGATTTGTCAGATGACTCTTTTAAGTGATGGATGTTGATAAAAAGTGAACTTTTGATCTTTTTATTGAGTATCAATAAGAGCTTTGTGTCTGATTCTCAATTTGTTAGATTGATATGTGATCAGATAAACCAATGCTCTGATACCAATTGTTGGATCAGTTTGCTCTTTTTGCTAAGTAAGAACTTGCTATCTTGACACTTAAGTGTTTAGCAAGCCCTTGTATATCAGATAATAAGCACAGCGGAATGTAAAAGTTAAAGCAACACTTTTTATACTTAGGAAGAGTTATTACTCCCCCTTGATGATTGAAACTATTAATGACAAGTATTTATTATGAATCCAAGTAGTAAATGAGAATTAGATACTTAGACAGATTCACAATAAATACAGAAATGGAATAGAACAGTGAAAGTGTTTGAAGGATTTTTCTATTAAAATCAATGTCTAAAATAGAAGGTTGAAGCCTCCTATTTATAGACGTTTACATACATGTATCTTGCCCAAAAAGCAAGTACAGAAACATCAGAAACAAGTTGCAACATTGAAACTAACAAATACAGCTAAAAGTAATAATAAACAATAAAAGTACTTATGCAAAAGGCGGTGGAAAATATCTGATGCTAAGTGCTGATGAATGACAAACTACTGATGAGTAGTTTGTCTTCAGTACTTCTGAAGTGAACTTGTCTGGTTTGGACTTCAGAACTTCTGATGAAGTTTCTTCTTCAGCACTTCTCATATCTTCTATTCAGCAGTTCTTTGTTTTCTTTTCAGTACTTCTATACTTAGCCAAAATGACAGAAGTGAATTAGACTAAGGTTTCCAAAAGTGGTTTCACCAATCCTCTTTGTCCTAACAGTTTCGAAATCCACACGAGTTTTTTTGTCCACTCTAGGTGCAATAAGATATACAGTTTTTTGTTGGGGGCATGGATTGTAAATTCGTTGGGCTTCAAAATGACTTGTCCTTAGTTTGTTGGGCTTCAGAATATCCAATGTGCGCATAGGTCCGTCTGGTTAATTCTGTAGCTGAATAGTTACATTGATGCAACTTCTTTTTATTTTTTTTAACCCAACAATCAATGGTTTGTGGCTTTTTGCTACTTTTTTTTTCAAAAAATAAAATAAAATAAGAAATTGTCAAGTGCTATTATACTAATATGATTGAAACATTTCCTTCTATGTATTTCATTATAACAATATATAATACAAGGTTGTTCCACTTAATATGGAAATGATATATACTATAATTACAATATTTAATGTATTTAATGTGGTTGAATATTGACTATGCTCTATTACACCCCCACAGTCGAAGCGGGAGGTGACCGGATGCTGAGACTGTCCCTGAAATCTTTAAACAGTACGCAAGGCAGGCCTTTGGTGAAGATGTCGGCAATCTGATAGCGGGTAGGAACATGAAGAACTCGCACATGACCCTGTTGTACCTGTTCGCAAATGAAATGTATGTCCAACTCGATGTGCTTCGTGCGCTGATACTGCACGGGATTCCCGGATAGATTGATAGCACTGATGTTATTGCAATATACCAAAGTCGCGCGTGATAATGGATGATAGAGCACTAGAAGTAGATTGCGTAACCAACAAATTTCAGCGACAACATTGGCGACTCCACGATATTCGGTCTCCGCACTGGACTGTGAAACTGTGCTTTGGCGTTTAGATGACCAAGAGATGAGGCTGTCACCAAAATAAATGCAATACCCACTGGTGGAGCGTCTCGTGTTTGGTCAGCCGGCCCAATCTGCGTCAGTATAGGAGACCAACGACTGACGTGATGAACCGTGAAGTGTTAAGCCGTAAGTTCAAAGTGACCTTAACATACCGTATGATGCGCTTTAAGGCATGCCAGTGATCAACCCGAGGAGAATGCATGTGCATACAAACCTGTTGGACAGCATAAGAGATGTCGGGTCGAGTAAATGTGAGGTACTGTAGAGCCCCTGCTAGACTGCGAAAGAGAGTGGGATCAGAAAATAGGTCACTAGTCATGGCACTGAGTTTACCATTTGTGTCGACAGGAGTAGCTACGGGATTACACGACTGCATACCGGCGCGTGTAATAATTTCAGTCGCATAGGACTGCTAAGAGAGGAACATGGTGTCCGTGGTCCGAGTGACAGAGATGCCCAGAAAGAAGCTGAGAGGGCCTAAGTCCTTCATTGCGAACTTAGAGGTGAGCTTCGACATGAGAGAGTGACGAAGTTTGTCAGACGAAGTGACCAGAATAATATCGTCAACATAAAGAAGCAGGTAGGCTGTGTCAGCGCCATGATGAAGAGTGAATAGAGAGGCATCGCTCTTACTGTGGTGAAATCCAATAGATAAAACAAAATCTGTGAACCGCTGGTACCAGGCACGGGGAGCTTGCTTCAAACCATAGAGAGACTTTTTAAGAGAGCAAACATAATCCGGGAATTGCTTATTTCGAAACCCCATAGGCTGGTACATGTAAATTGTCTCATGGAGATTCCCATGAAGAAAAGCATTGGTGACATCAAATTGATGAATGGACCAACGCTTAGATAGAGCAATGGATAGCACCGTGCGTATAGTGGCCGGTTTAACGACCGGACTGAAGGTCTCCCCACAAACAATACCAACCTGTTGTAATCGCCCGTCACAAACTAAACGAGCCTTGTGACGCTCCAAAGACCCATCCGACCTGTACTTATGTTTAAACAACCACATACTTCTAATAACATTCATGCCATCATGTCTAGGGATTAATTCCCAAGTTCCATTTCTAACAAGTGCATTGTACTCAGTAGACATGGTGGAATACCATTCCGGAATAGACAAGGTGTCGGTTGGGTTTTTAGGAATGGGAACAATGGGAGGGTGGTGGAAGTGTGGAGGTTGAAGGGTGTTTTAGGTTTGTGGATCCCGCTCATGGAGCGTGTGTGGATTGTTCGAGTGGGTGGCGGATTGGGTGTTAAATCATGTGGGTTTGGGTTTGGTGATGGATGTTCGTGTGGGCCAGTGGGCTGGGTGGTGGCGCGGTGTGGATGGTTCGAGGTATGGGCCGAGGTGGGCTGAGGAGATGGGAAGGCAGCAGGAGGTGATGGGCTTTGGGAGGATTGGGCCGGTGTTCTAGTGGGACGGACAGAAGGATTGTTTGGGGATGGGCGAGTATTGTTGGAAACAGTGGGTGGGGTAGGCATTGAGTGGATGTGGGGAGTTAAATGGTGTGGGAACGGGTCTGACAGAAAACCATATGAGGCGGGCGGGGCGATGGACTGTTTAAATGGAAAAGTGGTTTCATCGAAAGCCACGTGTTGGGAGATATAGATCTGTTTAGTTTTCAAGTCGAGACAACGGTACCCCCGTGGGTTGGGGGATATCCGAGAAAGACACATGGTTGGGCATGGTGTTCAAGTTTGTGAATTGTGGTGGAAGGTGTGAGAGGGTAACAAAGGCATCCAAAAACTCTAAGGTGGTCATAGGTAGGTGTGGAGTGGTATAATAGTTCGGTGGGTGTTTTATGTTTGGTGACAGTGTTTGGGAGGATGTTGAGTAGGTAGGTAGCGGTCTCAAGAGCAAAATGCCAAAGGTGGGTTGGTAGGGAGGCGTGGGCCATGATGGTGCGGATGATATTATTTATGGTGCGGATTTTTCTTTTGGCTTTACCATTTTGAGAGGAGGTGTATGGGCAGGAGAGGCGGTAAAGTATGCCATTGGTCGTGAAAAAATTTTGAAAGTTCGTGTTAACATATTCATGACCATTGTCACACTGAAAGGTTTTAATGGTCATTTCAAATTGAGTTTTTTATGGTGGATGCAAATTGGGTAAAACCGGGAAAGACATTGGATTTATGAGTAAGTGGGTAAGTCCATAAAAAATTAGAGTAGTCGTCTAAGAACAAAACGTAATATTTGTGACCGGTTGAACTAATAATAGGGGAGGTCCATACATCACTGTGAATAATATCAAATGGTTTAAATACACACGTAGAAGATGCAAAGAACGGTAATCTAATACTTTTGCTAAAAACACAAGAGTCACAAACATTTTTATTAAAATTCTCAAACGAAACAGAAGAAGAAGTTTTTATTGAATTTAAAGATTGACGTCCTGGGTGGCCAAGACGTTGGTGCCATAGGTCAGCGGTGATGGCGGCAAAAGCAGTGGGTGTTGAGTTGGAGGAGGACCCGAGCACCAGAGGGTAGAGATCACTGTTGCTGTTGCATCGCAGGAGCGGAGTCCGCGTCTTGAGGTCCTTCACAAGAAAACCAAACGGATCAAATTCAACAGACACAGAATTATCCCTAGTGAAACGACGAACTAAAATAAGGTTTTTGACTAATTTAGGTGAGTAAAGTACGTTTTTAAGGATAAATGGGGGAAAGGGTTTGGGTAGGTATTTGGTGCCTTGCCCTAAAACCGGAAGTGTATTACCATTGCCTACAATTATATTTTGAGAAATGCAAGAGTTAGAAAAAGAATGGAAATCACCTTTGTCATGAGACATTGTCGAAGAAGCCCCCGTATCCATGTATTGTGTCAAATCTGGCTGCTGCAGGGACATCGTATACATAGCCTGTTCGATGTCGGTTAGGCCGCATAATTATTGTGGGCTGGTGCTAGGCCTAAGATGCCCTGTTGCTGGGCCGATTGTTGATGCGGGCCGCGGGTAGAGGGAAATGGACAAGGAGGTGGGGTGATATTGGGCCAAGTGTACGTAAGGTTTTGTGAGGACGGTGGGGGTCTCTTGGGGCAGGTAGTAATTTTGAGGTGTGGGCCAATTAGGGAAGCAGTATTGATAAGGTGATGGCCAAAATGGATTATGTGGTGTAGGACGTGAACCGTACCCACGTCCGCGACCCGGCGGACAGAGCGGCCACGGCCGCGTCCGTATGTATTTCATTATCACAATATATAATACAAGGTTGTTCCACTTAATATGGAAACGATATATACTATAATTACAATATTTAATGTATTTAATGTGGTTGACTATTGACTATGCTCTATTAATTATAAATTAACATGAAGGCAAGAACCCATTTGTTTAAAGCATGCTAAGAACATAATGATTGAACAGAATCAGTAAACAGAAGATGAAATTAAAGAATTACATTGAATAGTAGGCTTTTGTTTTCAGAGAACACAGCTAATCCTCCTCTATAATGAACATTCCATATAAGAACTAAGATCGTGATTAATAGTTGTAAACTTCGTACGCATGATAATAATATTGGAAATTTGACCACAGGCACCATCATCTTCCTGTTGGACGAACAAACGCTGACGAGTTATTGTGGTTTCTTTTGATGAGATTATTATTAAAAAGATTTTTTTTTTCTTGAACGGGTTAGATTACATCAGATCCAAATTGTCTTACGACATGAAATAAGAATTTTTTTTCTGAACGGGTTAGATTACATAAAATCCGCATTCAACGGGGCTTAAAACTTTGACTTCATGTGGAGCAACACATTAACTAAGGTTGTTACAAAAGCTCACGACTCGCAGCTCGTTCGAAAAGAGCTCAAACAAATCTAACTAAAAAACTTTTAAAACAACGTAAGTCAAGGTGATTCATTTTGTAATCGAGCCCAGGTTTGGCTTGACTCGTGGCTCGGCTCGTAGGCTCGTTTTTAGGCTTGTTTCACTTCAGTATCGTGCTGAAGTCGAGCCAAGCTACCTCATATAAGTTCAAGCTCAAGCCCAAAACCACCCTCGCTTGACTCTGCTCGGCTCATTTACAGCCCTAACCTTAACTTCAATAACGTTGCCGATTAGACCCAACCACCACTCTACAACATGAAATAGTTAGTTATTTTATTATATTAGCTTAAAAAACTAATCATCATAAATTAATTAACTTAAAAGCAAGAAATAGCCTTACTTTACCTACATGCCATCATATAACAACCATTCTAGAAAAATACTTACTAATATAAGACCAATAAAAACAAATGTAAGAATTACATAAACCAAAAAAATAAACAAGATCTTCATACATACACGAGTTAGCCATTTTGGTTACTTTGCTGAACTCTGATCTCTGCAAGTGTTAACTATCTGCTCCCTTATGTACCTAGTGAATAACCAATGCATGAAAACCGCAATGTTACGAATATGTAGGGCTGTAAACAAACCAAACATTCAGTGAACAGTTTGTGAACTGTTCGGCAAGAAGTTCGTTTGTGTTCGTTTGTTTATTAAATGAACGAACATGAACAAATGTCACGTTCGTTCATTTATGTTCGTGAACGTTCGGTAACGTGTTCGTTTATGTTTGATAGTTCATTAGGGTTTTTAATTTTTTATATTTAATTTAAGTACTTCAAATTTCCCAGTGGTAGATTATTTAACATATATTAGAGTATCACATGTTAATATTACTTCAACTATTTTTATTAACTATTATTTTTGTTGGATTAAACGAGGATTTCATGTTTAATATGATACCTTTGTGTTTTTATTATACATTATGTGATCAAGATTATGCCACGTATATTTGGGTAATTGGATTAGTATATTCTGGGCGGACAATGTTAGTGATGAAAAATGCTAATTTTTAGAATTTAATGTGTTTGTTTGTGCTCAATTTTGTTCAGTAATGCCTATTTGTGTTCGTTTACATTCATTTGTGTTCGTTTTTGTCCGACACCTAAATTTAGAAAATAAATAAAAACGAACACGAACAAAAATCTCGTTCGGTAAGTGTTCATGAACAGTTCGTGAACATGTTATTTCCTTAACAAACAAACACGAACAAAAATTCGTTCGGTAAGTGTTCATGAACAGTTCGCGAACACGTTAATTCCTTAATAATCGAACACGAACAAGGCCTTGTTCGTGTTCGTTTGGTTCGTTTACAGCCCTATGAATATGTAAAGTTGCACTCGACGATCATGACCCATGTTGTATAAAGAACAGCGGACTTACTTGCAATAAGGTATAGTACAATCGACGCTTGTACATATCTTTACATGTTTCTCTAATATCCACCATGCTCCTTGACAGTTTTGGCAACCGTTATGCCTCTTTGTGGTGCATTTAGAAACATGTTGGAGAAGCATCTTGACCGATTGACAATCTGGGCTGCAATCCTCGACGCTTTTACATTGAAACGCATGACTTAAAGCGATTAGTGCCCTGGTTACCTGCCCATGACAAACAGTATCAAAACAAGTTTAGCATACTTATTTATTATTATTATATAAAAAAAATCAATCATTTCTTACTATATCTTGATTCTGATCCAGAGGTTGCTCCTTTCTGGTTTCGTAGGAAACCTCAGTTTGATTTTGATTTTGATCTTGGACAACAAGATTTTGCCTATAATGATATAGGATCATCAGTGGCGAAGCTTGGTTTGCAAAACGGTGGGGGCCGGACTCAATTTTTTTCGATCGGTAGTGGCAAATCGGTGGGGGCCGGACTCAACCCAAACTCAATTTACCAATGAAAATCGCAAATTTCTACCACTGCGCTAAAAAACAGGGGTCGGGGCCACCCTTGGCCCTTATTAACCATCATAGAGGAATATTTGGCATGCCAAAGTGTATCAAACTCGTATAGAGAATTTTGGCACTTGTTCAGGAAATCATCACGTTTCTGGAACAACTTATTCACAAGAACATCGTCTATATCCTTGGTATCATGGGGTATATAGCCCAGCACATCCTGTAAACAAATATATTAACTAAGATTTTTATATGACAACTGAATGTGTTGTTTTGTAATGTGACTCACCTCATAGAGCGGTTTATCTTTACAGGAACCACATTTGTGTGTTCTGCTCAGGGAAACACATTAGGTAATAAAAAATCAATGTGAGAATGATGAATAATATAAGATGCGAAAAAAACAAAATTATAAAAATGGATATAACTTCACCTTGAACATAACTGAATCTTGTTGGATTGGTTGCAAATCCATCTACTTCCGGATAATATTACTTCATTGCAAGAAGTGCACGTGTGCTGTAACCGAACAATCATATAGTTTTCCTTGTCGTGCACGAGTAATTCACCAAGCTGTGACAAACACAGGAAACTTATGTCAAAAAGAAAGAAAGAATGGGTGTATAAAAAATATAAAAATTCTTTGAAAGTATTTACATTGTGCATCACTAAAGTATCCTTTGTGTGGCTTTCTTGTCCTTTGGCGATCAAGATTCGGTTAGTACGTGACTTAATACCCAATTTTCTGTCACACCCTCAAATTACCACTTGCAGAGTTTTACCGCGAGGCGCATGACAAACCAGGATCCAAGTCAACGATCACAATAAACAACTCTATATGAAATACGTAAATCCAAAAACAACGATTTTATAAGCGGAAGCATTTAAGAATTTAATCAGCTACAACAGTGTTCCAAAGTATTCAAGACACTTATTTCAAAACATGCAACTAAGCCTAGACGCCAATGCAGACTCGTGCGCCTAGTTCCATTCGTTGCTACCTTAGCGACCTGAGAAAAACATGCCAAAAAGACGTCAACATATAATGCTGGTGAGTTCACAGGTTTGTTCAATATGTTATCAAAATGTTACCAGAATGTTACCATGTCCATACTATATCCATGTTACCAAGTACGCTAGCTAGGCGTATGTTTTGTTACTACTACGATTGGAAAACCATTACTAGACTGTTACCATGTGTTTAGCCCGATGTGTTGTAGCCACGCTACGAGTGTTACCAGTTCGAGACAATATGCACCCGCCCGGCCCTCCAAGCCGTCGAGTGGGGTTTGTCAAGCCTAATAGATCTATCCACATTTCCCCCGTTGTGCATCCCCGCACATTCATGGTTTCCCCCGGGACTTTAAAAGATTGTATAGTACACAAGTTTAAAACCATAGTATGACATATGTTACCAAAATAGTTTAGTGCATGTTTTCTCCCCCAAAAGTTAAAGCAGTAAAAGTGGGGCTGTGAACTCACCTTAGATAGCGTTCTTCGGTTATAAGTAAAGATGTTAAGCCCTTGATAATCCCTCTACCGGAGATCTATCAAAATGTTCACATAAGTGTTCCGACTAATAACCATAAGGTTATCTAGTCCCCGATTGTCCAGATCGTAACCAGGTATGTTTTAAAACGTGTTTAAATGTTTAACCGACACACTAGACCGACCCGACATTCCGTTGGTGACCCATTACCCTAACTAATCAAGTACACATAGATTACACACAAGGTTCAAGCATAAAACACTTAGTTTGTATCAAAAATCTCATTTCTGCATCAGAACGGTCGAACCAGTCAGTATAAGTCTCCTTCGCCCGTTTTTAATCTCCTTCGCCCATTTTGGATTTCGTTCGACCGTTTGATGTTTCCTTTGCCCGTTTTACCACGTTCGCCCAAACATAACCCAGGTTCGACCCTGGATTCACTCCTTCGCACCTTCGATCGGTCGAAGGAGTCCAGGTTCGCCCCTGTTGTGCAAATTTTCCCAAAAACGCTTCAAACACATTCAAAACGACTCGAAACATCATCAAACACAGCAGTCAAGCATGAATAACTTATCCTTACAAAACCCCACCGATTTCCCCCAATAATACGTCCATTTCAGCCCTTTCCCAAAATGGTAAAAATTATGGAAACGTCACTATCATGCATGGATTATTTACCCAATTTGGAAACTTTTGAAATCGATCCGTATTCAACTTAAAATGCTCAGTTTGTCGAGTGTTCAATCTTTCCCTATTAGTTCTATTGATCATAAATATCATGAATCAAGTCTAGATTCGTTAAAACCCCCCAAATACCCATAATATCATCATTTATCCAATCCTAACCCTAAACAACAATAACCTAGCATCAATAACAATCCTATATCGTGTTTCTATCATAGATACAGCAGCAAATCATTGAACAACACATAACACCACATAATACACAATTCACATATGTTTATCATCATGAAGACTTATGTTTAAATGATAAGGTTTTGATTTAGAAAGATGTTTAAAAGGTTTTTAATCATGAAAACACCCTTAGAACAGATCCGGACAATTAGGGTTAGATGAAAACGAATTAAAATGCTTTAAAAAAAAGTTTAGGATCAAGAACACACCTTGGATTCTTGTTTAGATGTTGTAGATAGGTTAGATTATGAAAAAGAAGAGCAAAAACTCCTTCCTTAGTGATTAGAATCGTTTGAGAGTGTTTTGAGACGGTTAGGGTTTGTGAAATGATGAAAAATGACAAAGTTTGGTATTTATACTAATCCTCCTTCGCCCCAACTCAATGGTCGAAGGTGGCCTCCTTCGACCCTTCCACAGGGTCGAATGAGCCCTGTCCTGGTCGAAGGGAATTCTTTCAATTCCACATCCCAGGTTCGCCCATTTACAAAGGGTCGAACCAAACAAAATGTTCTCCTTCGACCACTCGAAGTGGTCGAACCAGAACTCATGTTTAACTAGTTTTCCAGTTTGTTGTGTTTAACGCATTCTAACACATCTTAACACATAAGCATGCATCCTTAGTCTATATTTAACATATTTAGGCATAGATAATCATTTACACATCATTTAAACACATCTATGTATATAATCCACCACACGACCCATAATCTACACATATACTTAATTAGTTCATGTAATGTCACCAACAACGGAACCCGGTACTAGTGTATTACCAAAACGACTCCCAATGATCCTCCAGATCATTGCACCCTGGACAATCCTAACTTGACCTGACTCAACTAACCCGGTTAAGTCCGTTTATAAACGTTTCTCGCTAAGGTAGACTTAGATGTTACTAAAATGTTTAAGCCAAACATGCCGGGTGTCACATCATCCCCACGTTGAAAGAATTTTCGTCCCGAAAATTGCGCAAAGCCCCAAAAGAAAGAAACGAAAAGAACAGAACGAAAAGAAAATTACTGGATGTCACATCATCCCCACGTTGAAAGGAATCTCGTCCCGAGATTCATTCCGCTTCAGCAGTAACATGCCTCGATTCAAACGCGCGTTTCGGAAAAAGATGAGGATATTTAGCTTTCATCTGATCCTCCCGTTCCCATGTGAACTCCGGTCCACGATTCGAGTTCCAACGAACTTTGACGATGCGGATTTTACTCTGACGAAGGCTACGAATCTTATAGTCGAGAATCTCGACAGGTTCCTCCACAATGCGAAGACGATCATCAACCTTGATCTCCTCCAGTGGTACAATGAGAGATTCATCAGCCAAACACTTCTTCAAGTTAGACACATGGAAGACGTTGTGCACACTACAGAGCTCCGCCGGTAGGTCAAGTCTGTATGCCACCGGTCCAATACGATCCAGGATTGCGAATGGTCCGACATAACGAGGGTTAAGCTTGCCACACTTTCCAAAGCGTATGACGCCCTTCCATGGTGAAACTTTCAGAAGTACCCTGTCCCCAACCTGGAACTCCAAAGGTTTTCGATGGCGATCGGCATAACTCTTCTGACGATCCCGTGCAGCAGCCAAACGGTGACGAATCTGTACGATTTTGTCCGAAGTTTCGTACACAAGTTCCGGACCAGTGAGCTGGCTCTCGCCCACCTCGGCCCAACAAAGTGGTGATCGACATTTCCGTCCGTAAAGAGCCTCGAACAGAGCTGCCTTGATACTAGAGTGATAGCTGTTGTTGTAGGAGAACTCCACTAATGGCAGGTGGATCTCCCAACTTTTGCCAAAATCGATAACACATGCCCGAAGCATGTCTTCCAAGGTTTGAATCGTCCCCTCACTCTGTCCATCAGTTTGCGGATGATATGCTGTACTCATATCCAACTGAGTACCCAAAGCCTTGTGCAGAGCCTTCCAGAAACGCGAAGCAAAACGAGAATCACGATCAGAGATAATAGAGACAGGCACCCGTGCCGAGCAACCACCTCCTTAAGGTAAAGTCGAGCCAACCGCTCGAGTCCATCGGTTTCCTTAATAGGTATGAAACGTGAAGATTTTGTCAGCCGGTCAACAATCACCCAGATCATATCATAACCACTAGGTGACCTTGGCAGCTTGGTGAAAAAATCCATCGTGATTCGCTCCCACTTCCATTCCGGAACCTCTGGTTGTTGCAGGAGACCAGACGGCCTCTGATACTCCACCTTGACTTTAGCACAAGTCAAATTTGCTGACATAAGAAGCTATATCAGCTTTCATGTTCGGCCACCAATAAAGTATCTTCAAATCTTGATACATTTTATCGGAGCCAGGATGAATAGAATAACGGGATTTGTGAGCTTCATCCAAAACAAGCTCGCGCAATCCCCCGAACAATGGAACCCAAACACGTCCCGCAAAATAGTGTAAGCCATCGGTCCTGAGTTCAAGATGCTTGTCAGCACTGTGCATAGTCTCAGCCTTAAGGTTTTCCTCCTTCAAGGCTTCCAACTGTGCAGAACGGATTCGGTCAGGCAACGACGAATGGATGGTGAGCTGTAAGGCTCGAACACGGCGAGGATTCGCAGACTCCTTCCTGCTCAAGGCGTCCGCCACAACGTTCGCCTTGCCAGGATGGTATTTGATAGCACAGTCATAATCGTTCAGGAGTTCAACCCAGCGACGCTGCCGCATGTTCAACACCTTCTGGTCGAAAATATGCTGAAGACTCTTGTGATCGGTATACACTTCACACTTGGTACCGTACAAGTAATGTCTCCAGATGTTCAATGCAAAGACTACCGCACCCAGTTCCAAGTCATGAGTAGTGTAGTTCTTCTCATGAACTTTGAGTTGACGAGAAGCATAAGCGATAACCTTCCCGCGTTGCATCAACACACAACCGAGACCCGAATAGAAGCGTCACAGTACACAACGAAGTCATCCGTACTCTCTGGTAAGGATAAGATAGGTGCAGAACAAAGTTTAAGCTTCAGCATCTGAAATGCTGATTCCTGCGGTTCACCCCAGTCGAACTTCCGGTCCTTCTGGGTAAGAGTAGTGAGGGGTTGAGCGATCTTCGAAAATCCCTCAATGAAACGACGATAATAACCCGCAAGACCTAGGAATTGCCGCACCTCAGATGGCGTCTTTGGTGCTTCCCGATCCTTAATAGCTTCGAACTTAGCCGGATCGACATGAATTCCCAGTTCATTCACCACATGCCCTAGGAATTGAACTTCACGTAACCAAAAATCACACTTCGAGAACTTAGCATACAACTGCTCCTGTCTCAAAAGTTCCAAGACCAACCGTAGATGTTCCTCATGATCCGCCTTGTTCTTTGAATAAATCAGAATATCGTCAATGAACACGATGACGAACTTATCAAGATAAGGTTTGCAAACGCGGTTCATTAAATCCATGAACACCGCCGGTGCCTTAGTGAGACCAAAAGGCATGACCAAGAACTCAAAATGGCCATAACGAGTGCGAAAAGCAGTCTTCTGAATGTCAGCTTCCCTGACGCGCAACTGGTGATAACCGGACCGCAAATCAATCTTCGAATAGTAGCTGGAGCCCTGAAGCTGGTCAAAGAGATGATCAATGCGAGGAAGAGGATAACGATTCTTGATGGTCACTTTGTTCAGCTCACGATAATCAATACACAAGCGAAGACTTCCATCCTTCTTCTTTACAAACAAAATAGGAGCTCCCCACGGGGAAGAACTCGGTCAGATGAAACCCTTTTCCAAGAGTTCCTGCAGCTGGCTGGACAACTCTTGCATCTCGGGAGGTGCAAGACGATACGGAGCTCGGGCAATAGGAGTTGCGCCCGGAGTAAGATCGATACCAAACTCAACCTGACGATGGGGAGGAAGACCAGGTAAATCATCAGGAAACACATCAGGAAAGTCACGAACCACCGGAATATCCTCGATCTTCTTCTCGTCGTCAGTAGAAACGTTAACAAGTGCCAGAATGGCCGAACAGCCCTTCCGAAGATACTTACGGGCTTTCATGCTAGAAATGATACTTTGCGGAGCACCGCTTTTCTCGCCATGAACTGAAAGAGTCTCTCCATCAGCGAGAGGGATCCGAATAACCTTATCGAAACAAACAATCTCCGCACGATACAACGATAACCAATCCATGCCGACCACGACATCAAAACTACCCAGGGGTACCGGCATAAGGTCAATGGGGAAGGACAAACCCGACAGTTCCAAGCGACATTCCCTAAGGGTGTGTGTCGCTTCGATTTTCTTACCATCAGCCAATTCTATTAAGTACCTAGCCTCTAAAGGTGTGGGTACTATATCTAGCAATCGACTAATGTCCAAAGATACGAAACTCTTATCGGCACCAGAATCAAATAAGACAGAAACATAGCGATCATTAAGAAGGAACATACCGGTAACTGTGTCTGGATCCTGCCTAGCCTCTGCAGATCCAATGATGAAAGCACGTGCAGTCCTGCCTCCGCCGCCATTGTTCCCGTTACCGTTCCCGTTCTTCCCATTGTCGCCCTGTTTCAGCTTGGGAAAGTCACGCTTGAAATGTCCCGTGTCACCGCAGTTATAACACCCCTGTCTCCCCTGAGTCCCCTGAGCAGCAGGAGCAGGAGCAGGAGTAGGGGTACGAGCTTGGGCCGACGGAAGTGTTGCCCTGCAATCCTTAGCCAGGTGTCCAAGCTGGTTGCACCGATGACAGCGTGCCTTATCACAGTTCCCCGAGTGATGGTAACCACACCGGTTACACTTGGGATGCTTCCCGATATATCCGCCTATCTTCTGCCCCGAAGACGATCCAGACGAATTAAACTTCTTTGCCGGCTGAGACGGCGCCGGTACAACACTCTTTCCCATACCATCCCACTTCCTCTTGTTCCCCTCAGTAACCTTCACAGCAGCACCCTTGGGTGGCAAAACACCTTCTGCCACCTTCAGGTTAGTCATCCGATGGGCTGATCGGACAACTTCAGCAATAGTGGGAAGATTCCCAGCAGCCACCAACCCAGCAATCTCCGGCACTAGCCCAGACACATAGTGCTCAATCCTCCTGTACTCGGGTGTGTGCAAATCAGGGCACAACACCGCCAGCTCATTCCTCCTCACAGTGTACTCTTCAATCTCCGACCCAACCATCTTGTAGCTCCAGACTTCATGTTCCAACTTCTGTATCTCCTCTCTCGGTCAGTACTCACCTCTCAACAGCTGCACAAATTCCGCCCAAGACATAGCAATAGCCTCCCCTAATCCCATGTTCTGAGTGGTAGCATTCCACCACGACAGTGCAGGCCCCTCAAATGTCGCAGTAGCATACTTCACCCGGTCCCCAGCAGGACAGTTGCACATAACGAACACAGACTCAACCTTCTCCAGCCATCGGAGCAGTCCCACCGCTCCCTCAGTTCAACGAAGTTATGGGGCTGAAAGTCCCGAAACTTCTTATAAGAGCACTGAGGTGGGGGTGGATTGGCACCAACACCTGAAACACGGTAGACGAGTAAAACACAAACGAAAGGACATGAAACCCAAGAATGAGGCAAGGTCGACAGAAATCAACTCACCACCCATGGCATTAATCCCAGCTTGGAAATTAGCCATAGCCATTTTCACTTGCTGCTGTAGCAAGTTGTTCAGTTCAGCTTGGGTCATGTTGATGTTTCCACGACCACCGCCTCCAGCACGACCACCGCCGCCAGCACGGCCACCGCCGCCACCACGACGTCCACCACCGCGAGCACCAGACATGATCTAACAAATCAAGAAATCGAGGGATTCAGATTCACTTCTAGTGTCAACCACTAGAAATTTACAAGAGTTAACTTTGGAACAAATCCAGGACTATACATCCAAACCCGAAGTCCATCGGGATTTTCATGCATTCCAGTTTATTATTTCGTGTGCACCCGAAATGATAAACTGCTCTACATGGTCCTCAAGATGTACCCCTAATCCAGACCCCAGTCACCGAATATCGTCGCCTAGTAACGTGTGACGATAGGTGCAAGTGTAGGAAGGCATGTGTGTGCTAGAACCAACAAATCAACCCCTCCTTCTTCAATCCAGAAGAAGAAGACAAGGGTAGGTAAGAACCTAAATAAAAGCGGATGATGTAACAGAGAAGTATGATGATGATGTAAAGACACCCCGACAACGTTAGTACGTATCCCACTAATAGACTCAAAGTATGTGACCGTCTAGTGTGTGTGACTCGGCTATAGACCAGACTCTACATGCAGTCCTAGTTCACTATAACCATTGGCTCTGATACCAATCTGTCACACCCTCAAATTAACACTTGCGGAGTTTTACCGCGAGGCGCATGACAAACCAGGATCCAAGTCAACGATCACAATAAACAACTCTATATGAAATACGTAAATCCAAAAACAACGATTTTATAAGCGGAAGCATTTAAGAATTTAACCAGCTACAACAGTGTTCCAAAGTATTCAAGACACTTATTTCAAAACATGCAACTAAGCCTAGACGCCAATGCAGACTCGTGCGCCTAGTTCCATTCGTTGCTACCTTAGCGACCTGAGAAAAACATGCCAAAAAGACGTCAACATATAATGCTGGTGAGTTCACAGGTTTGTTCAATATGTTATCAAAATGTTACCAGAATGTTACCATGTCCATACTATATCCATGTTACCAAGTACGCTAGCTAGGCGTATGTTTTGTTACTACTACGATTGGAAAACCATTACTAGACTGTTACCATGTGTTTAGCCCGATGTGTTGTAGCCACGCTACGAGTGTTACCAGTTCGAGACAATATGCACCCGCCCGGCCCTCCAAGCCGTCGAGTGGGGTTTGTCAAGCCTAATAGATCTATCCACATTTCCCCCGTTGTGCATCCCCGCACATTCATGGTTTCCCCGGGGACTTTAAAAGATTGTATAGTACACAAGTTTAAAACCATAGTATGACATATGTTACCAAAATAGTTTAGTGCATGTTTTCTCCCCCAAAAGTTAAAGCAGTAAAAGTGGGGCTGTGAACTCACCTTAGATAGCGTTCTTCGGTTATAAGTAAAGATGTTAAGCCCTTGATAATCCCTCTACCGGAGATCTATCAAAATGTTCACATAAGTGTTCCGACTAATAACCATAAGGTTATCTAGTCCCCGATTGTCAAGATCGTAACCAAGTATGTTTTAAAACGTGTTTAAATGTTTAACCGACACACTAGACCGACCCGACATTCCGTTGATGACCCATTACCCTAACTAATCAAGTACACATAGATTACACACAAGGTTCAAGCATAAAACACTTAGTTTGTATCAAAAATCTCATTTCTGCATCAGAACGGTCGAACCAGTCAGTATAAGTCTCCTTCGCCCATTTTTAATCTCCTTCGCCCATTTTGGATTTCGTTCGACCGTTTGATGTTTCCTTTGCCCGTTTTACCACGTTCGCCCAAACATAACCCAGGTTCGACCCTGGATTCACTCCTTCGCACCTTCGATCGGTCGAAGGAGTCCAGGTTCGCCCCTGTTGTGCAAATTTTCCCAAAAACGCTTCAAACACATTCAAAACGACTCGAAACATCATCAAACACAGCAGTCAAGCATGAATAACTTATCCTTACAAAACCCCACCGATTTCCCCCAATAATACGTCCATTTCAGCCCTTTCCCAAAATGGTAAAAATTATGGAAACGTCACTATCATGCATGGATTATTTACCCAATTTGGAAACTTTTGAAATCGATCCGTATTCAACTTAAAATGCTCAGTTTGTCGAGTGTTCAATCTTTCCCTATTAGTTCTATTGATCATAAATATCATGCATCAAGTCTAGATTCGTTAAAACCCCCCAAATACCCATAATATCATCATTTATCCAATCCTAACCCTAAACAACAATAACCTAGCATCAATAACAATCCTATATCGTGTTTCTATCATAGATACAGCAGCAAATCATTGAACAACACATAACACCACATAATACACAATTCACATATGTTTATCATCATGAAGACTTATGTTTAAATGATAAGGTTTTGATTTAGAAAGATGTTTAAAAGGTTTTTAATCATGAAAACACCCTTAGAACAGATCCGGACAATTAGGGTTAGATGAAAACGAATTAAAATGCTTTAAAAAAAAGTTTAGGATCAAGAACACACCTTGGATTCTTGTTTAGATGTTGTAGATAGGTTAGATTATGAAAAAGAAGAGCAAAAACTCCTTCCTTAGTGATTAGAATCGTTTGAGAGTGTTTTGAGACGGTTAGGGTTTGTGAAATGATGAAAAATGACAAAGTTTGGTATTTATACTAATCCTCCTTCGCCCCAACTCAATGGTCGAAGGTGGCCTCCTTCGACCCTTCCACAGGGTCGAATGAGCCCTGTCCTGGTCGAAGGGAATTCTTTCAATTCCACATCCCAGGTTCGCCCATTTACAAAGGGTCGAACCAAACAAAATGTTCTCCTTCGACCACTCGAAGTGGTCGAACCAGAACTCATGTTTAACTAGTTTTCCAGTTTGTCGTGTTTAACGCATTCTAACACATCTTAACACATAAGCATGCATCCTTAGTCTATATTTAACATATTTAGGCATAGATAATCATTTACACATCATTTAAACACATCTATGTATATAATCCACCACACGACCCATAATCTACACATATACTTAATTAGTTCATGTAATGTCACCAACAACGGAACCCGGTACTAGTGTATTACCAAAACGACTCCCAATGATCCTCCAGATCATTGCACCCTGGACAATCCTAACTTGACCCGACTCAACTAACCCGGTTAAGTCCGTTTATAAACGTTTCTCGCTAAGGTAGACTTAGATGTTACTAAAATGTTTAAGCCAAACATGCCGGGTGTCACATCATCCCCACGTTGAAAGAATTTTCGTCCCGAAAATTGCGCAAAGCCCCAAAAGAAAGAAACGAAAAGAACAGAACGAAAAGAAGATTACCGGATGTCCATTTTCCTCCAAAGCTTTCTTCGTTTTCAAGCTCCTTGCTTATATTTACAGCCGCATCCGACCAACAACCACCATCAAAATTCGGCAAACGTGATGCACTTATCTTAGTGTTTGATGGAGTGAAAAATTCGTTGTATAAATTAGTCTGATCAACCACAATTCCATCTTCCATGGATTTCTTGATCATAAACTTTTACCTTCATGATAAGCAACCTCGCGTAAGATTATGAACATAAAACATATTAATACTATGAAACAAATAGTTTTCCCGAACGGGTTTTCGCTAAACAATAATAACTTTGCATACCACTGGCGTAGCTTAGTCTTCTATGGAATCTTCTGAGTCTTGGGATGGAAGTAAAAAAATATAATCTTCGCCTTTTACAAGAGGACATGACTATATATAACAAGATGCAAAACCTCTCTTCTTGCAATGTTCCAGGTACCCAATCTGAATATAACAAAACATAAGTCACTATTGCAGACAATGGTAATTAAACAGATTAAAAGAAAAAGAAAGGAAAATACCAGAATTTCATGATAAACGAAGGTGCGCAGAGGTTCTCCACGTGCAGTTTTTCTTTCGGGCTGAAAGTACTTGACTGAATCAATGTATGATATATAAACAAATCGGTTGTTTGGGCCGTTACACTCTGATCCGAACTCTTGGACCTACATTCCAAAGAGACATACATCCACACCTCCTATTTTCTGGAACAAAAGGATTAACTGTTTGCAAATAAACAAATGAAAACGTTAGATGTCTAATTTATAATACTTCAATATATCTCTAAATTAACATTGTTAAGAATTATTAAAGTTTTCGCCCAATCTGGGAAAATTATGAATGGTATAATAGCACTTGACAATTTTTTATTTTATTTTTTTATGAAAAAAAAATAGCACAAAGCCACAAACCATTGATTGTTGGGTTAAAAGATAAAAAGAAGCTGCATCAATGTAAGTATTCAACTACAGAATCAACCAGGCGGACCTATGCACACATTGGTCATTCGGAAGCCCAACAAACTAAGATGGACAGGTAATTTTGAAGCCCGACGAATTTCCAATCCATGTCCCCACCAAACAAATGTATATCTTATTGGACCTAGAGTGGACAAAAAAAAACTCGTGTGGATTTCGAAACCAGTTCGTAACCCGACCCAATGTGAACTACCAGGCCGGTTTGAGCCAACCCGATCATAACTGTCAATTTGTGTAGCAGTTTCAACTCTCGTCATCCAAACCGGTTTTAACCCAACTAAAAAAATAATACTTTTTTATATGCTGGTTTTGGCCTTTGGGTACCGTTTTATGAGCCAAACTTGTTTTAACCCAACCTATACGATTTGAAATGGGTTCGTATAATTTTTACCCAAACTAGATTATGACATGTACCGGTTTCTCCTCAAAACTGTTTTGACCAAAGTTGACTAGACCGATTGGGTTGACAACCTGAACTAGTTTGGTTAAAAATGCCTCGTTTGTACACCTCTAATCGGACCTGCTCTTGTTTGACTGTTAGATGTGTACAAAATTCAGCTTGGTCTCAAACTAAACCGGTTTAAGAACTGAACTAGTTTTTTTTAATATATTTTATTCAAACGAGTTTGTGCTCTTTTTTAACCAAATGAATCGGTTGTTTGGTTCGGCTCATGCTATAGTCTAAATAGTCCACTGGTTCAACTCAACCCGATTTAAAAACCGTATTTTTTTAATTTAACAATTTAATGTAATAGAAATATAAACTAAAAGAGTAAAGTGCAATTTGTGTTTTTATGGTTTAGAGAAGACGTCAACCTGAGTTCTTACTTTCTAAATATCGCATACTAATTCCCTCATCTTTTACTTTTTTACACTATGAACCCATCCCTCTATTAGACTTATGAATTTTCTATCAATGGTATAAGTAAAAAACAATTATGTCCTTGTGTTTTCATGAGCGTATTTGGATTGGTTTAGAAAGAGACCAGTTTTTGTGTGATGAACTTCGAGGCTGAGAAAAAATCAAACTCGCCAAGGTCCTTAATTTAAATTCCTTGTTTAAGCATGATGTGAAGTTGGTGATTGTGTGATACCCCGCAAATTCAGGTTCTCATTTTAACTAAACTCTAGTTACGTTCCTTGCATTATACTTAACTAGGGTTAGCTAGATAGGACACACGTGCATTGTTGTGAGTTAATATCGGGTTACATGATTAGTGAACCTCGGACATTGGTGAATAATGAATTTATGTGTCTCTGTGATATTTGACAAACTTATGTGAAAACCATACGTGATTGTGTGAACCTAAACCAAATACGTTAATAAAAATCACTAAAAGTAGAGTATGAGGTTGATTAGGGTCTTAACGCATGGGGTTGCACTTGTTACGGTCCGAAATAATGAAAACGTCGAAGGATAACGCGTCGGGTGACGAAACGGGACACTCACGCGGGCCTCGGGCCTGTGAGCGGCCGAGCGGCCGCTCACAGGGCCCGAGCGGCCCGCTCGGATTCGTCTGACGGGTCTAAACCGCCTTACACCCCTATTTAAGCATCCTTAACCCCCCATGCAACCCCTAAACTCAACCCTAATCGCCCCTTACTGCCCCACACGAAATATTAACCCTAAAGCTCCTGCTAAGGCTCAAGATCATCAATTGGGAAGCTCCAAAGGCGCGCGGTTGATCGAATCGAAGAGCCAAGGGTATAATCTTTGATTCCTTACACTTTTATCTTGTGTTTTTGTTATAAAAATCATGTAAAAAAGTTTGTCCAGGTCTGAAAGTTTTTAATAATCATTAAAACATGAAGTTTTTGAAGATTTAACGGATCAAACATAATAATAAACGATTAGTAACATCATAGGATACTTGTTGCGCAAGTTATTGATGTTTTGGTCTTTAAAGTTGTGATCTTTGCATGTTTAGTAGTAGAATCTGATCAAAATAAGTATTAGGGATGTTTGGTAATGATGATTGATGTTTGTTGATTGTTTTTATGCACACGGTAGTCGATTAAAGTATGATTTAGGCGAAACTAAAATCTGCACAGAATGATTAGACGAACTTGTAGGAGCTGTAACACGAACTTAACATGATGATTTTGGTATTTTCTTTGCATGGTTGAATCACACTTGGTCTTAGATTTTCATAATGGGTAAAATCAAGTGTTTTGGACGTCGGTTGAGTCGTTTTTGGAATTTTCATTGAAAATAGGTCAGGTCAGAATTTCGGGTATCAAACTGAGTCAATTTTGAAACATCATAACTCAAGTTTTATAAAGAGTTGGATTGTGAAATTTTTACAGAAGGTTAATATTGGAGTAATTTGAGTTTTCCAAGTGGATTCATCCCGTTTGGATGAATACACGATTTTTGGGAATTTATCTACCAAACTGACCTGTTAGGAAGATTTTCTGAACATAGCCGAATTAGACGAATTTTAATTATTTTTGTGTTTGGATTTAAGACAAAATAAAAATAGGTGTTGTTGGGTGAATCCCAAAGAAAATTCAGTAAAACTTTGGGAGGTTAACTCACTGATTTACTATTTTAAATAAATTCGTTTTAATGGCGCACAATCTGTCCTGAAAACACAGATTGTGTATTATGTGCTTATGTGATTAATTGAGGTCTTAGGTGGTATGGAATTGACATGTAACTGAAGTACACTTGTTTGAGACACATACGGAATGTAGAAGCTAATTGAAACCAATACATTCACCAACGAGTCCGTAGGGTTTACTATTGCATGTAGAATCACTAGGCGTCACATACACACTTTTGAACGTTTAAAACGCCTTGGACAAACGAGTTATGTGGTGTAGCGATATTATGCCTATACTCACTTAGTGACACTTATGTTAGGGTCTCGTTAGCATACTTTACTTGCGGTTCGGATTTCTTTTGCTTGCACATTAAGGTGAGTTTCACTACTCTTTTTCTCAAAAGCATGCGTCTCGGATTAGAGACAACTTTGGTAAACATTTTCTAGTCTAGCTGGGGACTACTCAGGTATGGACTCCTTGTGTGGGTCGGTTTTACGATTCCTTGTGTGGATCGGGTTTTCGGTCAGTTTAAAACTTATTGGTCCTTTGTAATCTAAACACTCTATCATTTGAAGTCCTTGCATATTATTGGGTTAATCGCCGGAGACGAACGGGGTATTAGTTGATAGCGCTATTAGGTTGATGCAGCAACCTCATGTCTGAGGTGCTTGAGGCACGGGCATGAACTTCTGACCACAATTTCCGACTGGTGTTGATAGACGCCAGTCATTGAGGCAAATAACTATTTTCCTGAAGGTGTCCCAATAATCTTGTTTAGTTACATTGAGTGGGCTAGCTACCCCTGACACACTTAAACTGATAACTCTTTAACTTTTTGGTCTGGAGGACCTACGTTATTACTTACTTACGTGGTTTTTGGAAACCAGCGCATTTGCATATTAAATTACTTTACTTTGTGAACTCACCAGCTTTATGTTGACACACGATAGCATGCTTTTGCAGGTAACTAGGCACGGAGCACAGTTAGGTCATGCATCATATCATGGGTCTCAAACATTAAACTATTTTGCACATTTACTATTTCTTTGGTTTTGGGCGCGGTGTTTTGCGCAGACTTTATTTACTATTTTTCATTCGCTTCCGCTATACTATTATTGGGTTGGTTAAAACTTTAAAACTTGGTTTTTACAATAACGAACTAAATGGTTGGGCATTTAGAGTCGTTCATGTGACTTATGGCTATGGGATCCTGGTTTGTCATGCGCCTTGCGGTATAAACCCCGCAGTGGAAATTTGAGGGTGTGACAGATTGTAACAACCTGGTCCGAGACCCAAAAAATTTCGCGATTAAAAGTAGAATGATGAAGAAATTAATAATAATAAATGCAAATAATATATTTAAATACGAAACCGAAACCAGTGAGTTAACTATTATTTTGACAAGGAAAATAATATTATACATGTATGTACGTTACAAGGCCAGGCCAAAAAGCGTTGCGAACCCGAACCCACACCCATGATTAATGGGTTAGTCACCATGGGGACACATGGCATGAGTGCCATGTGCCCCATGGCACCCCACCCATTTAACTACAACACACGCACACCCCATCTCATCCACACACTCTATACATAAAAACTAACACACACGCACACTTCTGTACTTCTGTGATTACCCCATCCCCCCCCCCCCCCCACCATATTAATCCTTTTATATGAACAATTGATTTCTCATAGTTACGTTGTTAAGTATGATTAAAGTTTTCACCCAATCTGGGGAAAATATGAATGGTATAATAATAGCAGTGGACTTTTTTTTTTTTGAATGAAAAAACATCACAAACCATTGATTGCTGGGACAAAACATAACAAGAAGTTGAATCACTGCAAATATACAAGTTAATGATCAAGAAAGCAATGGAAGATGGAATTGTGGTCAACCAGACTAATTTATACAACGAATTTTTCACTCCATCAAACACTAAGATAAGTGCAGCACGTTTGCTGAATTTTGATGGTGATTGTTGGTCGGACGCTGCTGTAAATATAAGCATGGAACTTGAAAATGAAGAAAGTTCCGGAGGAAAATTGGGTACTAAGTCACGTACTAACCGAATCTTGGTCGCCAAAGGACAAGAAAGCCACACGAAGGATGCTCTAGTGATGCACAATGTAAATACTTTAAAAGTATTTTTATAGTTTTTATACAACCAATCTTTCTTTCTTTCTTTTTCACATAAGTTTATGGTCACAGCTTGGTGAATTACTCTTGCCTATAATGATATAGGATCATCATAGAGGAATATTTGGCATGCCCAAGTGTATCAAACTGGTATAGAGAATTCTGGCACTTGTTCAGGAAATCATCACGTTTCTCGAACAATTTATTCACAAGAACATCGTCTATATCCTTGGTATCATGGGGTATATAGCCCAGCACATCCTGTAAACAAATATATTAAATAAGACTATATATGACAACTGATTGTGCTATTTTGTTATGTGACTCACCTCAGAGAGCGGTTTATCTTTGCAGGAACCGCATTTGTGCATTCTGCTCGGGGAAACACATCTGGCAATAAAAAATCAATGTGAGAATGATGAATAATATAAGATGCGAAAAAAAACTAAATTATAAAATTGGATATAACTTCACCTTGAACATAACTGAATCTTGTTGCATTGGTTGCAAAACCATCTACTTCCAGATAATATTACTTCATTGCAAGAAGTGCACGTGTGCTGAAACCGGACAATCATATAGTTTTCCTTGTCTTGCACGAGTAATTCACCAAGCTGTGACAAACACAGGAAACTTATGTCAAAAAGAAAGAAAGAATGGTAGTATAAGAACTATAAAAATTCTTTGAAAGTATTTACATTGTGCATCACTAAAGCATCCTTTGTGTGGCTTGCTTGTCCTTTGGCGATCAAGATTCGGTTAGTACGTGACTTCATACCCAATTTTCTTCCTAAGCTTTCTTCGTTTTCAAGCTCCTTGCTTATATTTACAGCAGCATCCGACCAACAATCACCATCAAAATTCGGCAAACGTGCTGCACTTATCTTAGTGTTTGATGGAGTGCAAAATTCGTTGTATAAATTGGTCTGGTCGGCCACAATTCCATCTTCCATGGCTTTCTTGATCATTAACTTGTACCTTCATGATAAACAACCTCACGTAAGATTATGAACATAAATCATATTAAAACCATCAAACAAATAGTTTTCCCAAACGGGTTGTCGCTAAACAATAATAACTTTGCATACCACTGGCGTAGCTTAGTCTTCTCTGGAGTCTTCTGAGTCTTGGGATGGCAGTAAAAAATATAATCTTCGCCTTTTACAAGAGGACATGACCATATATAACAAGATGCAAAACCTCTTTTCTTGCAATGTTCCAGGTACCCAATCTGAATATAACAAAACATAAGTCACTATCGCAGACAATGGTAATTAAACATATTAAAAGAAAAAGAAAGGAAAATACCATAATTTCATGATAAACGAAGGTGCGCAGAGGTTCTCCACTTGCCGTTTTTCTTTCGGGCTGAAAGTACTTGATTGAATCAATGTATGATATATAAACACATCGGTTGTTTGGCCCGTTACACTCTGATCCGAACTCTTGGACATACATTCCAAAGAGACATAGATCCACACCTTCTATTTTCTGGAACAAAAGGATTAACTGTTTGCAAAGAAACAAATGAAAACGTTAGATGTCTAAGTTATAATACTTCAATATATCTCTAAATTAACATTGTTAAGTATGATTAAAGTTTTCACCCAATCTAGGAAAAATATGAATGGTATAATAGCACTTGACAATTTTTTATTTTATTATTTTTATGAAAAAAAATATAGCACAAAGCCACAAACCATTGATTGTTGGGTTAAAAGATAAAAAGAAGTTGCATCAATGTAACTATTCAACTACAGAATCAACCAGGCGGACCTATGCGCACATTGATTATTCTGAAGCCCAACAAACTGAGATGGACAGGTAATTTGAAGCCCAATGAATTTCCAATCCATGCCCCCACCAAACAAATGTATATCTTATTGGACCTAGAGTGGACAAAAAAAACTCGTGTGGATTTCGAAACCCGTTCGTAACCCGACCCAATTTGAACTACCAGGTCGGTTTGTGTGACACCCGGCATGTTTGGGTCAACATTTTATAAACACATAAGTCTACCTTAGCAAAAAACGTTTATTAAACATACTTGACGGGGTCAGTAGAGTCGGAACACAGTTCGTATTGTCCAGGGTTCAATGATTCGGGAGATCATTAAGGTAGTCACACACACACACACACGATACGAGTAACGTTGTTGGTGAATTACATAAACTAATTAAGTGTATGTGTAGACTAATTGTCACATGGTGGATTATATGCTTAGATGTGTTTAAATGATGTATAGATAATCATCCATGCTTAAATATGTTAAACATAGACTAAGGTTGCATGCTCGTATGTTAGGGTGCGTTAAACACGACAAATTGGAAAACTAGAAAAACTTGAGTCCTGGTTCGACCAATCGAATGGGCGAACCTGGACAATACTCCTCGTTCGACCCTTGTAAAAAGGGCGAACCTGGGATATGGAATTTAAAGAATTTCATTCGACCAAGTCAGGGTACGTTCGACCCTGTGAAAGGTTCGAAGGAGAGTACATTCGCCCAGGTAAAAGGGGCGAATGTGAACATAGTATAAATATCACACTTTGTCATTTTCACCATTTCACAAACCCTAAACGCCTCAAAACACTCTCTAGCAACTTTAAACATTGGGGAAGGAGTTTTTGCCCTTGTTTTCTATAATCTAACCTACAAACATCTTCTACACAAAGATCTAAGGTGTGTTCTTCATTCTAAATCAATTTTAAAGCATTTCAATTCGTTTTCATTAAACCCCAAGAGTCCAGATCTGATTCAAACATGTTTTCATGAATAAAAACCTTCCTAATATCTTTCTAAACAAAACCTATTCATAAACAATGAGTTTTCATATAAAATAACATGTGTTAATGGTGTTTTATGTGATGTTATGCATTGTTTGATGATTGATTGTTGTATAGATGTTATGACAATGATCTAGGAGTGTTATTGATGATGATTTATGATTGAGATAGGTTACAATTGATTATTGATGATGTTATGTTCATTTTGGGGATTTTGGTTTAAATCTAGGGCTTGTTCATGATGATAGTGATAAGGATATGATTAGGGGGTTTATTGTTCATGATAATCTGAGTATATTAAGTTGATTATTGATTGATTTCATAAAGTTTCCTAATTGGGTAAAGATTGCATGCGTTTGATGTGACATCTCCATAATTTGCTATTTCGGGTAACTCGTAAAACGGACGGATTTCGGGATAAAATTGGTAGGGTTATGTAGGAATATGTTAATGATAGTTTACTGCTGTGATTGGTAATGTTTCGTGATGATTTCGGACCGTTTAGATGCGTTTTGGTGCGTTTTATAAAATGCTGATGAAAACGGGCAAACGTGGAATAAAATTGGTTCGAATGGGAGAACGTGGAATAAAATATGGGCGAACGTGGAAAAACGGGCGAACGTGGAAAAACGGGCGAACGTGGGAGAAACGGGCGAACGTGGGAAAAACGGGCGAACGTGGGAAAAACGGGCGAACGTGGCTCAAACGGGCGAACGTGGAACAAAATGTGGGAAAAACGGGCGAACGTGGCTCAAACGGGCGAACGTGGAAATGGGAAAAACCACATTCGACCATCTGATGTCCGGAATGAGATTTTTGATGCAAACTAAGTGTTTTATGCTTGAAACTTATGTGTTAAACTTATGTGCATAACTAATTGATGTAATGGATCACCAACGGGATGTCGGGTCGGTCTGGGATGTCCGGTTAACGTTTAAACACACTTTTTAACACACGTAGTCAAGATCTGGACAATCGGGGACTAGTTAGCCTTCGGGTTAATAGTCATCACACTTATGTAAACTCATTGATAGGTTGTCATTAGTTGGGATTATCATACACGTGTTGGAATTCTAGTTATCAGAAGACGCACTCTAAGGTGAGTTTCACAGCCCCTCTTTTATACTCTTTTCTCTCGGGGGAGAAGCATGCCACACGTTTTAGCAATGCAACGTTTATGATTCGAAAACGCAACTCTTATGAAACTTACCACTTTTGGAAACATAACGCTTTTGAAACGCAACGCTTTTGAAACACGACGCTTTTGAAACACAACACTTTTGAAACGCAACGCTTTTAGAAACATGACGCCTTTTGGGAATGTGACTCTTTTAAGAAACGTGACACGTTTGGCACTTGGCATATTTAAACATTAGCACTTGACACTTTTAAACATTGATGTTTGGCATTTGACACTTGACGCTTGGCACTTATTTACTATACGACGAAACCTAAGTCCCTATTGAAACCATGAATGTGCGGGGCACAACGGGGGAAATGTGGATAGATCTATCGGGTGTGACGAACCCCACCTGACGGCTGGGAGCCGGGCGGGTGCATATTGTCTCTACTTGACACTTGACACTTGACACATGGGCAGCAACTTGAGCAACGTTTGTCAGTAATGGTTTTAGCAACATAGTCGTAGTAGTAAGGGAACGTTTGTTATTTACTTGGAACTTTTGCACACTTGGAACTTTATGAGGAATTGCTTTACACATGAAAACGTTTACGAACTTAAAACCTGTGAACTCACCAGCATTATATGTTGACGTCTTTTTGGCATGTTTTCTCAGGTCGCTAAGGTAGCAGCATTGAGTATGGGCGCACGGAGTCTCACGGCGTCTAGGGATCATATGCATGTTTTGTTAAACATTTCAGACTTTGAGTTTTACTTTTAAGTTGTAATAATACATTTTGCTTCCGCTGTGTTAGAACGGTTTTTGAAACTCAATGGTAGTTTACGTTGTTTTCTTATCATATAGATGTCGTTTATTGTGACCGTTGACTTGGATCCTGGTGTGTCACGCGCCTCGCGGTAAAACCCCGCATGTGGAAATTTGAGGGTGTGACAGATTGGTATCAGAGCCAATGGTTATAGTGAACTAGGACTGCATGTAGAGTCTAGTCTATAGCCGAGTATCACACACGTTAGACGGTCACACATAGTTACGGGTCGTGTCATTTGGTAAACATACTAACCTTGTCGGGGTGTCAGTGTCCTCATCACACAGTATCACATTATCCATCTTTTGTTATTCCTCCCTGGGTTCTATCTTCTTCTTCGGGTTTGAAGATGAAGGGGCTTATCGCTTATACTTGACAGTAGTGTACATTGGGGTGGCTTCGGCACATTCTTGAGATCTTTCCGGGTTTTTGATATCTCCCCTCTATGCTCTAATGTACATACTTGCCTACACAAACACTATCATGCACTAGTACTTGTCATAGTACGCTCTTGAGTGACTGTTCACTTTGGGATCTTCGTGCGATAACTGTTTCTTTTAGGAATGTGTGTATCGGGTGATTAGAAGTTCTAGCTAGGAGCACGCCTAGAGGACCATGTAGAGCGATTTGTTATTTCGGGTGCACACGAAATCATAAATCGAAATGCATGAAAATCTTGGTGGACTTCGTGTTCGGACTAATGGTCATACTGGAACCACGTTCTGAATTCGTTTGGTCACTTGTAGCTCGATCTGTTAGTGGTTTTGAGTATCTTGTCTCATGTTTGGCAGAACATGTCTGGTCGCGCTGGTGGACGTGCTGGTGGACGCCGTGGTGGCGGCGGGGGTCGCAATGGCGGTGGACGATGTCACACCCTCAAAATCCACTTGCGGAGTTTTATCGCGAGGCGCATGACAAACCAGGATCCAAACCAACGATCACAATAAACAAGTCTAACATGAATATAATGCAATTTCAAAACATAGTTTAAAATCCCCGTTTACAGCGGAAGCTTATTCAAAACAGTATCTCAAAAGTAAACCCAATGTTCAACATATGAAAACCATGCGACTCTAACTAGACGTCGTGCAGACGCGTGCGCCCTAGTCCAGTAGTGCTACCTTAGCGACCTGAGAAAACATGTAAAAGTTTACGTCAGCACAAAAATGCTGGTGAGTTTACAGGTTTTGTAATCCAAGTACCAAGTCCACCTGTCCATACTATAACAAATCGAAAACCAGTGTACGCTAGCTAGGCGTATGTTTTGTTACTACCACGATTGGAAAACCATTACTAACACGCATACCAGATGTTGTGCCCGAAAAGTAAACCAGTTGTTCCTGTTGTTCCTGTTTTAGACAATATGCACTCGCCCGGCCCTCCAAGCCGACGAGCGGGGTTGGTCATTCCAATAGCGCTATTCACATTTCCCCGTTGTGCAAACCCGCACATTCATGGTTCCCCGGGACTTCCAAAGATCGTGTAGTACACAATAGAAACCCATAGTATGACAGTAGTTACCAATTAATCGTTTTAACACATGTTTTCTCCCCCGAAAATATGAAACCAGTTTAAAAGAGGGGCCGTAAACTCACCTTAAGTTGCGTTACTCCTTAACCCGAGTAAACTCAGCTGCTATGCTAGTCCCGTAAAGCGGCGACCTAACATATGACAGTTACAAGTACTTAGACTAATAACCCGCAGGTTAATTAGTCCCTAGATGTCCAGACCATAACCAAGTTCGTTTGAAAACACCGTGACTGTTTAACTGACCCAAAGTACAAGACTCGACATCCCATTGGTGACCCGAGACTCCCCGTGTTATGTTTACGCTCTCAATCATGCAATCATGCAATCACACTTAACATACGTTAACGCACAACAAGTTATAGCACATAGTTCACGTATCACCGAATTACATCCAAACATATGTTACCAAGTTATTAGATATGTTACGGGGTTCCTAGCATGTTCCTACATGTCAAATCGGGTCTCGGAATGCTAATTTATACTTACAGCAGCAGTACACGCGATTAGGAAAAGTCAACTAGCATTTAGGTTGGTCAACTGGCATTTAGGAAGGCTAATCGCATGTAACTACTAGCATTTAGGGCTGATTGCATGTAACTACTAGCATTTAGGGCTAATTGCATGTAACTACTAGCATTTAGGGCTGATTGCATGTAAAAACTAGCATTTAGGGCTGATTGCATGTAAAAACTAGCATTTAGGGCTGATTGCATGTAAAAACTAGCGATTGGGGCCTAATCGCATGAAAGATGGGCGATTGGCCTCCTAATCGCCTCTAACATAGGCGATTAGGGTTGCTAATCGCCTGTAACCTTGCTGTTCCGGTTTTTTCGCGCGTTTAACGCTCCAAATCAGACCCAGAACGTGTGTAACCATCCAATATCATCCCAACAACTATTCTAAACATGTTTAAACCAAAATCCTTCGTTTTGCTTCGTATTATCAGTCCTGCATGCAATCACGTATTCCAAACACCATTCACATAGCATGCAACATCACACTAACATGCGTAACTATCACCCTAATAATCAGTTACTCAGATTTTTATCATCATAATATCATTATTATTCTGATCTAACATAATAACATGTCACTCATTCATCTAGAATCATAAAAACCCTAGCTTTCTAATCATAAACACACATAACACATGTATACTAGTTAAAATCCGATTAACAACACTTATTAACGATTTTCAGAAAGCTTTTCCGTTTTAGAACAGGTCTGGACTATTAGGGATTGAATAAAAATGTTTATAAGATTGCATGGATGTAAACCATACCTTAGATTTGTAAAAGAATGATGGATTAAGCTTGAAACCTTGTGTTTTGATCAAAAATCGTGTTCCAGAGGTTGTGTGTGTGTTGGGGCGGGTTATGGGACGACTAGGGTTTGTATAATGAAGTTTATGAGGTCAAGTATGGTATTTATAGTCGTTTTTAGTCGTCCAGCACGTAACTAGCGATTATGCAGCCTTTACACGCGATTAGGGAGCCTAATCGCATGTAAGTCCATGCAATTGGGGCCTAATCGCATGAACAGCCATGCAATTAGTCCCCTACTCGCCCCTAAGGTCCCCCACTCGCCCCTCCTATAGGCGATTGGGCTATCCTAATCGCCTATAGGGGCCTGTTCCGTGTGTTTTGCGCGTTAAACCCCGTTTTAACATATGTTAACACATATTCACATACCGACAAGTCACATAATGATTGTAAACACATAACACTTGTAAATACACATATTCACACTCGTTCACCAATTCCCGGGACTCGAGACTTGTATGTTCCGTATGCCCTGACGATCCTACAAATCGTCACCGTTTGTACACTCGGTTAAGGACTGACATCTAATGAACCTCTAGACCAACATCCAATGATCTTCTAGACTAAACCGATAGTTCCCGAACCATAACCCGACTTAACTAACCCAGTTAAGTACAATATACGCGTGACTCGCTAAGGTAGACTCTCATCTAGACAACGTTGTTAACCAGAATTTGCCGGGTGTCACAGACGAGGTGGTGGGAACATCACCATGACTCAGGCGGAGTTGGAGAACATGTTGCAGCAGCAGTTGAACGTTGCGTTGGCCGCTTTCCAGGCTGCTCTGCAGACCCTGGGAAACACTAATTAGGTGCAGTCTGGGTGCACCTACAAGAAGTTCATGGACTGTAAGCCCCATTTCTTCAATGGGACTGAAGGGGCAGTGGGTCTGCTCTGGTGGTTAGAGAAGATCGAGTCGGTGTTTGCTATGTGTAACTGTCCTGACGCTGATCGTGTCAAGTATGCTTCTGCTACTCTAGAGGGACACACTTTGACCTGGTGGAACTCCACCACTGCGAACCTTGGCCTGGGTGAGGCCAATGCTATGCCGTGGTCCGAGTTCGTTCAGATGTTGCGAGCGGAGTATTGCCCGAGGGACAAGATTATGAAGTTGGAGCATGAGTTCTGGAATCTGAAGATGGTTGGGTCGGAGATCGAGGAGTTTACTGCTAGGCACAACGAGTTGGCTGTAATGTGCCCCGGTTTGGCTACACCGGAGTACGGAGGATTGAGCACTACGTTGCGGGGTTAGTGCCGGAGATTGCTGGGCTTGTTGCCGCTACTGATCACACTACTATGTTGGCCACTGTTCGGGCAGCTCACAAGCTGACCAACATGAAGGTTGCTGAGGGTGTTCTACCTCCGAGGGGTGCTGCTGTGAAGGCCCCTGCGGACAACAAGAGGAAGTGGGAGAGTGCTGGGAAGAACGTTGGGTCATCTCAACAGCAGGTTAAGAGGCAGGACGTTGTGGGAGCGTCATCTGAGCAGAAGACTGGGGTTATGTTGGTAAGAGTCCGAAGTGTAACACGTGTGGGTATCACCATGTTGGGGGTTGCGATGCATTTCGCTGTAATCGTTGTCAGCGAGTCGGTCACATGGCTAAGGATTGTAGGGTCAATCTGCAACCGAAACAGACTCAAGCGGTTGTCCCCGCTCCTGCTCCTCGGGGAAAACATGGGTGTTATAACTGTGGGGAAACTGGACACTTCAAGCGGGATTGTCCTAAGCTGAAGCAAGGGACTGCAGGTGGTGCTGGGAATGAAGGTGGCGGTCGAACTACTCCTGGTCATGTCTACGTCATTGGCGCTAGGGAGAACCAGGAGGATCCTGACACTGTTACTGGTGAGTATTCTTTTCTTGATTTTCGTTATGCTCGTATTCATTCTCATTCACATTGTTTGGCGATTCGTATTCATTGTGTGCATTCAGTTTGGTATTTGGTCATCGTTTTGCATTCATGGGTCTGATGTGGGTCCTCTGGAGATGCTACTTGGACGGTACCGGTGTGTCATTTATACCGATCACAGTAGTCTCTAGTAGGCCTTCGATCAGGAGGATTCATTGTTTTGTATTCACTTTGGGGAGGGCGGTTCCCTGGCATAGAGTATCTGTTGATATCATCTTTCGTTCGTGGTTATCACTTTGTTTGCGTTCTGGGAGACGTTACTTGGGTTAGGTCGACACTCATTACTGTCGAAGAGTGAATCTCGGGGCGAGATTCCTTTCAACAGGGGGATGATGTGACGACCGGGAAAATTTTTCTTTTTATCGCTTCGTTCTCTTTGACTTCCGGAAATTTTCGGGACGAAAATTCTTTCAACAGGGGGATGATGTGACACCCGGCATGTTTGGGTCAACATTTTATAAACACATAAGTCTACCTTAGCGAAAAACGTTTATTAAACATACTTGACGGGGTCAGTAGAGTCGGAACACAGTTCGTATTGTCCAGGGTTCAATGATTCGGGAGATCATTGGGGTAGTCACACACACACACGATACGAGTCCCGTTGTTGGTGAATTACATAAACTAATTAAGTGTATGTGTAGACTAATTGTCACATGGTGGATTATATGCTTAGATGTGTTTAAATGATGTATAGATAATCATCCATGCTTAAATATGTTAAACATAGACTAAGGTTGCATGCTCGTATGTTAGGGTGCGTTAAACATGACAAATTGGAATTCTAGTTATCAGAAGACGCACTCTAAGGTGAGTTTCACGGCCCCTCTTTTATACTCTTTTCTCTCGGGGGAGAAGCATGCCACACGTTTTAGCAATGCAACGTATATGATTCGAAAACGCAACTCTTATGAAACTTACCACTTTTGGAAACATAACGCTTTTGAAACGCAACGCTTTTGAAACACGACGCTTTTGAAACACAACACTTTTGAAACGCAACGCTTTTAGAAACATGACGCCTTTTGGGAATGTGACTCTTTTAAGAAACGTGACACGTTTGGCACTTGGCATATTTAAACATTAGCACTTGACACTTTTAAACATTGATGTTTGGCATTTGACACTTGCGCTTGGCACTTATTTACTATACGACGAAACCTAAGTCCCTATTGAAACCATGAATGTGCGGGGCACAACGGGGGAAATGTGGATAGATCTATCGGGTGTGACGAACCCCACCTGACGGCTGGGAGCCGGGCGGGTGCATATTGTCTCTACTTGACACTTGACACTTGACACATGGGCAGCAACTTGAGCAACGTTTGTCAGTAATGGTTTTAGCAACATAGTCGTAGTAGTAAGGGAACGTTTGTAATTTACTTGGAACTTTTGCACACTTGGAACTTTATGAGGAATTGCTTTACACATGAAAACGTTTACGAACTTAAAACCTGTGAACTCACCAGCATTATATGTTGACGTCTTTTTGGCATGTTTTCTCAGGTCGCTAAGGTAGCAGCATTGAGTATAGGCGCACGGAGTCTCACGGCGTCTAGGGATCATATGCATGTTTTGTTAAACATTTCAGACTTTGAGTTTTACTTTTAAGTTGTAATAATACATTTTGCTTCCGCTGTGTTAGAACGGTTTTTGAAACTCAATGGTAGTTTACGTTGTTTTCTTATCATATAGATGTCGTTTATTGTGACCGTTGGCTTGGATCCTGGTGTGTCACGCGCCTCGCGGTAAAACCCCGCATGTGGAAATTTGAGGGTGTGACAGTTTGAGCCAACCGATCATAACTGCCAATTTGTGTAGCAGTTTCCACTCTCGTCATCCAAACCGGTTTTAACCCAACTCAAAAAATAATATTTTTTTATTGGTGGTTTTGGCCTTTTGGTATCGTTTTATGAGCCAAACCTATTTTAACCCAACCTATACGATTTGAAATGGGTTCGTATAATTTTGACCCAAACCAGATTATGACATGTACCGGTTTCCCCTCAAAATTGTTTTGACCAAAGTTGACAAGACCGATTTGGTTAACAACCCGAACTAGTTTGGTTAAAAATGCCTCGTTTGTACACCTCTAATCGGACCTGCTCTTGTTTGACTGTTAGATGTGTACAAAATTCAGCTTGGTCTCAAACTAAACCGGTTTAAAAACTGAACTAGTTTTTTTTTAATATATTTTATTCAAACGAGTTTGTGCTCTTTTTTAACCAAATGAATCGGTTGTTTGGTTCGGCTCATGCTATAGTCTAGATAGTCCACTGGTTCAACTCAACCCGATTTAAAAACCGTATTTTTTTTAATTTAACAATTTAATTTAATAGAAATATAATAATAAATGCAAATAATATATTTAAATACGAAACCGAAACCAGTGAGTTAACTATTATTTTGACAAGGAAAATAATATTATACATGTATGTACGTTACAACGCCAGGCCAAAAACCGTTGCAAACCCGAACCCACACCCATGATTAATGGGTTAGTCACCATGGGGACACATGGCATGAGTGCCATGTGCCCCATGGCACCCCACCCATTTAACAACACACGCACACCCCATCTCATCCACACACTCTATACATAAAAACTAACACACACCCACACTTCTGTACTTCTGTGATTACCCCCATATTAATCCTTTTATATGAACAATTGATTTCTCATACTTACGTTGTTAAGTATGATTAAAGTTTTCGCCCAATCTGGGGAAAATATGAATGGCATAATAATAGCAGTGGACTTTTTTTTTCTAATGAAAAAACATCACAAACCATTGATTGTTGGGTCAAAAAATAACAAGAAGTTAAATCACGGTAAATATACAAGTTAATGATCAAGAAAGCAATGAAAGATGGATTTGTGGTCAACCAGACTAATTTATACAACGAATTTTTCACTCCATCAAACACTAAGATAAGCGCAGCACATTTGCCGAATTTTGATGGTGATTGTTGGTCGGACGTTGCTGTAAATATAAGCATGGAACTTGAAAACGAAGAAAGTTCCGAAGGAAAATTGGGTACTAAGTCACGTACTAACCGAATCTTGGTCGCCAAAGGACAAGAAAGCCACACGAAGGATGCTCTAGTGATGCACAATGTAAATACTTTAAAAGTATTTTTATAGTTTTTATACAACCAATCTTTCTTTCTTTCTTTTTCACATAAGTTTATGGTCACAGCTTGGTGAATTACTCTTGCCTATAATGATATAGGATCATCATAGAGGAATATTTGGCATACCCAAGTGTATCAAACTGGTATAGAGAATTCTGGCACTTGTTTAGGAAATCATCACGTTTCTCGAACAATTTATTCACAAGAACATCGTCTATATCCTTGGTATCATGGGGTATATAGCCCAGCACATCCTGTAAACAAATATATTAAATAAGACTATATATGACAACTGATTGTGTTGTTTTGTAATGTGACTCACCTCAGAGAGCGGTTTATCTTTACAAGAACCGCATTTGTGCGTTCTGCTCGGGGAAACACATCTGGCAATTAAAAATCAATGTGAGAATGATGAATAATATAAGATGCGAAAAAAAACTAAATTATAAAAATGGATATAACTTCACCTTGAACATAACTTAATCTTGTTGCATTGGTTGCAAAACCATCTACTTCCAGATAATATTACTTCATTGCAAGAAGTGCACGTGTGCTGAAACCGGACAATCATATAGTTTTCCTTGTCTTGCACGAGTAATTCACCAAGCTGTGACAAACACAGGAAACTTATGTCAAAAAGAAAGAAAGAATGGTTGTATAAAAACTATTAAAATTCTTCAAAAGTATTTACATTGTGCATCACTAATGCATCCTTTGTGTGGCTTGCTTGTCCTTTGGCGATCAAGATTAGGTTAGTACGTTACTTCATACCCAATTTTCCTCCTAAGCTTTCTTCATTTTCAAGCTCCTTGCTTATATTTACAGCAGCATCCGACCAACAATCACCATCAAAATTCGGCAAACGTGCTGCACTTATCTTAGTGTTTGATGGAGTACTGAAAAATTCGTTGTATAAATTGGTCTGGTCGACCACAATTCCATCTTCCATGGCTTTCTTGATCATTAACTTGTACCTTCATGATAAACAACCTCACGTAAGATTATGAACATAAAACATATTAAAACCATCAAACAAATAGTTTTCCCGAACGGGTTGTCGCTAAACAATAATAACTTTGCATACCACTGGCGTAGCTTAGTCTTCTCTGGAGTCTTCTGAGTCTTGGGATGGCAGTAAAAAATATAATCTTCGCCTTTTACAAGAGGACAGGACCATATATAACAAGATGCAAAACCTCTTTTCTTGCAATGTTCCAGGTACCCAATCTGAATATAACAAAACATAAGTCACTATCGCAGACAATGGTAATTAAACAGATTAAAAGAAAAAGAAAGGAAAATACCATAATTTCATGATAAATGAAGGTGCGCAGAGGTTCTCCACTTGCAGTTTTTCTTTCGGGCTGAAAGTACTTGATTGAATCAATGTATGATATATAAACACATCGGTTGTTTGGCCCGTTACACTCTGATCCGAACTCTTGGACATACATTCCAAAGAGACATACATCCACACCTCCTATTTTCTGGAATAAAAGGATTAACTGTTTGCAAAGAAACAAATGAAAGCATTAGATGTCTAATTTATAATACTTCAATATATCTCTAAATTAACACATTACGCATAGAATTACGCTTACTTTTGATCTGTACTCATTTTTTTCTGGATAATATTGGCCATGAAATATATCTCTAAACTCCTTCTTCACTTCCAACTCTTTGTCAACAGAAACCACTACTCTAACAACAAGATCTTCTGCTACCGGTACCTATCACAAAATTATAAAATATTAGTAACAGAAAATTTTGTATTTTAGTTGTCTGAACCGTTTCCGGAGTTATACAGGTTGGGAGCAGATTCGTATGGGGCCAAACAATGAATGGGCCCAGATCAGTACATTAATGGGCCGGTTATCTTCGGTGAGGTTGAGCAAAGAAAATGATGTTTGGAGCTGGGCGAATGATTCGGATGTGCAGTTCTCAGCAAAATGTATCAGGATTGACATCCAAAAGGCGCAAATTGGGGAGGAAGACGCCTGTATGTGGATCACCCAACGTGCGAATAGAACCTCCCTTTCCTGGGAAAATTGGTCCTCTTTTGATGTTATCGAGCTGCTGTAATCGCCCTCTGTGTAGGCTTGTTTTTTCTGCTTTCTCTTGCTGGGCTCTCTCTCTCTATATATATATATAGAAGTTTTTGCTGTTCAAAAAAAAAAAAAAAGCACAGAATAAACTATTTTCTTACCTCTTCCAATGCTTTTCCAAGAAACTTTGCCGTTTCTTCTCTCTCTTGCTTCATTCGGGTAAAAAGTCGTTGCTCGATGTGATCACTGAGATTAGTTCTTGGCAAATCTTTTGCTCCCACAACAGTTTTTGGTAACGAGATTCTTGTTCCGTTTTCTGTTTCTTTTAAGCAACATTTTGGACAAACATATTCGGCTTTCCCTTCTAAATCTGTTTTGTCATTGTATAGACCACAAATCCTATGCTGCCATTGTTGACATGTATCACATTGCACCCACTGCAGGAAACCAACAGTCAATTAAGACTGTAAGTAAATAAATAAATATTCAAAATGGAAAACAAAAGGTTAATTTACCGAGTCCTCTACTTCCTCATCGTTCATTGCTAGCTTAAGTATGGCTTTCGAAACAGAACCAGCACGTGTTTTAACAGATGACCCGCGAGATCCTTTAAAGCATCTCATACAAATGCACTGCTGTGTTTTGGTGTCCGCGTCAGTTGACTGATAATATTTAACATTTTGCTTGATCCGCGAGTCACAAGATGAGCAATACACGGGTGTGGAGGCCAGCAAAAGCTTATTATTGCAGCATAACTGGCATAGGTTTTGACTTTCTGAAGGTGTTGTGCTTTCTGATGTGTCCTGCATAAAATAAAACATACATATATTAGGATTCTCTGCTGTTTTGGATGGTTCATTTCACCCATTTACTTATTTATGGGTTGAGTTTTAAAGTCCTTAAAAGTTATGCAGACCTGTTTTGTAAATAGAGTTGGAATATGTTGTAAGTTTGTAATAATATTGTTTCTTTAATCATAACTAATGAGTTTACTATGTTCAATAGATGAGAAAACTTTGCAAGCCCAGCCCATTTTGACCCGAACTAAATTGCCACAGAAATTCTGTTATCGTGTGCAGAATCCAATTTCCAGATGGCATATATGCTACGAATCGATAAATAGTATAGTATTGCATTGCATTTTCAAGTGATGTATAAAGTATGAACCTTTTTCGGTTGGATAAAACTTGACAAATGTTCTTTGATTTCAGCAGCAGTCAAAGAATCAGTCAATGAGATACTCGGTTTCTTAATATTACTAGATCCCAAACCTAACCCGTTATCTTCAACAGAATCAGCCATTGTGGAACTTGGTTTCTCAATATTCATAGATCCCGAACCAGACCCATTATCTTCAAACGGATCAGCCAAATAGACACTCGGTTCCTTAATATTAGTTGCCTCCATCTCTGACCCGTTATGATCAACCGATGTCATCTGAATGGTTGTCTTCTCAGGTTCCAAAACAATCGGTTCCATAGATTTCATAGACTCCCAAACGGACTCATAATCATCAAAAGTCGAGTTAAACTCACATAATACTTCTTCTTCACAGCTCATCGCTGGCGGTACCTTGTTAACATTTGGGCTCAAAGCATCTTCACCATTAGGCATGGCATTCTTTCTAGCAGCATAGGATCTCATAAAGCTAGTGTACACATACATAAGAGGATTTATGGCATCTTCACCATTAGAGCCTAGTTGACTTGATTCATCCTTTCCATCAAGCCGATTTCCCATGGCATTAGAGCCTAAGGCATCTTCAATACTTGGCGATTGTTGCAAAGGCGGCAGATCATCAATCGGTTGAGAAGTTTTATTTAGTACAACATCCATTAAAGAACCATCGCCAACCCAAGATTCATAATTATTATTTGGCGACCCCAATGGATAATTTCTTTTTCTAGATCCCATAATTCCACTCCGAGATTCATTCCCGGGGGCCCCAAAATTAGCTTTTCTTTTTCTAGATGGCATGCCAAAAGTAGTCGGACCGCAAATATTGTAATTTAAACCATTTTCTGTAGCAACAAGCGGTCGACCCTGCATTGAACCATCGCCAACCCAAGATTCATAATTATTATTTGGCGACCCCAACGGATAATTTCTTTTTCTAGATCCCATAATTCGACTCCAAGATTCATTCCCGGGGGCCCCAAAATTAAATTTTCTTTTTCTAGATGGCATGCCAAAAGTAGTCGGCTGCACACTATTAGCTGATGCTGGCTGAAAGCTCGAATAATATGAAGTCTGAGGACAAGGTTTGGGTTGATGAAAGTTTTGAGCTGATGAGTGAGCAACGTATTGCAAATTAGTGCTAGGAACATTGTTGATTGAAGATTCTGCAGAAACAGTTTATGTAGATTAAAATGCATGCAAAAAAACTGAATAAAGACCAGCAGCAGAACATACCTCCAAAACATTGTGGATAGGACTGGTTGTTAGGCATAATGGGAACATATCCCTGATTTAACTTTAGGACACCATATCCCTATTATAATAAAATTTCAACATATACAAGCAGTTCAAATCTTATAAGGGTATCAAAATCAGTAATATGTTGAGAATTGCGAGAACTAGATCATACACTCGTACATAGTGCATTGATCTAAATTATGTATCAACTCAAAGAACTAGGTACATGCGGTTCTCGCAACTCTTTACATATTACTGGTTATAAAATCAACACGGTGTGTTCGTTTTAGACCCACCATTATGTTGAGAACTATAATATCGATTCTAAAAACAACACCCCTATATATAGAAGCATATTAAAGCGTTCATTTAGAACAAAAAAAAACGTTGAGAAATACTAAAACTGCATAATGCACGTGTATGTCATTATATTATATATTAATATATCCAAAACTGTTTATACATATCCAAAACATGCAACTGGCCAGTGGCATGCCACGTGGAAAAAAAATTCATCTATACGTTTATCAACATATATACAACTGGTTTTGAAATCTGCCACGTGGCATGCCACGTGGAAAAAAAATAAAGTTAAAAGATAATGCCACGTAGATAATTACTTTTAGCGGCTACACCTTTAGCGGCAACAGGAGCAATAGCGACAGACTAAAGCTGGCAGGACTTTTAGCGGCAGCCGTCGCCGCTAAAGGTCTTGCTGCCGCTAAAGGTGGACTTCCTTGTAGTGATATCCAAACCGTTAAGTAAAAATTTATACAGAAACATAAGGCAGGCATCCTCACCATCGGACTCTCAACCGAATTCGCGAACCCGTTATTCGGCTGCGACCAAGGAACCGAAGTCAGAAGCGGGTCGTTTAAGTAATTAGTTGCAAGGTTATTCCACGTGTTCATGATCTCGTTCGTACTACAAAAACAAACAACAACAGCATTAGCACAATAAGTTTAGGACATAAAATAACAAAAACCCAAAAAACACGAAACAAGATTAAAGAACTAACAAGTTATTAACAAACCCATCTGCAACATTATTATTATTATCAGCAGGGTTCCAGTGATCATGAATATTGAGAAATCAAGTTCCACAATGGCTGATTCTGTTGAAGGTTTGGGATCTATGAATATTAAGAAACCGAGTGCCTCATTGACTGATTCTTTGACTGCTGCTGAAATCAAAGAACATTTGTCAAGTTTTATCCAACCGAAAAAGGTTCATACTTTATACATCACTTGAAAATGCAATGCAATACTATACTATTTATCGATTCGTAGCATATATGCCATCTGGAAATTGGATTCTGCACACGATAACAGAATTTCTGTGGCAATTTAGTTCGGGTCAAAATGGGCTGGGCTTGCAAAGTTTTCTCATCTATTGAACATAGTAAACTCATTAGTTATGATTAAAGAAACAATATTATTACAAACTTAAACATATTCCAAATCTATTTACAAAACAGGTCTGCATAACTTTTAAGGACTTTAAAACTCAATCCATAAATAAGTAAATGGGTGAAATGAACCATCCAAAACAGCAGAGAATCCTAATATATGTATGTTTTATTTTATGCAGGACACATCAGAAAGCACAACACCTTCAGAAAGTCAAAACCTATGCCAGTTATGCTGCAATAATAAGCTTTTGCTGGCCTCCACACCCGTGTATTGCTCATCTTGTGACTCGCGGATCAAGCAAAATGTTAAATATTATCAGTCAACAACAGACGAGGACACCAAAACACAGCAGTGCATTTGTATGAGATGCTATAAAGGATCTCGCGGGTCATCTGTTAAAACACGTGCTGGTTCTGTTTCGAAAGCCATACTTAAGCTAGCAATGAATGATGAGGAAGTAGAGGACTCGGTAAATTAACCTTTTGTTTTCCATTTTGAATATTTATTTATTTACTTACAGTCTTAATTGACTGTTGGTTTCCTGCAGTGGGTGCAATGTGATACATGTCAACAATGGCAGCATAGGATTTGTGGTCTATACAACGACGAAACAGATTTAGAAGGGAAAGCCGAATATGTTTGTCCAAAATGTTGCTTAAAAGAAATAGAAAACGGAACAAGAATCTCGTTACCAAAAACTGTTGTGGGAGCAAAAGATTTGCCAAGAACTAATCTCAGTGATCACATCGAGCAACGACTTTTTACCCGAATGAAGCAAGAGAGAGAAGAAACGGCAAAGTTTCTTGGAAAAGCATTGGAAGAGGTAAGAAAATAGTTTATTCTGTGCTTTTTTTTTTTGAACAGCAAAAACTTCTATATATATATATATATATAGAGAGAGAGAGAGCCCAGCAAGAGAAAGCAGAAAAAACAAGCCTACACAGAGGGCGATTACAGCAGCTCGATAACATCAAAAGAGGACCAATTTTCCCAGGAAAGGGAGGTTCTATTCGCACGTTGGGTGATCCACATACAGGCGTCTTCCTCCCCAATTTGCGCCTTTTGGATGTCAATCCTGATACATTTTGCTGAGAACTGCACATCCGAATCATTCGCCCAGCTCCAAACATCATTTTCTTTGCTCAACCTCACCGAATATAACCGGCCCATTAATGTACTGATCTGGGCCCATTCAGGAGGGGCTTTTTCCCAGCGGGATTGGTAGGCCAGAAAAAGGGGTGAAGCTCCTCGGAGGGGCTGTTAGCCGTGACCCTTATTTTATCCGCGGATTGGCAAGGCGGAGGGCATCGCGCGCTGTTGAACTCATGCAACTCTTGCCCTGCCTTAGGGATCCCCAAAGTGAACTCCTCCTGCTCAGGTCATGTATGGGGGTTGCTAAGTTGCTTTTTGGGTTACGGACCTGCCAACCCTCCATGATGGATGAAGCAGTATCATGTTTTGACAAGGGTTTACGGGAAGCCATTGAAGACATAGTGGTATGTGGGGGGCCTTTCTTTGGTGACCTACAATGGCAGATGGCGTCTTTGCCGATGCGTGTGGGAGGATTAGGGCTCCTCTCTGCGAAGGATGTCGGCATGTATGCGTTTGTGGCGTCACGAGCTCAGTCCTGGAACCTTCAAGACCACATCCTACGAAATAGCGGGGTTTTCGGCGCAGACTTGGACTACGTGCAGGCCCTCGAAAAGCTAAATGACTATCTCCCAGGTTTTGATATTGGCGGTTTTTCTAACAAGGACACCGCCCCCCCCCCCCCAAAGCCTCAGAAAACTTTGGCGAATGCCCTTTATGGCAAAATCGCTCAGAACCTGGGTGAAGTTTTTGGTCTGTCCCCCGTCAAAGGGCAGTTATTGAATGCCTGCAAACCCCCCACGCCCAAGATTTCCTAACTGTTATCCCGATCGAACGTTTAGGCCAAAGCATGTCCGCTATTGAATACAGGGCCATTCTTAAATATCGACTGATGATCCCAATGTACCAGGAGGATGACATCTGTCCGATGTGCCGTAAGGCCTGCCTGGATGAATACGGGAAACACGCGGTTCATTGTAAGGAGTTGCCCGGTTTTAAATATCGGCATGATTGGGTTCGAGACATTCTGTGGGACATTTTAAGACGGGCTGGGATCTCAGCCAAGAAGGAGGCCCCTGTAAACTTCCTCTCGGATCCAGCAGAATGGAGATCCACCCTACGACCAGCAGATCTCCTTGTCTTTGGGTGGGCCGGGGGGAAGCATGCTTGTGTTGACCTGACGGGTGTATCTCCCCTAGTTGGGTTGAGGGATAGTGGCTTTGTTGCAGGGCAAGCGGTCCGGAAAGCAGAGGCAAAGAAGGTAGACAAACATGCTAAAGCCTGCGAGGAGAACCAACACGTTTTTGTACCTTTGGCTTTTGATACCTTTGGCTCATTGGCACCGGAGGCTACCCGTTTCCTGACCAGGGTCCAGCGGGTTATTCACAGTAGTGTCTCGGCTCCGGGTGGACATGGTTATGTTTTTAGTAGATTAGGATTTGCTATCCAGAAAGGGGTGGCGGCGCAGCTTGTTGCCCGCCTGCCCGCTATCTTAATGTAATTTTCTTTGTCCTGGAATGAAAATTTTAAAATCTAAAAAAAAAAAAAAAAAAAAATAATTATTTACCTATTTGATTAATAATAGCACATCAATTTTTGATACATACACTTTTATAAAATAAAATAAATCTGAACTTTATTTGATAGTATATTATTTAACTATATATAAAAAAAATGAAAATCTATACACACCAACTCCAACACTAAGCAAACTACCTTATGGATGTGACTGAGTGACGTACGTTTTTACGCATTAAACGTTTGTTTACAATGAACTGTCAAGGGTTAAACATCCGTTCATAACTCAATCTTAACACTCTCAACGTGTCATATTTGCGCAAGTGTTTGGCAGAGGAAGTAGAATATGTGTTGGGTGGTGTTTGTTTTTCTCCCAGAAGCATTTCTAACCTCTTTTGTAACATCGCGAATTTCCCCTAATTTTTTTTTATGATAAAAAGAATGTATTGTTTTAAACAATATATGTTTTAAATACTTTAAACTAATAATTATTTGTATCTCGACACTTTTGTACGTTTTAAAAATATTTCGAGTCACTTTCAGGCTTATATAATCATATTATGAATTTAGAATAATATAGTTTTAGGGAAATAATTGCCAAAAAAAAGTTTTGTGTGTACCGGGACTCGAACCCGCGTCCACAGCCAACCAACACACAGTGACAACCAACTGAGCCAACTATCATCTTGTGTAGTATTTCAGAAGAAAATAAACTTAACACACTCCTTAAATTGATCAGTCAAAGTCCTAGTCAAAGTCTTAGTCAAACAGTCAAAGTCTTAGTCAAATAGTCAATTCATCATAAAAACCTTACTTTATGGTGTTAACCAATTTTAATGGCTAATTAAATCCAAAACTAGTATAAAAACCCACATATGACCCATTATACTTTGCACCTCTAAATCGATTGTTTCAATCCGATTAAACTTTCCCCCATACCCTTCTTCTATAGTCTATTACTTCTACAATTGAAGCTTTGATTATAAGCTCTTGCAATTGGCGAATTGGAAGCTTGATATTCTTTCTTTTTCGACTAGCTACGTTGTTGAGTCTTTGGGATTCGCCTCGCATACATTCACAACACTTAGAGGATAATTCACCTTAGCCAATGTGAGTTTACATAGCCCCTTTTTCTGTTTTACATTTTGGGGTGAAACATGTTTAAACATTTTATATACTATCATTTACTCATTCTTACATTGTTGAAACTCGTGACTCAATTACACTATCATTTACTCATTCTATCATTTGACTATAACAAAAAGACACAGTACAATCATTAACATTGATCAAGCCGCCTGTTTAGATTATAGCGCTATAGGTCTGACAAACCCATCCCCCCGCATAAATTCAGGGATGATCGATAACAGTAACAACATTTAACTAACTTGCGAGTTAGTCATCAGTCGACACAAGGTTTGATTGTACAAAGACGCATTGTTACATGTCGGAATCATACTCTATCATCATACAACTGTGATTGTTGTACAAACTATTGTTATCAATTATATTCAAAAACCTATGTATTCTCACCAACTTTTGTTGACCCAAAATATTTTCAAACTTAACATGTTTCAGGTTCTACTTACTTGAAGATTTGAATTAATGTTTGAAGATGTGTGCATAGTATTATTCATTTTGATATACGAATTCTTGTAGAACAATTGTATGTAATTTATTTAAATCATTTAATAAAATTTATTATTCACCATGAGCTACTGAACAATCATCAATACGTGACATCCCGATGTTTCCGCCATCGGTTGGGATGTTACACTTCAAAGGTCTTCTCCTCTTCTCTTCTCTTCTCCTCACCCACCACCACCCACTACCACCACCACCACCGTACACCACCGTCACCCACCCACCACCACCTAGCATCGTCCACCACCACCGTCCATCACCACCACGGTCCACCACCACCCACCACTGTTCACCACCACCACCGTCCATCACCACCACCATCCACCCACCACCACCCACCACCCACTACCACCACCACCGTCCACCACCGTCACCAACCACCACCGTTCACCACCACCGTCCACCACCACTTCCACCACCCACCACCACCATCACCCACCACCACCACGGTCCACCACCACTACCACCACCACCTACCACCGTCCACCCACCACCACTACCACCACCCACCACCGTCCACCACCACCCACCACCACGGTCCACCACCACCACCGTCTACCACCAGACTGCTGTAAAATCTCAATTTATTTAAATTTAAGTTTATTTCAGCAGCCTGCAGACGTTAACAAACAAACAGTCTTCTTCTTGCAGACTGCAGACCTTTGGTCCACCTCTTCTCCTGCAGATGTGGTCCACAGACTGCAACCTTTTCCTGCAGAAAAAACAAACAGCACCTTGGTGGAGGAGATTGTTGTAGATGATAAATTAAAATACGTTGAAGAACCCCAGCAAGCCTTAACCGAAGATCAAACAACTACGCAACTAAACGTTGATGGAGAGAACTAAGGGATATACATTTCAATAGGTCGTCAACGATCAAAAGGGAGCTCCAGCTAGAGAACCCCTAACCCAGTTTTGCATAATACCCTCGCCTTTCTTTTTGTATGGAATAACGAATCGGGTATAAAATTTTGAATATGATAAGAAAGAGAGGTGAACAATAAAATCGCTAAGAGCCTACGATAAGTAACATGTGAATAAATACTATAAGAAAAAATACACGAGATTACATATAACATTCTACATCTAGGACAAAACATAGTAGCTAAAAGTAAGAAGTGAGTGGAAGCCCTGGACATACTACAATAACACACATGGTACTAAAAGAGGCTGACAAGACCAGCCAACTTCATCAATGGTTCCAGACAAAGTCGTTTTCTTGGTGGTGTCGTAGCATCATTGGCAAGTGCTTCAGCATCACCAGCATGCAAATATTCAACTATAAAATCAAACAGCTCCTCCTTCCCACCTCTTAAAGCATCCTGAGTCCACAACAAAACCAATTAATTTTAACTATTAGTGGTGGTTGTGCTGAGCCCATTTGTACCTGTTCTAAGCTAGCAAGTTAGAGTGACCCATTTTACAATTTGAGTAGGTTGGAATCCATTAGAACATGGTGAAATATAGCCATAGTGTTACAAGTAAAGGGGTAGTTTGAATAATATTGTAATAAGAGGGACTAATTGTGTAATAATCTGATAGTTTGAAAGGTTGTTAGAGTTAGTTACAGTTTAGGCGGGAACTTGTAATTGTGATTGTGTATAAATGTGGATCATGATAATAATAATAATGGTAGCTATGATTTGATCTTATTCCTTCTCTTTTGGTTCTCTCTCATTTCTTAGCTAACAACTTGGTATCAGAGCAGCCGGTTCTCGGCCTCAGATCACCACTGCCACCGCAACCTTGGCTTAAAAAAGCACACTTGAGGCGTAAGGCGGTGAGAAAAACGCTTCGCTTTGGGTGGGGCGCCGGAACTACAAGAAGTGCTCGGAGGCTGCACTTTAGGCCAGAAGCGACCTTCGCCAGAGGCGGCGCTTCAAGTAGAACAGGTCAGAGACAACAACAGCAGCTTGTATTCTTGGTGGTATTGAAGGTTACCTGAGACCGGAGTTGCAGGCTGGGATGCCGGACAGACGTGGGGATAGGGTAGAGGAGAGGTTCACACACGAAAGAAAACAAAACAATAGGAGCAGAGATCAGGTTGTAGAGTTAATTTTTTAGGGATTTTATACTGGAAATCAGGTAGAAGAAGAAGAAAGCATTTTAGGGTTATGAGGAAGAAGACATGGCGGCTGCCATACATTTAACTTTTAGGTTGTTTAAAGCATATGTGTTTTATAGTGATTTATAGCTTTTAGGTTTAAAAAAGTCTTAGGAATTTATACATTTAATCCCTTTATCTTTCAACAATTTATATTTAGTCCCTAAAACTTGTATTTTGTCTAATTATTCTTATATTCTATTTTTCTATTCAGTGATTAAAAAATATGTAAATATTACCTAAACTTAATCTATAAGTATTAATAAAATACATAGCGTGTCGAATACGTGAAGCTTTCGCCTCGCACTTTAAGCCACGCGCTTCGGATTTTAGAACCAAAACGTCTCGGAGCGTCTCGCGCTTTTTTAAACCAAGACCGCAACTAACCACCACCAACCACCGTTAACCACCGTAACTACCACCATAACCGTCACAACCATCATCTTTTTCACTACATTTCTTCGTTTTTTCTTGTGATAATATTGTCTAATCTTGATTGATTGATTCCGCTCTTGAGAAATCCAATTAATTCATCTTTTACATTCATTTCAGCGTTTAATCCTCTGTTTCAATTGCTTGCTCTGTTTCTTTTGTTTCTTGATTTGATCAATTGACTGATCAAATTATTCCATTGAACTGATCATTTGAATCATTCAATTCCATAGATCGATCTATTCGAGATTTGTCTATTCCAATACAATAATGTCGACTCGAAATCAATCGTTAGAGCAGAAGCTTCAAGAACATGATTCCTCTTTAGAGGGATTAAAGAACAATATGTCTGCTATGAAAGATCAGATTGAAGCCCAAGTCTCTGAAATCTTGAAAACCATTCAGAACATGGCTCATACTCAAAACCATTCCAGATGAATATGTTGTAAGCCTGTTTTTAAAGGCTGTTAAGCCTGAAATAAATAGGGTACCAGTGAGAATGTTGAGACCCAAGAACTTACCAGAAGCTTACCTATTAGCAAGATACCAAGATGGAACCCTAACTGCTACCAATTCATGGTGGAATAAGAACACAAAAAGTTCTTATACCTCCACAAGTCGTACCACACCTACTTCTAATACAACTAACCTCTCTTTGTTAACTAAACCTGCACTTAACCCAAAACCTTTAAACTCAAAAAGATGGACCTTATCACATAAGGAAATTGAGGAGAAAAAAGCTAAGGGAGAATGTTTTGGATGTCATGAAAAATATACCCCTAGGCACGTTTGTAAAAACAAACAGCTATTTTCTATAGAGTTGATTGGTAAAGAGGATGAAGAAATGCCTATAGACCAGTTGGAAGACTTGACAGAGAACATGCAGCAACACATGCATGTTCAAGAACCTAAGATTTCACTAAATGCAATGATGGGGTCCCTTCTTTTTCAACCATGAGAGTCAAGGGTTCCATTGGTACAAAGATATTACACATCCTGAGTGATTCTGGTTCTACACACAACTTCTTGGATGAAAAGTTGGCCACCAAGATGAGATGTCCCTTAAAGTCGATTCCACCGGTCAAAGTTACAATGGTAGATGGAACAAAGGTGACTTATACTAAGATGTGTCCTGATTTTCAGTGGATGATGCAAGGTATATGATTTAAAATTGATGTCATTATCATTCCTTTAACAAGTTATGATATGGTCTTAGGGGTACAATGGTTGCAAACCCTTAATGACATTGTTTGGAATTTTAAAGAAATGACTATGAAGTTTAAGGTTGTCAGAAATAGATAGAATTAAAAGGAATAGAAAATAATGATATAAGCCTTTGTTCTGCTGAAAAAATGGAATCAATGATGGATAAAGGGCAAATGATAATTGAGAGGCAGATGTTTAGTTTACAAGCTGTTAATGAGAGTTCATTTCAGCATGAAACTAATGTTAAGAATGAGCAAAACAATGAGGCTTTGAATAAATTGTTAGCAGCATATGAGGATGTGTTTGCTATTCCAACAACTTTACCTCCTAAGAGACCTTGTGACCATAGAATCATACTGAAGGATGAAACCATTACCATTAATCAAAAAGCTTATAGATACCATGCTGCTCAGAAAGACATACTTGAAAAAATGACCAAAGAGTTGTTGGAAACTGGAGTAGTAAGGGACAGCCAAAGTTCCTTTGCCTCACCAGTTGTTTTAGTCAAGAAGAAAGATGATTCATGGAGGTTTTGTGTTGATTACAGGCAGTTGAATGCTGCTACTGTTAAGAACAGGTTCCCTATTCCTCTAATTGAAGAATTATTAGATGAGTTTGGGGGGGGGGGGGGAGCTAGTGTGTTTTCTAAGTTGGATTTAAGAGCAAGGTACCATCAAATTAGGATGGATGAAAGAGATGTGTCTAAAACTGCATTTAGAACACATCAGTGGTTGTTTGAGTTTGTTGCCATGCCCTTTGGCCTAACTAATGCCCCTGCTACATTCCAATCCCTCATGAATTCAGTCTTTAAAGAATTGCTCAGGAAAACTACCTTAGTTTTCTTTGATGACATCCTGGTTTATAGTCCTAATATAAATCAGCATGTTCATGATTTGGAAGAAGTGTTGAAATTGTTGAGAGCAAATTCATTAATGGCAAAGAAGAGCAAATGTTCTTTTGGGGGATCCTAAGTGGAATATTTAGGCCATGTGATAACAGGAAAGGGAGTTCACACTGATCCAAACAAAATTGCAGCAATTAAACAGTGGCCTTTGCCTAAAGACCTTAAACAATTAAGGGGTTTCTTAGGCTTAGCAGGTTATTACAGGAGGTTTATCAAATCCTTTAGGGTAATGGCAAGACCCTTGACAGACTTGTTGAAGAAGGATGCATTCAAGTGGAATGAAGGGGGCAGAACAGTCTTTTTACCGGTTGAAAGAAGCTCTAACTACTGCTCCAGTTTTAGCTTTACCTGATCTGTCTAAAGAATTTGTTATTGAGACAGATGCATCTTCAAAAGGGTTAGGGGCAGTGCTTATGCAAGAAGGTCATCCATTGGCTTTCATTAGTAAGCCATTATCAGTGAGGCAGTGGTCTTTGTCTGTGTATGAAAAGCAAGGTTGTAAAAATCGCTCTAGGCGTTTTGGTGATTAAGCGGTGTTAGGCGATCCAAGGCGGACCTAGGCAGACTCGAGATAATTCCAAAAAAAAAATACATTTAAGTGTTAAAAGTTAAAACCCTACTTTGTTCAGCCGTCAAGACTCGAGATGCTTACCTCCATCCTTTGTTCAGCCGCCGCACACCACCAGCATGAGTCTTCTTCTCCGACGGAACCAATGGCTCTGCTTGAGAAGAAATAAAGGCGGCTCTGCTTGAGAAGAAATGAAGGCGGCTCTGCTCAGGATCCAGGAAGAAAGAAGGTTTAAAAAAAAAAGATGACCTAGTTAGTCTATTATGTGGGCTTTTTTAAGGGTATTATGTGGGCTTTTATTCATATAAAGTCATGGCCCATTAAATAAGTTTACAGATAAGTTATATTTCGTTCATCAATGTTAAAAACAAAGTAATGATCATATATGATATCTTTTAATTTTTATTGCAAATAATTACATCTTTTGATTTTAACGAGATCTTAAGAGACTTAATATTTTTTTTGTTTCCTTTTTTAAGCCAAATACCAATAAAACATGTGAATTTCTAAGTATTATGTGAATTGTTCAAAATTTAAAGTATTATCTGAATTTCTAAGTATTATTTTCATATAAATCTGTGTATATCTATAAAAATACGTATAAAAATACCAAAACGCCTAATTCCGCCTAGTCCTGATTAGTCCCGACTAGTCCCTAGGCTGGACCTCACCGCCCGCCTAGCGCCTAGCAACTTTTGCAACCTTGATGAAAAGGAACTTTTAGCAATCTTAATGGCTGTCAAATACTGGCATCATTATTTGATTACTAAGAAATTCCTTATTAAGACTGATCACAAGAGCTTGAAGCATTTGTTAACCCAGAAAATCACTACACCTCTTCAGCAAACATGGCTTGCAAAACTTATGGGTTATGATTATGATATATGCTACAAGAAAGGGGTGGAAAATACTGTGGTGGATGGCTTATCTAGAGTAACTGGGTTAGCACTATTTGAAATGGATCTCAGTTCCATTAATCCTATGTTGTTCACTAGGATTAAGGACTCTTGGGAAAATGATCCTAAGGTGCAGCTGATTATTCAGAAATTTCTAAGTGGTCAAGAAGTTAAGCACTTTTCTTGGAATGGTCAATTATTAAAGAGGAAGTCTAAGTTGTGGATAGGCAATGATGATCAGCTGAAGAAAGATATCTTAGAACTATTTCATTAATCACCTACAGGAGGCCATTCAGGGTTCATTCTTACTCTCAAGAAGTTGCAATCCTTTTGTTATTGGACAGGATGCTCTAAAGATGTTTTCTCTTTTGTTAAATCTTGTCATATCTGCCAACAAGCCAAATATGAACCAGTTGCCAACCCTGGTCTTCTACAACCCTTACCTGAACCTACACATGTTTTCACTGATATGTCAATGGATTTTATCTCGGGTCTTCCTAAGGTGCAGGGTAAAGGCTCTATTCTGGTCATCATTGACAGATTAACTAAGTATGCTCACTTTATTCCTCTATCTCACCCTTATGGTTCTCCTCAAGTGGCTCAAGTTGTACTAGATTCTGTGTTTAAATTGCATGGTTGTCCTATGACCATTGTGACTGATAGAGATCCTATTTTCTTAAGCCAATTTTGGAAAGAGTTTATGAAGTTACAAGGAGTTCAGTTGTCTTATTCCACTGCTTGCCATCCTCAGACTGATGGTCAGACAGAGGTCTTAAGCAGGTGCCTTGAATCTTATCTTAGATGTATGTGTATGCAGGCCCCTGCACAATGGCTAAAATGGCTTAGTTTGGCTGAATGGTGGTATAATACCACCTATCATTCATCAATTAAAACTTCACCTTTTGAAGCCATGTATGGGTATCCTCCTCCATTACACATTCCTTATATAGCGGGTGATACCAGTATTGCTGCTGTAGAACTGCACCATGATAGAGAAGCCATGATTTTGTACTTAAAGCAGACTTTGACAGAGGCTAGGCATAGAATGAAGTAGGCAGATAAGAACAAAAGTGAAAGAGAATTTGTGGTGGGAGATTGGGTTTATCTGAAATTAAGACCCTTTGTGCAGACTTCTCTTAGAGTTCAGAAGCATTCTAAGCTGGGGCCGAGATTTTTTGGACCATTTTTTATCATTGCTAAAGTTGGAAAGGTTGCTTATAGGTTGGATCTCCCTGAGAATGCCCAGATGCATAATGTGTTTCATGTATCTTTACTAAAGAGGGCTTATGGTCAGCATATTCCCACTTTACCCCTACCAGTTGGTGCTAGGTTTGTGTTGCAGCCTAGAGCTATTATTGATAGAAGAGTGGTTAGAAGAGCTAACAAGATGGTTAGACAACTGTTGGTGCATTAGGAAGGCCTGTCAATTTCTGAAGCTAGCTGGGAATATGAAGAAGATTTTATGTTGAGGTTTCCTGGATCTGCAGAGTCTTGATTTGCATATTCTTGAGGACAAGAATCAAGTTTGGGAGGGGAGTTATGTTACAAGTAAAGGGGTAGTTTGAATAATATTGTAATAAAAGGGACTAATTGTGTAATAATATGATAGTTTGAAAGGTTGTTAGAGTTAGTTACAGTTTAGGCAGGAACTTGTAATTGTGATTGTGTATAAATGTGGATCATGATAATAATAATAATGGTAGCTCTGATTTGATCCTATTCCTTCTCTTTTGGTTCTCTCTCATTTCTTAGCTAACACATAGGGTGTGCATGTGTGTCACTGCTCGTCAACGAACCTACTCACATGCATGCAGATACAACGATATTTCATAAGGGAAGATTGAGATGGTTTTTAAGTTTCACACATATAATTGTGTCCAAAATATGTTATAGTACATACAAGCCCCTTTGTACCCACCCATTTTGACCCGTTACCCAACCCGTCCATTTTCAAGGGTTTCAAAATTCTAACCTTGAATCTGGTGGTATAGAAAAATCTTCAGTTCTGTGAAAAAGAACGAAATGGGGCAAGAGAGTAATAGCATTTTTAGCACTTGGATCTTCAACAAGAATTTCAGAAGAAAACTGTGGCAGGGATTCATCCCCCTCCATTACACTGTCATATAAATTAATGTCAATAGGTTAGGACCAAATGAGGAACAAATTCTGAAACATACAGTGATTCACAGAGCATGAACTCACACCACTTGGAGATATAACACCCTCTCCTTTTGATTCCTTGATAGCCTGCATTAAGAGTGCACAAGAAGATATATATGTGCACCAGCAGACTGGCCCATCAAATATACCCTTCAAAAAAGTCAAAAGTAAACATGATGTCACTGCATATCAAAAGGCACTGTATATGGTACACCTCATATAGGATAGTTGGTTACCTATTGGGATCACCTCCAAAATTAGCTATATTATTGCATATAAATGATATTCCTCGAGAAACATCGTCAACCATATCACCAATTGTGCCCTGAGGAAAGTTCCTGCATAAAAGATTTGTTCAAAAGCATATATATGAGATCGAAAAAATTATTAATGGGAAAGTGTACTTGGATAAAAGTTATTGCTAACTCACCGGTAATCAAGGCATGTAACGATGATATCTCTATCTGCTAACTGAAACCCTAAGAGAGAACCCCATCCTTTATATCTACATCACCACAGCAAACATAAACACAACAAAAAGCACAGTTATAAAATAAAATTGCTAGAACATCACATTGCCTAAGTAGACAAGTATGTCCATTATGCAATAGCAAAACTAATCTATTTTCACCCGCACTAAAAAGCAGCGTCGTAAGAATCGCTAGGCGCTAGTCGGCCAGTGGCGTACGGACGACGATTACTCGGATTGAGATTTTATATGTAATTTTCAGTTTTTTATATATATACACACACAATTTTATATATACATTTTTTAAGTAGACATGTTTTAATCCCCTCCTCGATCCATATTTTTTTGTGCATAGGCTTAATCACTTGAATTTATAGGTTTTGGCCAGAATTTAGAAGTTTTAGCTAGAATTTGGCCGAAATTTATAGGTATTGTCTGGAATCGCTAGACTGCCACCTACTTTTGGCAGATTAGGACCAGATTTGAACACCGTTAACCGCCTAGCGATTAATGGACCGATTAGATGAAAATTACTCTGTGAACCTCCGACTAGCGATTAATCGGAGGCTAGGCACAATTTTTACAACCATGTAAAGTCTATTTTGACTGTCACCCGTCCCACCCATTTTATATATATATATATATATATATATATATATATATATAAACATTTCTCACCGGCTTGATCACAAGACGAGATAGAATCTCCAAAATAAAAATCGGCCAATAATATATATTGCCATTGTTAGATATTTTTTCACAATAGTATAACAATAATCTTCAATCAAGAAACAATGACTCAAGACTAAAACTACTAATAATAGTTATTACTAGATTCCATTACACCTGATTCCTTTGTTTGTAATTATTTATTAACACAATCATTTTCTGAAAGCAAACTCAACACCCTCATAATAGTACGTTTACAAGTGAATATATCTTGAAAATCAAATGCTTAAATAGCATAACTTACCGGAGAGGGAAATGCACCAATTCTAACTTCATGACCGCTGCTCGTTGTGCCGCGCCTCGCATGTCTTTTGATCTTTCTTCCAAATTGTTTTAGAGAACTCGCCCGTAGAATATCGCCTTTGGTAGTTCTTTGGATAGGAACAATGCCTTCTGGAAAGGCCCATGGCTGAAGTTGCCACTGTTTTCATCACTAGAGATGTGTCCCTTTGGCCTCTCCAATGGTGGTTCCTACAATTTCATCAAAAAAACACAAACCATTTAAGATCTTTACACTTTTTATAAAATAGAAACTGAAAACCTAATCTAAAAGGCAAAAGTACAAATGGGTTTTGTCCTTTGAGCTTAGAATGATCAAATGCATGTTGAAGATGGGAAAGAACACAATCTATGAAGAATCTATCAGGAACATGCCTCCAAAAGAGGCATAAATTATTATTATTATTATTATTTGACATTCAAGAAACTGTAGAAATAAAGAACATAAACACATAAGATAAAAACAAGAAAAATGCATGGATGGTTTTTATTGGAGGCTTGTTGATCAATTAAGCAAATCAGAACTTAAACTGAATGCATAAAAAATAGACAGGTTCAATTCATATATTTACAAACACAAGCTTAACTTCCAAACAGACCAACATCATAATATGTATCACCAGCCAAAATATGATTATCAACTATTAGGTTATTGAACTCATAACATACAAGTGAGTGTTTTAGTCTATATACGATTCGCATCCCAACTAGTGTTGTATAATAATAAACGATATAATTATCAAAATTTAAAAGAACGGTAACGAGCCTCGAGGCGTTTTCCCTTCGCCTCATGAGGCGTTCTAGGCGAATCGAGGCGCAGTCAAAAAAATAAATACAAAAATTATGTGGCTATAAAAAATAAAATACTTGACCTAGAAAAGTCTAAAACATCAAAAATAAAATAATTGACCCAAAAAATCTAAAACACCAAAGAAAGCACATCAAAAACACCCTAAACCACCCGACGCGGACCCGAGGCGCTCATTTTCTTAGCGCCTCAGCCCTTAGAGGCGTATGTACAATCTAAACCCCGTGAGGCGCGCCTCAGACTCATTTTCTTAGAGTTTCGCCTCCAGGCGCCAAAGTTTAAAAGAACGGAAACGAGCCTCGGGGCGTTTTCCCTTCGCCTCATGAGGCGTAAGCCTCGAGGCGAACCGAGGCGTAAGCTCGAGGCGCAGTCAAAAAATAAATATGAAAATTATGTGTCTATACAAAATAAAATACTTGACCTAGAAAAGTCTAAAACATCAAAAACACACATCAAAAATAAAATAATTGACCCAAAAAGTCTAAAACGCCAAAAAAAAAAAAACACATCAAAAACACCCGAGGCGCACCCTAGGCGCACATTTTCTTAGCGCCTCAGCCCTTAGAGGCGTATGTACAATCTGAACCCCATGAGGCGCGCCTCAGACTCGTTTTCTTAGAGTTTCGCCTCGAGGCGCACCTCGAGGCGTACGCCTCACCCGTTTTTTTAAACCATGCCAGGCGCACCTCAAGGCGTACGCCTCACCCTATTTTTTAAACCATGGTAATTATCACATGAAGTAATACACAATATCAAACATAATATGATTTACCAAAAGGTTTTAATCTTATATCTTATTATACCACTAAATTCACGACATGGTTCACGGATTTTATAGCAAGCCATTAAATAAATTCCTTGATCATTTCTTATATTATGATATGATAAATTCATGAAATCATGAATTACCATTGAACATGATGTAAGCTGCACATATGAATATGATATTTGGAATCACAATTAAAACATTGTTTTATGTAGTCTAGTTTGTTATATGATCAACACATCAAACATGACTGGTAATATAAAACATATACAAAACTCACCATGTGGTCTTTACCCATGCAAATCAAGAGCCACAATACTACATAATCTTGAAAAAAAAAAAAAAAATACACAATCCAATTCATACCTTTAGACTCAGAGTAGCCAACCAAGATTTTATCAACCTCAAGCACCAACACCAAAATAGCTCATGTCTTGTCTAAACGGTTTTGTGTTTTTAACAAAACAGCAAATTCCTGAAATAAAATGAACTGTTTTAAGCATTAGTATTTGGCCGATTTTCAGCCCTTTTGACAGAGCTAATGAATGAATCTCCCACAATGGAACCATGCTTAGCTCAACTAAACTATGTACTAAATCAAACACAAATAGCAACATTGAAGAAAATATACATGTAAGAACATAACAAAACTTTAGAAAAGCCCAAATCATTCAACGGTTGTAACTCTAAGATGCCACGCAACCGTCACAACCCTGCCACACTCACACAGTCATTCACAATATAAGTTTTTGTTAACCAGACCCATTTAGACCCATACAAATTTGACCCGTTAATCAACCCGTCTATTTTGCAAACTCTGGTAGAAACAATGCTTAACACTCACGTATTGCTATTAGTTTGCAAATCCTGCTGAGAGACCCGATCAGACCGATTTCTAATCCAAAATTATACAAACAAATTCCCAACTGGTGGTGAGGTTCAGTTCTAAATCAACTTTTAAGTGATATTTTATATACATTTATTATTATGTCAACTTTTAAAAAGAGTGATGTTATTGTAACAAGGGACACAAATCAACTTCATCAGTAGAAAGATGTGGGTTTAAGTTTAAGATGATAAATATATATATATATATATATATATATAGGGGAGGGTTATCTTGAGAACGCTAAATATTGTGAGAACCGTGAGAACAAGTAAAAAAATCAATCAAAATCAATTTTTTTTAATACAAACCCTATTATAATCAAAATACAACATTAATAAATGAATCTTTTTTCCAAATAATTCATCTTTTCTTGCAAAAACACTTTAAAATTAACTTTTTACACATGTGTAAATGAAACAGTTTACACATGTATAAACAGCAAATTTACACATGTGTAAAAACAAATTATTTCCGTATACGTTTGAATTTTTATGCGTAAATTGTGTTTTTGAGATTGTATTTTAGTAATAAAGACAAGTGTAAAAAGAAATTTTGAATGTGAATGGTTTTAGATGCCGTTCTCACGGTTCGCACGAAATATAGGTGTTCTCAAATTAACTTTTCCCTATATATATATATATATATATATATATATATGGAGGTAGGGGCACGTAACGTTTAACACATATGCAGCTTTTAGATGGACAGCATGATAAGAATCCCTTGGTTATTTCAGTCTTAGTTGAAGGTTAAATGATTTTTTATATACACACCAACTTTAAAAGATGGTTTTATTATTCTCAATCCTAAGTTTGTTTGTTTAGCTGAAAGTAATCAACAAAACCTAAATTCAAACATCGGCTATTGCAAACCAAAAACAATTCAATAACTTTTTCACCCCTCAAGGGCGGGGGTTTGTTTTTAGCATATTAGGTTTTTCTATCCAGAATAGGGTGGCGGCGCTGCTTGCTGCCCGCCTACCTATGTCATTTATCAATGAAAATTTAACTCTTCATAAAAAATAAAAAATAAATAATAATAATAATAATAATTCAATAAAAAACCTAACTAAACCTCATAGAAATATGAGGTAAAGCTTGCAAGAGAAAATGGAAAAGGAAAACGTAGGTAATAAACTAATAATAATAAACAACTTCACATACAATAACCAGATCGAATAACAGAAAAATAGTACCTTTGGTGATGCCTATTCGACACGCGATTACAACGAATCATGATTTTACCCCCAGCAACAACCTCCTTCATTTCTCCTGTCGAGTCCACCGTGTTCTCTGCCTCTCTCAACCATAGCTTGAGCCGTTGTTGTGGATCTAGAGCTAGGTTTTGAGATGAACAAAGAAGAGGTGAGGGAATAAAATGGATGGAGAGGAATACTAGTGAACTTTCTATTGGGGGCGTTTAAATTTGAAGGTCGATTTGGTTAGGAGGAAAATTTTTGGGTGTGAAAATGTTTGAGAGGGAAACATTTTTCTAAAATTTTAATAAATTATTGGGCTATCCGAGCTTCACAATGGGTTTTTGCCGGGTTCACTTCATTATGGTATTGGTACGATACGAGCAATTAGTATAGAAGCCGAAAGAGTTAAAAAGGAATATAGGTGCAACTACAACTCCATTTCGACTAAATTTATAACGGATATAAATAGTAGCAACTCACAAAGGTTTTACCGACATCAGTATTAATGTTATTCAGTTGGACTAGGTGCGCTTCATCCATTGTGATCTATTAAGGCCCCGCTGGTCAATTAAGACTTATACGTACTACTATTGCCCCTTGAGATCCATTAAGGCCCACTATAGACTAATAAGACATATATTATCTACTATTGTCCGTTGGGATCCATTAAGGCCTAATATAGTCCATTAAGAGATTTATGATTTACTATTGCCCATTATGACTCACTAAGGCCCAATATGGTCAATTCAGACATATATGAACTACTATTATGTATTGTGATCAATTAAGTCCCAATATGGCCCATTCGACATATATGATAAACTCTAGTCCATCGTGATCCATTAACACCCAATATAGCCTATTAGGGCATATATGGTCTACTAAATTCCATTGTGATCCATTAAGGTCCAATATGGTCATTAAGTTATGTATGATCTAGTAATGTCCATTGTGATCCATTAAGGCTAATGTGGTCCATTAAGAGATATATGATCTATTATTTCCCATTATGATCAATTAAGGCACACAATGGCTAATTATGACAAACATGGTCTACTAAAGTCCATTATGATCCCTTAGGACCCAATATGGTCTATTAAGTCATGTATGATCCACTACTATTCATTTGGATCCATTTAGGTCCAATATAGTCCATTAAGACATATATGATCTAATATTGTGTATGATGATCCATTAAGGCCCAATATAGCCTATTAAGACATATGTGATCTACTATTGCCCTTTATGATCCATTAAGGCTCAGTATGGCCCATTAAGACATGTATGATCTACTATCGTCAGTTGTGATTCATTAAGGCCTAATATGCTCCATTAAGCCTTGTATGATGTACCATTGTCAATTTTGATCCATTAATGCCCAGTGTGGTCCATTAAGAAATGTATGATGTACTATTGTCCATTGTGATCAATCAAGACCCAATATGATCTATTAAGATATATATAATCTATCATTGTCCGTCGTGATCCATTAAGGCCCAATATGGTTAAATTAAACATATTAGGTAAATAGTATCGGGTACCGGTACCGTACTAGTTACAACTAGGGATATCGAGTACAGGTACCGGTACCGAATCATTTTCGGGTACCGACTTTTTGGTGTTTCAGTACCGGTTCGGTACATTATAAATATTTTACCGATTTTATCCTAAAAATCGGGTACCGTACCATGCCATCCTAAGTATTTTCGGTACCAATTTTTTATCATTTTTAGTACCGGTATTTTCGGTATCGGTACTGAGCTTATCTCTGTTTACAAAGACAAATATATATATATATATATATATATATATATATATATATAAGTGTGAAAATAGATTAGTAATATAACAAAATGAAAATTTAAAATCTTATAAACTATGTTTATTTATGTTAAAAAATCTATTTTTTTAGTAAGAGTATTATTTCATATGGAAATTTTTAGGATGAAATGTTTAGGGGGGAGTTTTAAGAGGGAAATTGAAATTTTATAATTTTAAAAAAGAAATAGTTTGAGTAGGAAGTTGTAATATGTTTAGCCAAAAAAAAAAAAAAATTGGTATGGCTAATAGTTATGTAAAACCACATAAATATTTGTCATTTTTAGTGTGACTATTATGTAATCTCTAGTCACACATATTTTCCATGACATTTGTTATCACTTCGTTGCATAAAAATAAAGAAATTGACCATAGTGTGACGAATGTTTATGTAAATCCACACGAAATTTTGTAATTTTAAGTGACTATTGTTTAGCCTTTGGTCACACAAAATTATATGCGGCCATATGTTTTAGCTTTTAGCCACACCATCTAACAAATACCGTGACTGTAGATCACATCTGGCCACAATTTTCAAGTGTGGCTAGTAAATGTCACAGTTTTATCTTAGAGTGTGGCTAAAGCTTGAAAAACGATGTGTTTTTCGTTACATGAAACAAATAATGTGGTCGTAGATCACATTTGGACACACTTTTTTTAGTGTGACTAGTAAATGTTATAGTATTTTCTTGAAGTGTGGCTAAATGTTTTAAGCAGTTATACACTGGTCACATTAATACGTAAGATGTGTGATGAAAGTGGATTGGGAGTTTTTGAAATGTTAAAAATGACTTTTAGCCACACATTTTAGCAAATGTGTGACATGACGATTTTGGCAAAAGTGTGGTCGTAGACCAGTTTTGACGTAGTGATTGCAAAATCTATCCTGCTGTATACAGATCAACCGTTTTATCAAACAAAACTTTCATAATCATTTTCAACCCTTTGGTTCTTTTACATATCAACCTGCACACTCAAAGTTGACCAACTTTGACCATGTTAATTATAATTATTGATAGCTATTATTAGGTTTTAGTTGTGAGTAGCCTAGGGCATAAGGGCATGTGTAGTGGAAAGGCGATATGGTGTAACACCCCATTTTATGATCAAATAAAATGGAAATATTGCTGAAACATATATTGTTTAGCGATGCATAGCATGACTTATATTCGATATGTATGATCGAGTCAAGCACTTAGTATTATAAGAGACCGTTTAGGAATAATAATAATAATAAAATAATAATAATAATAATAATAATAAACCTATAGTGCACGTGTGAAGGTGTATATAATAATGAAAATATCAAATCTTCACTAAGAAGATTTCCATCAAAAACAACCACGTACGGATGTAGGTGTCTCTTGCATCAATATTTCCTTTAGAATAATAGGTGTAGTCGGCATTAAGAGGCCGACATTGGTCAAGCTTTAGCCGGTTATATATTTCCTGCAAGGTAGAATAATTTTCATTTAGGAACCGTACATCTCAACTGTCTCGGCTTTAAGGTATGCACTTAATTGTTGAGATTTATTTAGTTTATAAGTTAGACAACTCTAAATATATTATAAGTAGGAGAGTAGGGTTAGAGTTATTATTTGGGCAGGTATTGGGTGGCCTAATCCTAATTACGCATGGACTGATCACTCATGCTTAAACTAGGAAGGGTTATCCAAAGCCGACCACGGTAATGACTAGCTAGTGGCCTACTCGTTATTGATTAGAGCCTAAGATTGTTTTGGTCTTGACCAGGGAACCAAATTCGGATTAACTAGAGTAAACGTCTATAGAGCAAAGGTGAGTTCTATGAATGTTTTCAAATGTGAGTATGCTTGTCCAAAATGGTAATTGTTAATATTGCACTCATGACTGTTAGTACGCATGTCTATAATCTGAATTTGAGCATTCATACACATGATATTTGTGGAACCCTTATACGTGCCACTACGGTGGGATTTGTCGGTATTACACCTGTGTGTAATGGGCATTTACTTGTATGAGATGTTAGTCACAGGCCCGGTGAGGGAGGCACCTAGTGAGAGTGTGGAGTGACTGTCACAGGCCCGGTGAGGGAGGCACCCAATGAGGGTGTGGAGTGACTGTCACAGGCCCAGTGAGGGAGACACTTAGTGAGGGTGTGGAGTGACTGTCATAGGCCCGGTGAGGGAGACACCTAGTGAGGGTGTGGAGTGACATTGGGTTATGACATGGGCGGGTACAAGTCATGATTAATAAACGAATGTATTTTGTAAATTGTGTATATTCATGAACTCACCAGCATTGTCTGACATCCTTTTTAAGGATGTGTCACAGGTAGTGATGACTAGTTCTTGTGCATGCTGTTTAGCTTGAAGCTATGTGACCAGTGGAATAGGATATGCTAGTTCGTGTGATTCAATGGAAAAGTATATCTTCGGCTAAGAATAGTTGATCAAGCTTTGTACTTTTTAAGTTTCTAACCTTTGTATCCACTTTATGTTAATAAAGTAAGCATTCCCCTTGTAAGTTGGTATCAATTGTGTATGGTGCATCCTTATCTGGGTGTGGGCGTCACAGTTGGTATCAGAGCCAAAGGTTTTAGCGAATTAGGTATTCGGTATGAATATCTAGGCTTCAACCTTTAATATTAGGCATGCCTTAAGTAGGATATACACTGAAGTAAGTTATTGCAGATAAGGATACCTCGTATATAAAGGACCTGATTTTATATGTAAGCATGATATAAATAACCTTTTGATATATGAGTGACCATTGAGTTTGAATATGAACCTATTGAGGATGTAGAGTTGTTTGGAAATAATGATGGTGACAACTGTAGTATATAAATCATAGTGATTCCATAAGTGTAGTACTCCTTGTGAGATAGTAGGTTTACTGGTTAAGACTTAGAGGACAAGAACAATCAGGGTTAACTAAGGTAAAAGCTGAAAATTGGACATTATTAAATGTAAAAGTCATAAATAAGATCCCTCAGCAAGTATAAGTTAAAGTTAAAGCCCGGTGAGGGTGCCAGATTGACATAATATAAGTCATGGACCCGGGGAGGGTGCCAGATTGACTTATGGTGTCATGGGCCCGGTGAGGGCAATAAACTTATTTGTCTATGTGCTATATTGAAAACGTGTTGCATTATGTATATTACGTAAAATAGCTAGTGTAGTTGCTTGTACACGTGTACAATACCGAAGTAGTATTTTCTTGGAAACTTAGAAAATGTCGACTGAACCATCCATTAATATTAATTGTTATCCTTGCCCACATGTTGACCCCGCTTGTCATGCCAAACTAGTAAAATTAGGCGATAACTCAATCGATCGAATAGCCATCCGAGTCGCGAAATCCTCCCTAACATACAAAGACAAAAACTTCAGAGTACAGGATGACCGGTTTTATTCGATGGAAACACCTTATCCACATGACATCACATGAAGAGTCTTAAGAAGAAGAGAATGCAGAGGATTCTAATCTAATTAAATCTAGAAAACGAGAATCTCCCGATTGTAATCACAAGACCTTCATCTTGTAACCCTCATACTTTCGGATAGGAAGAAAGGTGCCATCAAATCCCATGTATAATTAAGTAAAGTGGAAACTATTTTGGAAATAAGTAAATCGCCTCGAATTGTACGGAGTTATGTTTGTTATTCATGCATTTAAAGTTGGGACAATCATCAGAAGAATAGGAGAACTACTTATAGAGATTTTAAGAGGCAATGTGGACCCCCACCCCAGTGTCTTATATGTAGAAAAGAACATTTCGATCCATGTTGTAACACCCCAACCGATGGCAAAAAACATCGGGATGTCACGTATTGATGATTGTTCAGTAGCTCATGATAAATAATAAGTTTCAATAAATGATTTAAATGAATTACATACAATTGTTCTAAAAATTTGTACATCAAAATGAAAAAAAAAATACTAGCTACGCATCTTCAAGCATTAACTCTAATCTTCGAATAAGCCATAACCTGAAACATGTTAAGTTTGAAAATATTTTGGGTCAACAAAAGTTGGTGAGAATTACATAGGTTTTGATAATTGAATAAAAACTTGTACAATTTGAGTGTCATGGCAAGTCTAGTCCATATGTGAAAACAAAACCATCGGGTAAATCGAGTGCATAATCAAACCTTGTGACTAGAATATTGTGGTCCATCCCATACGCATATGGTTCACTCGATTATGTTATAAATTCGATAACAATCACCCACGCTACCTATGTAGGAGGTACACGTATCCGGTGGGATTGTCAGTCCAATAGATCTATCATTGTATACCGTCGGCTGATCAATGTTAATGATTATGCTAGAATAATGTGCTTACCCTAGTAATGTAACATTGCAAAATTTTCCCCAAAATTTTAATACATAAAAAGCCCTTATATATATATATATATATATATATATTTTATTACACCTTTATCATTAATATTATACAAATGTGCCTAAGTCTTTATTTATCCTAACTCACAACTTATATACATACATAAATGTATATAAATAATAATAATAATAATATGATTCTAAATTCTTTTTTTTTTCACATACAAGATTTTTTTTTTAAATAAAGCCTTGAGTCAAATAGTCAAAGTCCTAGTCAAAGTCTTAGTCAAACAGTCAAAGTCTTAGTCAAATAGTCAATTCATCATAAAACCTTACTTTATGGTGTTGACCAATTTTAATGGCTAATTGAATCCAAAACTAGTATAAAAACCCACCTATGACCCATTATACTTTGCACCTCTAAATCGATTGTTTCAATCCGATTAAACTTTCCCTCATACCTTTCTTCTATAGTCTATTACTTCTACAATTGAAGCTTTGATTATAAGCTCTTGTAATTGGCAACTTTGGGGCTACACATATTCTATTTCTCGAGACTTAATACCTTGCTAAGGTGAGTTTACGTAACCATGTTTATGCAATTCTTCATACTTGCAACATTATACTTAAGCAATTCTACATGCATGTCTAGTTGTAAACTTTAATGCCTCATGAATTAGACAACAACAACAGTTTCAACGAGTTTCAACATTACATAATCATTAGCTATGGCCAAGCCGGCGATACTCAATAATAGATCTATTGGATTGACAATCCCACCCGGATACGTGTACCTCCTACATAGGTAGCGTGGGTGATTGTTATCGTTCCAACATATTATTAAGGTGAACCGTGGATGACGGGATGGACCTAAACTAGTCGGAGGTTTGATTATGTCGATTCAACATATTATGTTTATTCATGTAGACTTAAACTTACGATAGACATATGAATTGCTAAACTTTTATACTTAAACTATTTGCTTGACATGGCTTATGTATTTGTGACATTCGTCACCTTCGTCTTTCGTCAAATTTACAATAATAGCCCTTCAAAATTTTCTATTATAATCCCTATAAATTTCGTCGTTTTCAAATTTAATTTTTGAGCAAACTAAAATTTTATCATTTATGTTTAGTATGGACCGTGTCTATGTTTTAATCTAATATTTGTGTTGAAACGTTATTTGGAATGGATTTAATAAAAAAAAAATTTAAGTTTAAAAAGTTTTAAAAGTTTTTAAGTATTAGAATTGAAGTTTATGCTTTATTTTTTCCAAACTCAACAGGAAATAATGATGCGTGAAGACTAGAGTGTTAGCATGAGAAGACAAATTGAAGTTTATGCTTTATTTGGTTATTTGATGTATTAGAATTCCATTCAACACTTATTATGTATTTTCAATTTTGGATATTTGCACTTTAAATAAAATTTCAATTAAAACTTGATTACCATGTGCTACTGTATACTCATTCTTACGTGACACCTCGATGTTTCCGCCATCGGTTGGGGTGTTACAGATTGGTATCAGAGCCATGGTTATAGGGAATTAGGTTATTAGAAAAATAATCTAGTCTATAACCATAGGATTATAATCAGTACTTGCTCCTTTTACTTGCAACCCTACTTGTTTCTATTCTCTATCTCCCTCCTACTTCTTATCCCTACTTTAGTCCCTACAAGAAGATTGTTCTCCATCACAAGATCTACTCTTAGACTAATAGGACAAATCCTCAGGTTTAGCCTGAACCACCTTGAGATCTCGTCGAAGTTCTAGAATTTTAATAACGAACACGTGCAATCTGGAAGGGTGAACGCCTGTATTCTGAGTCTTCTGTCTAGGCTGGCATTGCGCATATATCCCAATCAGACGAGGGACCCGGATGCCTACCTGGGAATTCTCGGGATGAGTGTTCACTTATAGGCTAAATCATGTCTTCACTATGTTATTAGAATCTAGAAGTTTTGATAAGTCAACGTTTTCGTTTATTCGTTTTAATTAATGAATAAATGATTACACTCACTTTCCTTAAACTAAGCTTTAAAATCTCAAAATTTTACAGCTTAAATCAATCTCATTTCATAACCATCCATGGATTTCACAATCACACTTCACCTTACCATCTTAGCCACTTTTTAAATATTCAACACCCTACCCAAATCATATAATCTCCATACTATAAAATAAACTCTTTATCAACTATCTTCACATTCACTATCTCTCACAACTTTGATTCTGCTTCAAGAATTTTTCATCATCCTCTCAAGAACTAAATTCATATCCTTCACCTTCTCACACATGAGCTAGTTACCCATGATAACCAAACTATTGAAACTTGATTGTGTGTTGCATCAAACATAATCCTTAGTTATACATGAGGATTCGACTATTTGCCTTATTTGAACATTTGAAACTAGAATTCATGGAATATAAACTATTTACTATAGACACACCTAGAGTCATTAACCTTATCTAGGGCAACTCTATTACAACTCGTATGCTATACTTGATACTTGATTGCTTACATGTACATATTATCAATTTGCAATTCATGTGTGTAATAATTGGTACACTTAATCAAACAACTGATAGAGGATGAAGTACTTGCTCAACAGTTAGTAGAGTACAAAATAACCTACTCAACGATTGGTAGAGGTCATCATGCCTGCTCAACAGTCGGTAGAGGCCCTACAACCTGCTCAACGACTGGTAGAGGCTATCATACCTGCTCAACAATCGGTAGAGGTTCCTACTCACTGACTGGTAGAAGTCTTTTTCCTGCTCAACAGTTGGACTCATTTTTGGATACATGGTTAATCATATTATTTTACAGGTGTGTCTAGAGTTATAGAAGGACACAAAACCCTAATGTGAGGTAAATTGGTGATTGCGGTCCGGAACGTAATCATGAATTTACAGGTACGTTAAGGTACTGTGAAATTCTATCAAGGTTTTTCGGTAGTTGACCAATTATAAACCTTAGTTATCTGGTAGTTCATTTAGTCTTTCAATAGTCCATCAACTCATTCCTTTTAGGACTCCTAAAACTTAAGATTCTTATTCTCCTTGCTATTTCAGATGAACCTAATCCAACCCTTAAAACTCACACATATCAAAACTCTTACCCAAATTATTCGAAACAGTTTATTCTGTTACCTATTAATTTATATGATGCCTTAACTCGAAACTTCCCAAACCACCCTTGTCCTAATTTCTACCCAATCACCTTCAACCCTGTGTTTTCAATAAACTTCGAGACGAAGTTTCCAAAAGTAGGGGAGACTGTAACATCGCAAAATTTTCCCCAAAATTTTAATACATAAAAAGCCCTTATATATATATATATATTTTTTATTACACCTTTATCATTAATATTATATAAATGTGCCTAAGTCTTTATTTATCCTAACTCACAACTTATATACATACATAAATGTATATAAATAATAATAATAATAATATGATTCTAAATTCTTTTTTTTTTTCACATACAAGATTTTTTTTTTAAATAAAGCCTTGAGTCAAATAGTCAAAGTCCTAGTCAAAGTCTTAGTCAAACAGTCAAAGTCTTAGTCAAATAGTCAATTCATCATAAAACCTTACTTTATGGTGTTGACCAATTTTAATGGCTAATTGAATCCAAAACTAGTATAAAAACCCACCTATGACCCATTATACTTTGCACCTCTAAATCGATTGTTTCAATCCGATTAAACTTTCCCTCATACCTTTCTTCTATAGTCTATTACTTCTACAATTGAAGCTTTGATTATAAGCTCTTGTAATTGGCAACTTTGGGGCTACACATATTCTATTTCTCGAGACTTAATACCTTGCTAAGGTGAGTTTACGTAACCATGTTTATGCAATTCTTCATACTTGCAACATTATACTTAAGCAATTCTACATGCATGTCTAGTTGTAAACTTTAATGCCTCATGAATTAGACAACAACAACAGTTTCAACGAGTTTCAACATTACATAATCATTAGCTATGGCCAAGCCGGCGATACTCAATAATAGATCTATTGGATTGACAATCCCACCCGGATACGTGTACCTCCTACATAGGTAGCGTGGTGATTGTTATCTTTCCAACATATTATTAAGGTGAACCGTGGATGACGGGATGGACCTAAACTAGTCGGAGGTTTGATTATGTCGATTCAACATATTATGTTTATTCATGTAGACTTAAACTTACGATAGACATATGAATTGCTAAACTTTTATACTTAAACTATTTGCTTGACATGGCTTATGTATTCTCACCAACTTCTAGTTGACCCCCCCATTTTTTCCAAACTCAACAGGAAATAATGATGCGTGAAGACTAGAGTGTTAGCATGAGAAGACAAATTGAAGTTTATGCTTTATTTGGTTATTTGATGTATTAGAATTCCATTCAACACTTATTATGTATTTTCAATTTTGGATATTTGCACTTTAAATAAAATTTCAATTAAAACTTGATTACCATGTGCTACTGTATACTCATTCTTACGTGACACCTCGATGTTTCCGCCATCGGTTGGGGTGTTACAAGTAATGTTTAAGACATAATGCAACATAGAATAACACATAGACACTTATGATTGAATTGTAAATTGAATGTTGTAACATGTTTCACCCCAAAATAGTGAAATGGAAAAGGGGCTATGTAAACTCACCTTAGTGTTAGAATGAAGACCCTTGATATATAGGTAAATGTGGCTCGTGTGTATCCAAATATCACCCTATTTCAAGGTAATAAATAAGTGTTGGGGAAAACTTAATAAGTCTAAGTTTTCTAGTCTAAAGTGTGCTAGGGTTCCTAATTTGGGGATTAATAATTGATTTATGATTAAATTTGAATAATTGTTAATAACTTTAATAAATAAAGAAATAATTAATAAAAATATTTCTGCCCAATATTAACTAAAGGTAGTTGGATTATAATGTAATAAATGTGAAAATAATTTTTTATAAAATTAATTTCTTAATTAATGAATATTTATATATTAATACTTATTTGACAAATTACAAACTTAAAATTTAAAAATATTAAAAATTTATAAACTTCGAATCAAAAAAATATATTTCTGATCTAAATGATTAATAATAATTTATGTGAAATTTTGATGTAAAAATAATGAAAAATGAATTTATTATGATTTATTTATGATTAAAATAACAAAAATCGGTTAAAAATAGTAAATAAATGATTTTTCTGAAACAAAATTTATTTCTGAAATGTTTATTGATTTATAAGTTTAAAATAATTTTTGTGGAATTTTATAAAGTCGTTTTGATATTTTTATAGAATTTTAAATTATTAAGGAATAAACTTGTAATATTTATTATATATAATAAATAAATGGTTTTTGAAAATCTAAAAATTGTATAATAAACTTTGTTATGAGATTAACATAATATAATTTTTATAGAGTTTATAAAGCATTTTTAGTGTTTTAAAACTATTTTAAAAGATTAAAAGGTTAAATATATAAATAAAGGGTTTTTAAAAAAAGTTGTTGCTTATGGGATTCGAACCAGGGCCTCTGGCCGGTTCGTTGTTTATAATCAATCACAACTCCAGACCATCTGGTCTGGACCCTGAGAACAGAGTTTGTTGGATTCGATTAAATGTATAAGCTTCTAGATTATTGCATAATTATCAAAAATAAATAAATCAAGGTGCCTGGGTTCGAACCCAAGGCATCCAGCGGCCAGACATTGTACAACAACAGATTTTACCAACTGATCTGAGGATCAGTTTGTATTTAGTTTTGTTTCAAGTTAATTTTAAACAGATGCGACATTAAGTCGTCTTCCCCAAAAATATCATAAGAACACCCTAGGTTTTTGAAATCCAATAATCCCGAACCAAACAATAATCGAGTAAAGGGTTATTGTTCGTGATACAAAAACATAAACGAAGAATGGATTAAGTCGGACTTACAGGTTGAAATTCGTTGATTAGGCCGAGTCAAAAGAAAAGTCAAGGTTTGATCAATTCGTTTAGAAGAGCGATTGAGAGTGAGTTTTAAAGGAGGGGAAATGATTTTCGGCACTTTTAGGTTCTAGTGTAGGCTTCAATTTATACTATTACATGTCTGAACGTTGAATTGGAAATTTGACCAAGTTTTAAATGTTAAACGCGACAATTGATCTTGAAATTGAACGATAACAGCTGTAATCAAGAGGGTAATGAACGGAGCTGATTTCTCGGTCATAAAGGGATCAAAATCATTACCATCTATGGATCAAACGCGCGTTTATTGAATTCAAACGAAAAGTGAACTGGGTGTTTGACTTTCGTGGTTTGACTAGGATTCTAAAGGGTCGATTTAAGAGATATTGTTTTCAAAATATAAACATAAATGACTGCTGGACCAACTGGTTCGTGTGTGTTGTTGGCCACGCTCAGGCGCGGGTTCGAATCCCGGCCTGAGCGGTTTTCATTTCTTTTTTTTTTTGTTGTGTAGGGGAAGAAGAAGGGAAGTGGGCCGGGTTTGGGCTTCACGTCTTGGGCCGAAATGAATTCTGGGCTTTCCAAAAGTTGGGTTAAGGAGTGGGTTTGGTTTGTTTAGTTTATATGTTTGTAGGTTTGATAAACTAATTGCATAATCTCCCAATAAGGTTAATTACTAGCATTGTTATATTATTATTATTATTATTATTAATATTATTATTATTATTATTATTATAAAAAAAATTTATTAGACAAGGTTAGTATATTTGTATAAAGAGAACATAATATAGATAAAGTGGTGGTTTTTACTAATCCAAAGATTGGGGAAAATTTTGCGATGTTACACATGTCCCGAGTTAGTAAGTAGAAATTATAAGACCCAGACACTCCCATCGTGATTATAGAAAGGCCCGCAAGTGTTTTGAATGTGGAGACAGACATGACTTTTTAAGGATGGCTACCCTAAGAAACAATAGAAGGAATGACTTAATAGAGTAAGAGGGAAAGCTTTTTCCATATCAACTAAAGAGGTCGTAGGAACCCCGACATGATAATGGGTACATTCCTCCTAAAATCTTATATGTTGATACTCGTGCAGATAAAAGTTTTATATCTGAGCAATTTAGAGTTTTGATTAATCAGATTCTCTGTAAGTTAGATAAATTCTTTATAGTAGAACTAGCCGATGAAATGGAAGAGGAAATTGGAAATGTTATTAAGGATTGTATTATCCTGGTTAGTAATACCTCAATACCCATAGACTTGCTAGAAATGATACTTGGAGAATTCGATGTAGTACTAGGAATGGATTGATTAGTTAAGTTTCAAGCTCAGATATTGTGTGATAAGAAGCAGATTCGAATTAAAGACCCTTAGGGGAATCTTTGATAATTCATGGGGAAAAAGATAGTAAACCCATAAGTTTTGTCACCAGTCTAAAAGCATCTAAGTGTATTCAGAAGGGTCATCTAGCTTATCTAGTGTATGCATCAGAAACAATGGAAGAAAAGAAACTAGAAGATATATCAGTAGTATCCGAATTTCCTAAAGTATTCCTTAATGATCTTCCTGGACTACTATCTGATAGGCAAATTGAAGTTAGAAATGACTTAATTCCCGGAGCAACCCCTATTGCTAAGGCCCCGTACCGTCTCGCCCCGACTGAGATGCAAGAATTGAGAAACCAACTCCAAGAATTATTGGACAAAGGGTTTATACGTCCTAGCACGTCGCCACGGGGAGCACCTATTATTGGTTAAAAGAAAGATGGATAAGTGAGAATGTGGATTAATTATAGAGATCTAAACAAGACCATAATAAAGAATCGATACCTACTACCAAGGATGGATAATATGTTTAATCAGTCACAAAGTGCAAGTTACTTCTATAAGTCGAAGATCGACATAAGGTCTGGATACCATCAATTGAAGGCGAGACTGTATGGTCATTACAAGTTTCCAGTGATGCTTTTTGGCCTCACTAATACACTAGACACCTTTATGAACCTTATAAACCAAGCTTGTGAACCATACCCCATTCATTTAGTAATCACCTTCATAGATTATATTCTCATCTATTTCAAGAGAGGAACCATAGACATATCGATGCCATTCTTAAATTGCTAAGGGATAAAATCAAATACTAAGATTATGCAATAGGATATGAATATCTATCGGAGAAGGCTCAGTTATAAAGTGACATAAGAATCACATAGATATAAGTATGCTTCATCAGTAAGTGTATATGCAAATACCTGACTTGCCTACGGGTTAAATAGAACATCAAAAGCCTTCATGATATTTAGTATAAACTGATATCCCTAAATGGATATATGAAAGATGATAACAATAGGATTTCATTACTAAACCTCCAGGAACTAAGTCTAGGCATGATGCCATTTGGGTTATATTAGATTGGTTAACTAAGATTGCAATACAGGAAGTTTATAAGATGGAAAATATACAAAGAAATTGTCAAAGAAATTGTCAGCCGTCATGGAGTACCTATATCCATCATAGTAGATAGAGGTAGCCGTTTACATCAGTATTCTGGCAAGACTTCTTTAAGGAGTAAATTTAAGAATGACATAACATCCATATACTGATGGATAAAGTGAAAGGACAATTTAGACCCTGGAAAACATGCTTAGGACATGCGTTAGACTTCGGTGGTAGGGGAATGAACATTTACCCTTGATAGATTTGCTTATAACAATAGTTATCTTTAGAGTATCGAGGCCGCCCATATTATGACATTATATGTTTAGATGATTTCAATCATCCGTTTGTTAGTCAGAAATTGATAGCCATCCCTTAGCAGTTCCCGAGGTTATTGAGGTTACTACAAATAAGATCATACAAATATGAGACTAGATAAAAAGTTGTGAGAAATAGAAAAAAAAAATATTATGGCGACAAAAGAAAGTACCATTAGAATTCTATATAAGTGACATGGTACTATTTAAGGTCTCGCTTTGGAAAGGCATCATTCGGTTTAAGAAGAAAGGAAAAACTGAGTCGATGGTATATTGGACCATTTGAGATAATCAAAAGAATTGACCTAATAGCATATAAATTAGAACTGCCAGAGGAATTACAAGCAATACATGACACGTTTCACGTGTCCAACCTAAGAAAAAGTTTGGCAGACAAGTCACTTAAGATGTAATGGCAAGAAATCCGGATCAATGATAAGTTGAACTATACGGAACGTCTCATTCAATTTGTAAATGACGAGTAAATAAATTAAGAAATAGGGAGTTCCCTCTAGTACGAGTCAAGTGGGATGCAAGGAGAGGACCTAAAGAGACATGGAAAAAAAAGAAGATGAGGTGAAACAAAGATACCCGTACCTCTTCACCTAAATTTCGCGGACGAAATTTCTATAAGGTGGGGAGAGTTGTAACACCCCATTTTATGATCAAATAAAATGGAAATATTGCTGAAACATATATTGTTTAGCGATGCATAGCATGACTTATATTCGATATGTATGATCGAGTCAAGCACTTAGTATTATAAGAGACCGTTTAGTATTAATAATAATAATAAAATAATAATAATAATAATAATAATAATAAAATAAAAAAACCTATAGTGCACGTGTGAAGGTGTATATAATAATGAAAATATCAAATCTTCACTAAGAATATTTCCATCAAAAACAACCACGTACGGATGTAGGTGTCTCTTGCATCAATATTTCCTTTAGAATAATAGGTGTAGTCGGCATTAAGAGGCCGACATTGGTCAAGCTTTAGCCGGTTATATATTTCCTGCAAGGTAGAATAATTTTCATTTAGGAACCGTACATCTCAAGTGTCTCGGCTTTAAGGTATGCACTTAATTGTTGAGATTTATTTAGTTTATAAGTTAGACTACTCTAAATATATTATAAGTAGGAGAGTAGGGTTAGAGTTATTATTTGGGCAGGTATTGGGTGGCCTAATCCTAATTACGCATGGACTGATCACCCATGCTTAAACTAGGAAGGGTTATCCAAAGCCGACCACGGTAATGACTAGCTAGTGGCCTACTCGTTATTGATTAGAGCCTAAGATTGTTTTGGTCTTGACCAGGGAACCAAATTCAGATTAACTAGAGTAAACGTCTATAGATCAAAGGTTAGTTCTGTGAATGTTTTCAAATGTGAGCATGCTTGTCCAAAATGGTAATTTTTAATATTGCACTCATGACTGTTAGTACGCATGTCTATAATCTGAATTTGAGCATTCATACACATGATATTTGTGGAACCCTTATACGTGCCACTACGGTGGGATTTGTCGGTATTACACCTGTGTGTAATGGGCATTTACTTGTATGAGATGTTAGTCACAGGCCCGGTGAGGGAGGCACCCAGTGAGAGTGTGGAATGACTGTCACAGGCCCGGTGAGGGAGGCACCCAATGAGGGTGTGGAGTGACTGTCACAGGCCCGGTGAGGGAGACACTCAGTGAGGGTGTGGAGTGACTGTCACAGGCCCGGTAAGGGAGACACCTAGTGAGGGTGTGGAGTGACATTGGGTTATGACATGGGCGGGTACAAGTCATGATTAATAAACGAATGTGTTTTGTAAATTGTGTATATTCTTGAACTCACCAGCATTGTCTGACATCCTTTTTAAGCATGTGTCACAGGTAGTGATGACTAGTTCTTGTGCATGCTGTTTAGCTTGAAGCTATGTGACCAGTGGAATAGGATATGCTAGTTCATGTGATTAAATGGAAAAGTATATCTTCGGCTAAGAATAGTTGATCAAGCTTTGTACTTTTTGAGTTTCCAACCTCTGTATCCACTTTATGTTAATAAATTAAGCATTCCCCTTGTAAGTTGGTATCAATTGTGTATGGTGCATCCTTATCTGGGTGTGGGCGTCACATATGGGGAGTTATAGGGAATAAAATGTTATAAAGTAATAGAAGGGCGTTATGGGAAAAGAGAGTGTAGTGGGAAGGGGCGTTATGGGGCTTTATAAATGATTGGGTAATCATTGTTGAAGAAACATGGATCCCAGCTATCGCGCAAACGCTAACCCGGGTGGTGATTCTACGGTATTTTGTAAAGAGAGTGTGTTTATAAAATACGTGTGGGTCTAAGGACAAGACCAAGGAGTTTATAAGACTACTGATTAGAAGAGCCGAGCCTCTAAAAGTTAGTGAAATAAACAAGGGGTTGATGAAGGTACGAAGGAGTTCGTATTCTTCTTGAGTGAAAGTATATGTGATATCAGATGCCAATAAAAGGAGAAGGAGCTTCTCCTTTTATAGTACCTATACACCACACTTTCTCAGCCCATCCTCTACCCTTGATGGGGCCCGAACCAGGTAGAGGTGTCTTCAAGAATCCGGCCCAAGTCCTCAAGCCCATTCGGTGCAAGTGGGTTTTGATAAAAAGGAGAAAGTAAAATGCTAAGGGGGGATGCTACCGTCTTGACGATTGTACACGTGGCGCCCATCGAGTGGACGCTGATGGTCGGCAGACACGTGGCACCCGCCTATTGGCAGACCGAGGGCGGTGGATAATCATACCTTTTCTTGGACCTCGAGACAGGTTGAGAAAGCCTGCTGTCAGGTAGATGTCTTGGCTGTCAGGCTGCCACGTCGTCGTCCTTTTTGCATACCAGACTGAGAGCAGGCTCCGATTGGAGAGGAACTCTGACGGGCAGCCTGTTGCGTCAGAGATATTTTGTCTGGGGTAGGGGTGTGTCCCTAGGCTGCCCCAAAAGGCATCTTCCAGTTGTGTTGGCGAAGCTTCCTTTGGCTTGTTGGGGAAGCTTTGAAACGTATTGTGCCCGCTGACGTAGAACGGGCGGACGAGCTTGTGCCTGGCGTCGATTGGACGCCAGATGTATCGCTGATGTAGAACGGGCACACAAGCTTGCGCCTGGCACCGATTGGAAGCCAGGTGTATCGCCGACGTAGAACGGGCGGATGGACGTCAGGCGATACCGGTTCTAGTTGAGCGATGATATGGTATTTGTAATGCTTTGGTACCATATCCCTTCAAGTCCCCCCAGCCCAGTGCTTTCATGCACCTTCGGTAGGGGAGTGTTGGACTTGATTTCACAAGTGTACTTTGAGTTACATCCAGTCGTCCTAGGTTTTCATGTAGCAAAGTGGACGTGTGTTTTTTGTATGACCTTCGTCAACGGGTGCGCGCATAGTGATCAAGCTACGGGCGTATGACGGAATAAGCGTTTATTGCGGGACCTATGATTAGGTCCGGGCAGTAGTAGGGGAATGAAGGAACTTCATTCGTTGTGTGTTGGGCTTGAAGCAGGACGAAGAAAGTTATTTCTTCACCCGTGAAGCTTGAAGCAGAGAGTTACCTGGAGATCTTGGAGATGGTGAGAAATAGCTCGTCCTGTGTAAAGCTTGAAGAAGATGAGTAGTTCCTCGGATTCTTGCTACAAGTTGTTGTCTGCTTTGTGATTTTGATAGTTATGTTCATAGGATTGGTGAAAGACTCGTCTAGTGGTATTAGGCTGGTTTGATCAGTATGTTGAAAGCCACTTGTTTGGAGAAGGAGGTTCTTGGTTGTTTCCTTTCTGCGCTTTGGCGTGGGGCCTGGATAGGCGTCGGGTCTAAGTGCGCGTTCAGGGGGTGTGAAGAAAAATTTTCAAGATTTTTTTTCTGGCGCGCAGGCGTGGTGCCTAGAGAGGCGTCGTGCCTGTTTGCGCGCTGAGACGTTGTGAAAATAACAATTTTTGCTATTTTGGTTTGGCGAGCAGGCGTGGAGCCTAGAGAGGCGTCATGCCTGTTTGCGCGCTCGGACGTTGTGAAAATAAAAATTTTCAATTTTTTTGGTCTGGCGCGCAGGCGTGGAGCCTAGATAGGCGTCGTGCCTGTTTGCGCGGTCAGAAGTTGTGAAAATAAAAATTTTCAATTTTTTTGATTTTCTGCAGGCGTGGAGCCTAGAGAGGCGTCGTGCCTGTTTGCGCGACCAGAAGTTGTGAAAAGTTGTTTTTTGTCCCTGTCTGCGCCTGCATTTACTCCGCATTGAATTTGTCTTTTTGAATTCTGTGTGAATTCAATGGCGGGAATGTTTGTATGTGAAAGGACGTGTCTGACTGTTCGTATACTGTGCAGAGAACGTATCTGACACGTTCTGTGGGTACGTCGCCACATGTCGTGTCCTTGTTGTGAGTAAAAATGTGTTTGAACGTGGGTGGACACATGTCTGTCATCGACATCCTTTTGACAGCTATCAGCTGGAGGATTTGAAAGTGGGCGTACACGTGTCATTCATCAAAGTAGGCTGACAGCTGTGTGGCATAGTAACCGTCAAACGAGGGGTGTGCACGAAGCGCGTGAGCCGAATGTCATGTGGGTGCGCTGACGTGGCAATTTTTGAGTGAATCAGGCTGCAGCTTTTTCGGCTGTGATGATTACTCTTCCTGGCCTCGCATTAAATGCGATGGGTATAAATAGGAGTTGCCTATCCCTTTGGTTTCTATATTTCCAAACGTTTTCAGTTTTCCGGTGATCCTTGTGAGAATTCCGGTGAACTTCTTTGAAATCTTTCTTGAATTTGCATCTTGTCTAAAAATGTCTTCTGAAGATAAAAAGCCGGAGATGACGATGAGGGAGGCCCAGGTTAGCTTCTCAAAGGATAAGTATAGGTCTCTTCTTCAAAAGTTCAATATTCTCCGGGAATGGGAACCGGAGTTGCCGGAAAAAGGCCAGACACCTCTTGATTGTCCCGACGATAAGATGTGTCTTTATGAGGCCTTCTTTCTGAAAGGCCTATTCCGGTTGCCATGTTCAAAGTTTCTGATCATGGTTTTGCAGAGGTATGGAATGCATATCTCTCAAATGAGCCCTTTTGGGGTGATGAGGATAATGCATTTCGAGGCGACCTATAGAGCCCTGAGGATGGAGCCAACGTTTGATTACATCAACGTTTTTTACAAGTTGGAGATGAAGGAGACTGGGTGGATCTCGTTTGTTGAGAGATCGAAGTTAGTTACTGTGGTGGTTCCGTGGAGCTCTCCGAAGAGTCTTCGTGAGTGGAAGAAAGGTTTCTTCTATTTGAAGAAGGAGGCCATACCTGCTGAGATGAGTGTTCTGGAACTTCGTGCCGGGCAGATGTTGCCATCATTTGAAGTCATGAAGGACTTCCAGGAGCAGCAGTGGTTCCAGTTGCTTGTGGCGCATCCCACGCGTCTAGACGACTTGGAAAAGTGTGATGAGCGTATGCTGCGGCTACTCGGGGTGAGTCGCTTGGGGATCCGAGATGGTTATGATGTTCTTCCTGAGGGGGAAGGAGGTATGCAGTTGGTAGAGGGTACGTGTCACGTTTACCTTTTGTTTTTCGTCTTTTATTTTTGCACTTTGCTTTTTTGACACTCGTCTGTGTTGTAGGTGAGCGTTTGTTTGATTTGTTTGCCGCCCGGGTATCGCGCACCCGTTTTGTTGCGGTTCCTGAGGGTGAGGTGCTGGAGTGGAGAGGATGAAAGTTAATTTCCTGGTCCCTGCGCAAGTGGAAGGTGCGTCCGAGAACCTTCTAGAAGTTGGTTTCCTTGTCAATCCGGAGCCGTTTTCTGTGCGCACGGAGACCTGGATTGACTTTTTTTATCAGATGATGAATCTAGTGGATCATCATTAGGTCTAATCCGTCGTACGCGTCGTACTGTAGGTGGTGGCTCTAGCGCATCTACTACTGTGCCTCAAGGCGGAGGTTCCAGCAGCGCTAGTGGTGCTGGTGGTGGTACAGCGGGTGAAGGTAAGTATTTGGATTCTAGGGAGTTTTGTTTTCGTACCCTGTTTTTAAGTGGAAATTTCTTTGGTAGGGCGCAAGCGTAAGCATTCGGAGGCTGTACAACAGGAGACGCCAGAGGGTGTTGAAGAGCCCAATTTAACGGGTATGGACCTTGCTCCACTGCCCGTGCGTGAGCCATTTGGAAAGAAAGCCCTTCGGAGGCTTAGTGGTAAGTGTAAGCTTTATGTACTCCGTATTATATATTTTTCTGTTGTTGGCCTTGGCTGATAACTTTTTTGTCTTTTGCAGGTTCTGTTCCCGCGTCTCTTAAGCAGATGCAAGAAGAGAGGAAGAAGAAGCTGCTGGAAGATGAGCGTTTGAAGGCTCAGTTTGGTGCTGTTTGGAGTGATGTGCCAGACCCTTAGGCCGTACGGAAGCTTGAGGAGGATAGGCGGGCCGCCGCGGCTGCTATCAAAAAGAAGGAGGAGGAGGAGGCCCGAATAAGGGAGGCTGCGATGAAAAGGTAGCGTGAGACAGATGAGGCGGCCCGTCTGGCGGCCAAGAAGAAGTCAAAGGAGGAGGATCAGCGTCAGGCTGAATTGCTTAAGCAGCATGCGGCTCTGGAGGCCGTGAAAGCTGAGAAAAGCAAGATGGCGGCTGGGTCAGGTGGTGGAGGGTCGCAGACGGCCCCGCTTGTTGTGGACTTGGAGGGGGGCGAGGCCCCAAGTAATATTCTAGTAAGTGGTGAAGGGGGTGGCTTTACTGGGCCACAAGTGAAGAAGACTGAAGGGGTGAAGGCGTCTTCTGCCGATCCTGGTTTTAAGTTGTATGTTCCTGTGTATGACTTTGTAGATGAGCGAGCGACGGTCGCGGCTGAGGCTGCCCGTCTGGCCAAGGAGAAGGAGGTGCTTGAGAGTACCAAGCGGAGGTTGTTTGAGCAGATTCGGAAACTGGAGTCCGAGTTGTGTCAAAAGGATGTTGAGGCGGCGGAGAAGCAAAAGGCTTGGGAGCAATCTTCTCAAAAAATAAATAAGGAGCTTGAGCGCCGTCGGCTGGCGGTGCAGAAAGCTGAGCTAGATTTGTCTGCACAGGAGAAGATTGTTGCTGCCAAGGATAAGGAGTTGGAGGTTTTAACCTCTAAGTTTGCTGATACCATCGATCAACTAACAAAAGAAGGATGAAGACGTGGTGAGGGCCACCACCCGTGTGTCTGAGTTAGAGGGGCAGGTTGATGCTCTTCTGAAGGAGAAGGAGGCGTGGCAGCTTGAGAGGGCTCTGATGCTTGACGCTCAAAAGGCGTACTGTGAGAGATCATTGTGGATCATGTCTGATGGGATATCTGCCGTAAGTTTTCCTCTTTATTTGATGTATCTGCTTTATTTCATCTTTTGTTTGACTTATGTAGCTGATGTCTGTGATGTAGGTCTTTGATCGCTGTTGGATTGAGCCAAAGATGGGTGAGCAAGTTGCGGAGGTGGTGGATGCTGCGCGTACTACGGGTGTGCATAGTGGTTGGTTCGAAGGCTATTTGGCTGCCAAAGATGGCGCACCAGTTGACGCGCTGCCCTTCCAAGATGTGAATACGGATCAGCTGCTAATGGAGGAGCTTGAGAAGCTTGAAAGGATGGAGTTTCCGGTGCTCCAGGTTGTGAGGCAGTGTTTGTCGGATCCTGACCCTATTGTCCGGTTTAGGCATTGGGTACAGGAGTCGGAGCGTGTCGGACGCGAGCGCGTGGCAAGAGAGAAGGAGAAAGCTGGTGGGGCAGGTAGTTCGGGGACGTCCCATGAGCCTCCTCAGTAGGGTGTTATGTTGTAGCCGTCTTGTTCATCTGTACATGTAACCTTTTGACTGAAATGAAATACGGCGCTTTGGTTTTGCTTATGTCTGATCTGAATGTTTTATAGGATAAGTTGTTGAATGTATGGAGAGTAGGCTAGCTCCATAAGTTAGGACTAACAAATTGTCGTTTGTAAGTTATGAAGAGTAAATTAGCTTCATAAGTTAGAAATATGACAATGTTTGGCGTCGAAGTTATGAAGAGTAAATTAACTTCATATTTTGGGACTAAAAGATTGTCGTTTGTAAGTTATGAAGAATAAATTAGCTTCATAAGTTGGAAATATGACAATGTTTGGCGTTGAAGTTATGAAGGGTAAATTAACTTCATAATTTAGGACTAAAAGATTGTCGTTTGTAAGTTATGAAGAGTAAATTAGCTTCATAGGTTAGAAATATGACAATGTTTGGCGTCGAAGTTATGAAGAGTAAATTAACTTCATAAGCTAGAGCCAAAGTAATAGTTTGCGCAATTCTAGACAAAATGTAAAGTGATGGAGTATGTTCTTCTCAAACTGGAATTTTTATAAGTAGCATGGGCGCAACTACGCTACATTCCATGATCTAGGTATGGGCGCGCCGTCAAGTCTTTCGAGCGCATATGCCCCTTTTCCTAGTACTTGTTGAATCTTGTATGGCCCTTCCCAATTAGGCGCAAGCTTTCCGGGGCGCTCGGTATGAGACGCATAGTTGTCTCTTAGGACGTAATCCCCAATGTCAAATGCGTAGGCTTTAACTTTGGAGTTATAATAGCGCTCCAATTGTTTTTTATAGTTTGCCTCGGGTATAGCGACGATCTCGCGTCTTTCGTATAGGAGGTCCAAGTTAAGGCACAGTTCTCTGTCATTGTCTGTTTGCGCGGTGTTGAGGACCCTTGGCGATGGGCATTATATTTCTGCGGGGATTACGGCTTTGGAGCCATATGTTAGGCTAAAGGGGGTTTCGCCTGTGCTGGTCTTTGTGAGGGTGCGATGTGCCCATAAGACGTGTGGGAGTTCATCCACACAACCTGTTCGTTTGGATCCTAGGCGTATCTTTATGCCTTCGACCAGCAACCTGTTGATACGTTATACTTGACCGTTTCCTTGAGGGTGGACGATGGATGTAAAGATCTGGCTGACGCCCAACTGTGTTAGCCAGGCTTTTATCTTTTTGTCCGCGAACTGCGTTCCGTTGTCGGTGACGATTTCCATGGGTAAGCCGAAGCGACATATGATGAATTCCCAAATAAATTTTTTGATGTGTTTAGCACTGATTGATGCGAGCGGCTTGGCTTCAACCCATTTTGTAAAGTAGTCGACGGAGACGATAAGGTATTGTATCTTTCCAGGGGCAATTGGGAATGGGCCGACTAGATCGATAGCCCAAATCTGGAATGGCCAAGCGGCGGTGACTGGGATCAGATCGTTCTTTGGGCGCAGGGTATTTGGTGCGTGTTGCTGGCAGTTGAAGCAAGTGCGCAAGATCTTGACAGCATCCTGGTGCATCCCGGGCCAGTAGTATCCGGCGTTCATGATCTTAGCGACGACCATTCTTGGGCCTGCGTGGATGCTGCATATGCCTTCGTGGATCTCCTTTATAAGGGAAGTGGTCGTCGCGGTATCCACGCATCTCAGGAGAGGGCCAAGATAGGAGCGTCGGTATAAAACCATTCATGAGTTGATAATGCTCGTATTTGTATTGGAGTTTTCGGGCCTCTGCTTTTTGAGGCGGTAGAGTGCCCGTTGCTAGGTATGCTTGGATCGGGGTCATCCATGACCCGACGCCCGTTTGTGTTATATTAACCTGACTAAATGGTACTGAAGGTTGAGCTAGAGTTTCGATGCGTACCTCTTTGGCCATATGCAGCCAAGTAGTGGAGGCCATTTTGCTGAGTGCGTCAGCTTCCTTGATGCCACTTCGGTTGATATGGACAATTGTGCAAGTTGTGAATTTTTTGGTGAGGAGCTTGGCCTGGTCGACGTATTGAACCATAATCGGGTGTTTGGCGTCATAGACGCCATTCATGTGACCTGCTATAAGCATTGAGTCGACGTGGGCGTTGAGATGTCTTGCGCCCATTTTGTCGGCCAGGCGTAGTCCTGCGAGGAATGCCTCGTACTCTGCCTCGTTGTTTGTGCTTGGGAACTCAAGGCGGACGACGTATGTAAATTTGGTTTTGTTGGGGCTGACGAGTCGTAAACCTGCGCCTGCGCCCTGATGGTTGGAGGCTCCGTCTGTGTATAGTGACCAAGTTAGGCGGGAATCTAGGACAGGTTTCGGATCTTGTTCGTCTTTGCAGTCTTGTATTTTATCGGTTGAAATTTCTGCGATAAAGTCTGCGAGGACCTGTCCTTTGATCGCGGGCCTTGGTTTGTAGATGATGGTGTGAGCGCGAAGTTCGATTGCCCATTTTGCTAGGCGCCCTGAGAGTTCTGGCTTTGAGAGTACGGTGTTGATTATGTAATTTGTTAGGACATTGATTGGGTGTCCTTGAAAGTATCGTCGCAGGCGTCGTGAGGCATGTACGAGTACGAGAACTAGCTTTTCCATTGTGGAGTACCTAGTTTCTGCGTCTGCGAGGGTGCGGCTGATGTAATAGATCGGTGTTTGCACCTTGTTGCGTTCTACCAAAAGTACTGCGCCTATCGCTGTTTCGGATGTGGATAGGTACAGTGTTAATGGTTCCTCTGGGGAGGGGCGCTGTTAGAGTTGGTAAGTAGGTCAAAAACTGCTTTATTTCACGAAAAGCCACTTCCGCCTCAGGAGTCCAGCGGAACTGTGTCTTTTTCAGTACATTTCTTAGGGTATGAACAAAAGGAAAAGACTTGGACGCGTAGTTTGATAGGAATCGGTTCAGGGCGACGAGGCGTCCCATGAGTGTCCGCACGTCCTTTATTGAGTTTGGTGATGGCATGCGTTGGATGGCTTGAACTTTCTCCGGGTTTGGTTTGAAGCCGCCATTGGTTATAATTACGCCTAAGAATTTCCCCTCTTCAGCTCCGAAGGAGCATTTGCCCGGGTTGAGTTTCATTTTGATTTCGCACAACTGTTCGAAGGTGCGCTGGATGTCCAATAGCATGGTGTCTTCTTGGGTGCTTTTGATGACCAAGTCGTCGACGTAAACCTCAAGGTTGACGCCGATTTGGTTGATGAACGCGTGGTCCATTAGGCGTTGGTAGGTGGCGCCTGCATTTTTTAGTCCGAAGGGCATTTTTGTGTAACAGTATACCCGTCTATCGGTTCTGAAGGCGGTTCTTTCCTCATCTTCGTAGGCCATCTGGATTTGGTGATATCCTCGGTAGGCATCGAGGAAACACTTGTATTTGAACGGCTCTAGGGAATCTACCTTTAGGTCGATTTCTGGTAGGGGGTAGTGATCCTTTGGGCATGCCTTGTTGAGGTCTTTGTAATCGACGCACATGCGCCAAGACCCGTTCTTCTTGAGGACCATGACGGGGTTGGCCACCCAAGTTTGGTGGTTGCATTTTCTTATAATGCCTGCTTTGAGTAGGTCACCGACTTGCTCATTCATGGCTTTGACTCTGTCAGGGCCTAGTGGACGTTTTTTCTGGGCTACCGGGCAAGCGTCCTTGTAAGTGTTGAGGCGATGCTCAACTATGTGTCTTGGGACACCGACCATGTCTGATGATTGCCAGGCAAAGATGTCTTTGTTTGCCACCAAAAGTTGTTTTAGGTATATTCGTACTTGGGGGGACAGGGTCGGCCCCAAGGTAATGGTTTGTTCGGGGAAGGCCGGGTTGAGGACCCATTCTTCTTCTTTTGGGGCACTTGTTGCTGGCGGCGCAGTATCTGCCGCCGACTCTGTGGTCATGAGGCATTCTTGATTGCCTCTGATGTACGCAATCCCCATGGGTGTTGGGAAACCATGGTTTGGTGGGGAGTTGATGCGGTGCAGTTGAAGTTTGCCAGACCTTGTCTGCCAAGTAATATATCGTATGAGGAGTTGGCTGGAATGACATGGAAGGTGCAAACTTCTGAGCGGGAGTGAGTCCCATCGTCAAGTGTGACTGATGTGTTGCAACACACATCTAATTTCCTATGTATTTTGTACTCATTTTCGAGACTTTTTACTAGTGTTTTATTGTTTTAGGCTTGTACTTGTCTATTTAATTTATTTTAGCGTTTCATTAGATTTTTATTGTTTTTGAGTCATTTTTAGGATTTATGTATTTATTTTATATTTTGTAAGTGTTCATGGACATTGAGCGTAAACGAGGAAATTTGGTCAAGCCTAGAGCACCCGAGTCGGATATACTAATACTAGTAGTAATAGTAATAGTAATAATAATAATAATAATAATAAAAGAAAGAAAAACAAAACCAAGACTTAGGTCTCGTGAGTTTTGAAAGAAAAAAAACAAATAATAAAAAAATGAATTAATGTTGGAAGCCCATTTTGTGTGATAATATTGTGTTGTATGTGGGCCAAACAAAAGTCAACGAAAAAAAACCCTACGGCAGTATTTTAGGAAGGCACAATATTGGAGCGGAGTAGATTTTTTTGGGGAGGAATTCATTCATCACGAAGGACAGAAGGCATGATTACAGCAGCCTTTTTGAGGAGAGGAAGTGAAGGGATTGGAAGGCCTAAAGTCATATATGGAGGCTATAGTTTGATCTTTGCGAGTGTCGGGTTAACTTTAATACTTTGTGTTTTGAAACGTTTATTCCATGACTTTGCATTGTTTTAAGACTATGTTTTTATTGATTCCTAGTACGATGTTTTGCTAAAACATTAGTGGCCACCTAGGTTTGACATGATGACTTTTTTATTTTGGTTTATGTTTCGGATTTAGACTTTATAGTTGGATTTATGTTTTAGTAATAAACTTGTTTATGATTCTATGATGTATGTGCGTACTTTTTACTAATTTATGATCTTTTAATGTTCCACGAGTGTCTTAGTGAATGTCTTTCATGTTTGGATACTTGTTAGAATTACTTGCTTTGTGCTTGTGGGTTGGGTCTTGGTTTGGGCCGTCGGGAATAGGTGATGGGGAATGGGGTGGTAGATGACGGGTGATGAGTGGGAAATTGGAATGGGATATTAAGTGACGGAGGGTCATCAAGGAAGTTGTAGGAGTGGGATGGTTGTGGAATGGTGTAGGGAAAGACGTGTTCATCAAATGTGACATGGTGGGAGATGTGAACACGACCGGTGGTAGGGTCGAAACACCGGTATCCTCGGAAATCCGGGGGATAACCAAGGAAGATGCACCGAATGGCCCTTGGGTAGAGTTTGTGTGGGGATGTGGCGGATGTGTTGGGGTAATAAGCACACCCGAATACTCGGAGATGAGTGTAGTCCGGGTGGCGAAGGTAAAGGGCAAAGGTGGGGGTGTAAAAGTTCAATCTTTTGGTGGGTAATATGTTGTGTAAGTAAGCGGCTGTATGTAATGCCTCCACCCAAAATGAGGGAGGAAGGTGAGCATGTATGAGCAGGGCACGCACAACATCATTGAGCCGGCGAATCATGCGTTCAGCACGGCCGTTTTGGGGAGATGTTTGGGGACAGGAAAAACGGAACAGGAGGTCATGGTGGGAGGCGAAGCTTTTAAACGCATGGTTATCAAACTCGCCCCCGAGGTCACACTAGAAGGTTTTTATTTTTCGGTGGAATTGGGTTTGGATTAATTGGTGAAATTTGGAAAAAGTTGGGAAGGTTTCGGATTTGTATTTAAGTGGGTATACCCAAACAAAATGTGAAAAATTATCAATTAACACCATGTAATATTTGTACCCAGATTTACTAGTTATTGGTGAGGTCCAAAGGTCACAGTGTATAATGTCAAAAGGTGCAAAAGTAAATGAATTTGAATCATAAAACGGCAAACGTTTACTATTAGCAAGTTGATAGGAATTGCAAAGATTAGACACATGGTCTTTATTACAAGAAAACTGAAAAGTACGACGTAATATATCAAAGACTTGAGCCCCCGGGTGTCCAAGGCGATCGTGCCATGGTAATGTGGTAGTAGTAATGTAGCAAGCTTGAGGTGGAAGTTGAGGAGGTGTGAAGGGGTAAAGGTTCCCGGTGCTATTGTGGCGAGAAAGGGCCTTCTTAGTGACGAGATCCTTCAAAGAAAAACCAAAGGGGTCAAATTCTATAGATACATTATTATCACGAGTAAAACGTCGTACAGAAATAAGATTTCTAATAATATGTGGGCTGTATAGGACATTGGGAAGGATGTATGTGCGTTTGGGTAGGGTGTGAAAGCCAGTGCCAGATCCTTGAATTCGGACACAGTGACCACTATCGACAAGAATTGACCTATTTAAAGGAGATGAGTTAGGAACAATAATTTTACCTTGTTGGGTCTGCTGACCTGGAGAAGAACAGATGATTAGAAAGCCAAAACATGCTACCAGTTTGATCCTTGAATAAACAGTCTTTACAACTTACTTCTCCCAAAAGACTGCTGACTCTAACTACTGTTCTATCCAAACAACTGCTCAACAACTGCTGATACAAAGATCTGCTGAGTAAACAACTGATGAAGAACAACTGCTGACCAAAGGTCTGATGAAGAACAACTGTTGATACAAGTACTGAAGACCAAAGCACTGCTGGAACCAACAGCACTTAGGCTCCAGCAGTGGATACAAGACCATCAGAGTTTATCTACAACAGCTGTTTAATATCAGTGCTTTCAATGTAACAGTAGTTTGTAATAGGCAGATGTTTATGTTTGTTATTCTGTTAGAGGTCACTGTCTTAGGTGACGTCAGCCTAGGTCATCAGTGCTTTGAGTCTGTCTATAAATAGAACAGTGCTTGTACTGTTCTATTACATCACACACACAAACATTCTCTCAGACAAACACTGTGTGATCAGGCTGAGGGGGAGTAATTGTACGATTGTAATCTTTTGGATTAATGAAAGCTTTCGATCTGAAAACATTTACTCTCTTGTTTTGATTAACAGTTTATTATTCCGCTGCACTTTCATTCTATTTTCAATTCATTATCATCTTATTTAGTTAAACAATCAAAACAAACAAACTCAGATCCTAACAATTGGTATCAGAGCTTGGTCAATCAAATTCGATCTAACAAATCAATTTAATAATCAGCTCACAATTACTGATATCGTTTGTCTGTTAGATTGAAAACAGAGTAATAGTTTAATTTCGTTTCAATCGTTTTTAAACAGACTTTGTTTTTGAAAAATCAGAGAATGGCTTCTATCAATCACGATCCACATAACACTGGCACGAACAACAAGCCACCGATGCTTGTCAGATCTGAATACAATATCTGGCAACGTCGGATGAGCCATGTTCTAGCTCAACAAAACACTGGGTGTTGGAAGTCGGTTATCTTCAGACCACATGTTCCGACTGTGCCGAGTACTGAAGATCCCAAAGTGTTTGAGCCAAAGAAACTTGAAAACTACTCCGACCAGGATTTTCAGAAAATTGAGCTAGATGCTAAGGCCTTCAGTATTGTGGCCATGGCTCTACCCAATGATATATATGCTGGGTTGTTACACTGTAACAGTGCAAAGGAGTTGTGGGATGCACTGAAAGAACAGTTTGGTGGGACTGAGGAGGTTATTGAAAACAATCGTGAAATACTTAACCAACAATATGAAACATTCAGTCATGTCAAAGGAGAGTCATTAACTCAACAGTTTGAGAGATTTAATTGCTTAATTAGTGAACTAAAATTGGTTGGTCTTACTTACCCTCATTCAACCTTGAACCATAGGTTTTTAAGATCATTACCAGACAAATGGGACACTATTGCTATTGTGATGAGAAACTCAATAGGATTTAAAGACCTATCACTGACCCAGCTTCATGGTAAGCTCTTGACCTATGAGAGAGAGCTTAACCAGAAAAAGAAGCTCCAGGACTCTGGAAAAGTGTCTAATGACTATGTGTTTGGGAATACAGCACTTTTGGGTCATGATGAGGTGTCTGGAAACACAAAGGATCAGAGTTATGATCATTTTATTGACATAACTTCAGGTTTTAACTCAGGTTTTAACTCTGATTCTTATTCACCAAACTATGCTTTCACAGCAAGTGGTGGTGATATACAGGCATCTGACAATATATCCTTTGAGTATGATGACCTGAAATACTTTGACCCTGATGATTTGGAAGAAATGGACATTATGCACCAATTGGCCCTTCTCAGTGTAAGAACTAATAATTTTTACAAGAAAACTGGTAGAAGGTTTCCAGGGTTGACTGGCAGATCTAAGGTTGGGTTGGATAAATCAAAGATCAAGTGTTATAAATGTCATAGGTTTGGTCATTTTGCTAGGGAATGTAGGGGTCAACATGGTACACCTATGATAACCTATCCAAATCAAAGACCACAGACCAACACTTATCAGAATTCCTATAATGCCCCTGGACCAAATGTGCAAAACACTGCTCATTTTGCACAGTCCTCAAACACTGTTCCTGTCCAGTATGTCCAAACCACTGTTCCTCAGATCCACTATGTGCAAACACCTGTTGCTCAAGCACCTGTGCAAACGACTGTTGCTCCATCCTCTGCTCCTGCAGAGACCAGTCAACAAAGCTTCTTTACACAAGGCTTTGTTGATTGGAGCAGTCTACCTGATGAGCTAACAGATGAGAATTTTGCACTAGTTGCCAAAGCTGAAAATGAACCAGAAAATTTTTGTTTCATGGCTATGGTAGATGAGATTGAATCTGAGGAGGTGGTAACTGAATCTGATGTTGTGACTGATGATGTTGTTAGTGAAGTTGTTACAGGTGAAAAACCTGAAGAAGAGGTTGTGAATCTCTCAGATCCCTGGGGTGCATCTGATGACTGTGAGTGCAAGTGTGATTGTGCATTGATGGCTGCTGCTAAGGTATCTCCTCAAATTCTTAAAGAGTTGTGTTCTGACAAATGTGTAATAGCATTTGCTAACATCAAAGAGGTGAATGAAAACCTTAGAAAGAAAATTTTGGATGATGAAGTTAAATTTGAAAAACTCACAAAAGATTTGAAAACAAATTTAACTGCAAAAGAATCTGAAATTAGCAGCTTAAAACATGAAGCAACCATAACCAAAGACCAGCTCCAAACTATGATAACAAAATATCAAAGTTGTAAAAGTGAGCTTGAGTCCACCCAAGTTGAATGTAAGAAATGGGTGGAATCATGTAGAGGATTTGAGATGCTACTCAACAAACAAACCAAAAGTCATGTGAAGTTTGGCTTTGGTTTTGCAACCACTGCTCCAGCTTTTGAAAACACTGACACAAAGAGTCAAAAGTCTGTTGAGATAGTACCAACAAACCTGCAGGGTCAAGAGATTAAAATCACTGAACCAAATGGTAAGAAAATTGTTCTTGAAAAACCAGAAGGTTCCTCATCTTTTGCTGAACTTGAAAAGTATGAATTTAAACCTACTTGGTCTGATGAGTGTGATACTCTTGAGAATTTCAAACCTATTGATTTTAAAACACCTGAGGGAAAGACGGCACCTCAGGCAAAGGTCATTCCATTGGCTAAAGTCATTCCCCTGAAAAATCTTCCAGCAGATGCTCAAACATCTGCTGAAAAGAAGACTGAAAAGGGGAAGAAGAAAGAAAAGACTGTCAACTTGTTCTGTGATTTCTGTGAAAAGAAGAATCATGTCACCAAAAACTGTTTTCTTCTAAAAGCATATGATATTAACAAAGGAACAAGTGAATGTGATTCCAAAGCCACATGCTCAATATGTGGGAAAAAGAATCACAAGACCAAAGAGTGCTTGTATCTCAAAAATTTTGATGTAAAAATACAAGAATACAAAGCTAAAACTCTTGCAAACCCTGTGGCTAGTACTCCAAAAGGAAAGCCCAAACAGACCTTCACCCCTGTTCAAACATCTGTTACAAAAAGGCTTGAAACATGTGCTTCTAGAGATGTCCAAGTAATAGATGCTCCACCCACAAGCAAATACCCAAGAGGTTATGGTCAACCTCCATGTCACAGTCTGCCACATGTTTATGCGGAGACAAAGAGACCCTCTAAACCAAGAGTGAACAGAAATCCATATGGGTATTATCATTTGTCAGGAAGTGATCAAACAACTGCTGCCCCAAGTGTTGACATTCAAGCACTGGCAAATGGTCAGCAGCAGTTGTTGACCTTAATTCAGAAATTGGTCCAAACCACTGATCACCTTCCAAAGCTTGAGTCTGAAAGGTCTGAGGACCCATCCAAAGCCAACTTGGCTTTGGACACTCACCAAAACTAATCATTTACTGATGTGCAGGGAGCTTCTGCTTGTTTAGATAGTCTTTGGTATGTAGATAGTGGAGGTTCCAGGCACATGACAGGATGTAGAGCCCTGCTTCTGGACTTCTTGGCTCATGGAGGGGGTGATATATCCTTTGGTAATGATTCTAAAGGTAAGGTGTTGGGTTCAGGGACTGTACAAGCTGGAAAACTCAAGTTTGAAAATGTCAATCTTATTGATAATCTCAAGTTTAATCTTCTGAGTGTTTCACAAATGAGTGACAAAGGTTATGGCTCATTTTTCACAAAGAAAACTTGTAAGATTATTGGGCCAAAAGTGGTGAAAAAGATTGATACCATTATTGCTGAGAGCAAAGCACAGCTTGTTGCTCATAGAAGTGGCAATGTGTATGTTGTTGATATGTTAAAGGACAATCCTATGGCAAATGTCTGTCTGTTTTCTGCTGCCTCCACTAAGGAGACAGAATTGTGGCATAGGAGATTGGGTCACACCAACCTTAATACTATCAACACACTCTCCAAACAAAGCCTTGTCAGAGGTTTACCATCAAAAGAATTTAAATATGATGAGCATTGTGTTTCTTGCTTAAAAGGAAAACAACATAAAAGCTCTTACAAATCCATTGATGAGTCCAAAACTAGTCAATGTCTACAACTGTTGCACATGGACTTGTTTGGCCCTGTTAAAATCATGAGTCTAAGAAGAAAGAGATTTTGTCTTGTCATAGTTGATGATTTTTCTAGGTTTACATGGACTTACTTTTTACATTCTAAGGATGAGACTGCAGGTATATTGAAGGACTTTGTCACCAAAGTTGAAAAGCAATATGACTTGCCAGTAAAAGTCTTCAGGAGTGACAATGGAACAGAGTTTAAAAATAAGGAGTTGGATGACTTCTGTGTGTCAAAAGGGATTGTGAGGCAGTTCAGCATCCCAAGAACACCAGAACAAAATGGGGTAGTTGAGAGGAAAAATAGAACTCTTATAGAAGCTGCAAGAACCATGCTAGCAGATTCTGGTTTGCCACTGTCCTTTTGGGCAGAAGCTGTAAACACTGCTTGCTATGTTCAAAACAGAGTTTTGATCAACCCCAGACATCAAAAAAAACTGCTTATGAAATTTTGTTCAAAATTAAACCATTAATCTCATTTTTCAAAATCTTTGGCTGCCCATGTTTCATTTTAAATCTCAAAGATTCCATTTCAAAATTTGCAGCCAAAGTAGACTGTGGATATTTTCTGGGATATTCTTCTACTGCTAAGGCCTACAAAGTGTTTAACACAAGGACTAAGACAATAGAAGAAACTCTGAATGTAAAGTTCAATGAACTTTCATCTCTAAAAATCCCTGCAAACCCTGCTGAACTATTTGATTTAGATAAATTCAAATTTGAAGATATCACTGTTAAAGCTAACAATGCAGGTATTCCACAGTCTCCACAACAAGATTACAGAACAGATGTTGTGATCCCCAGTCACTACAAAGTCTATTCTGCCTCAGAGGAAGCAGCTGTTCAAAACAATTGTCAAAACTCTGCCACAGCTGTGTCAACCACTATTGGCCAGTCTTATCCTCAAACCACTGCTTCACCCCTCACAACCACTGACCTATCATCTGTTGACAAAAGTCAATCATCTGTTGACAAAAGTCAGTCAAGTTTCACACCACTTGGACCCATTCCTCCATTACCATTCCAAACATCTGATGGCACTACAGAAGTACCAACAGATGTTACACCAACAGAGTCACCAAACCTCTGTCCATCACCTCAAAATGCCATTGTTCCATATCAAGGAGATCTTATTTACTTAAGAGCTCATCCACCAGACCAGATCATTGGCAACATCAGAGAGGGTGTGCTCACAAGAAGCCAATCCTCAAATATCTGTCTTTTTGCAGGCTTCTTATCCCTCACACAACCTGTCAAGTACCAAGAGGCACTGAAAGACAACAGTTGGGTAGAGGCCATGCAGGAAGAACTCCTTCAGTTCAAAAGACAACAAGTATGGGAGCTTGTACCACTTCCTAAGGATGTATGTCCTATAGGAACAAAGTGGGTCTTCAAAAACAAGACTGATGAAAGGGGTATTGTTGTCAAGAATAAAGCCAGGCTTGTGGTTCAAGGCTTCAGACAAGAAGAAGGAATAGATTATGATGAGACTTTTGCTCCTGTAGCAAGACTAGAAGCCATCAGACTCTTTTTAGCCTTTGCTGTCAACCACAACATAAAGGTGTATCAGATGGACATCAAATGTGCTTTCCTTTATGGCAAAATTCAGGAGGAGGTCTATGTATGTCAGCCACCTGGTTTTGAAGACACATTCCATCCTGACTATGTCTACAAGCTCAACAAAGCTTTGTATGGACTTAAACAAGCACCAAGGGCCTGGTATGAAACTCTCTCCACATTCCTCTTATCCATTGGCTTCACAAGAGGTAAAATTGACAAAACTTTATTTCTTAAATGGAAAGGGAAACACTTAATGATTGTTCAAATATATGTGGATGACATCATTTTTGGATCCACATGTAACCAAATGTGTGAAGAGTTCAGAAAACTCATGACAGCAGAGTTTGAGATGAGTGCCATGGGTGAGCTTCAGTGTTTCCTTGGTCTTCAAGTGAAACAACTGCAAAATGGCACATTCATTCACCAAAACAAATATGTAAAGAACTTATTAACCAGATTTGAGATGAATGATTGTAAGCCATGTAGCACACCCATGAGTACAGTCAAGCTGCTCACTATTGATGACAAGGATGAACTGGTTGATCAAACACATTATAGATGTATGATTGGGTCTTTATTGTACCTAACTGCATCTAGGCCAGACATTATGTTTGCTACCTGTGTCTGTGCCAGATCCCAGGCTTCACCCAGAAAGTCAAACCTTATTGCTGTGAAAAGGATATTCAGATACCTCAAAGGTGCTCCCACACTTGGTATCTGGTATCCTGCTAATGGAAACATTGAGCTTTCAGGTTATTCAGATAGTGACTTTGCTGGCTGTCACACCACAAGAAAATCCACTTCAGGAGGGTGCCAATTTCTAGGGAATGCCTTAGTTTCATGGCAAAGCAAAAAGCAGGCAGCTGTTTCAACTTCAACAGCTGAAGCTGAATACATTGCTGCTGCAAGCTGTACAGCCCAACTCATGTGGCTTCAAAATCAACTACTGGATTTTGGGATAACTGCACTTAGGACTCCACTCATGTTGGGCAGTCAAGCTGCTGAAAATATCATCAAGAATCCAGTCTCTCATTCCACTACCAAACACATTGACATAAGACATCATTTTGTCAGAGACAGCTATGAAAAAGGTTTGATTTCTTTACACCATGTTCCAACAGAGGATCAGTTGGCAGATGTGTTAACAAAAGCTTTAGACACATCTACCTTTACAAATCTGATTTCCAGAATTGGTATGTTAAACATGGATTAAACTAATAAAGTTTCAATAAATCTTAATAAGACATCATTTTTTTTAATATAGTATATATATATATAAGGAGACAGTTGTTTTATCTGAACAGATGTTCTGAAACAGATTTTTCAACTAACAGTTGTTTTATCTGATCAGATGTTTTGAAACAGACTTTTCAACCAACAGTGGATATGAATGAAACAGTGGTTGTTTTATCTGATCAAATGTTATAAACAAATTTTTCAACCAAACAGCTATTTTAAAAATTTGATTTGCTGAAACATTTTATTAAGATTTATTGAAACTTTATTAGTTTAATCCATGTTTAACATACCAATTCTGGAAATCAGATTTGTAAAGGTAGATGTGTCTAAAGCTTTTGTTAACACATCTGCCAACTGATCCTCTGTTGGAACATGGTGTAAAGAAATCAAACCTTTTTCATAGCTGTCTCTGACAAAATGATGTCTTATGTCAATGTCAGAGTATACTCCAACAAGTGACTGGTCCTGAGAATATACAATCTGCTATCCCACAAACAGAAGAGGAGGTTACACCACCTGAGTTCAATGAAACTCTAGGTGAGTTTTCAAGTGGAGCAGCCACTACTGATGTAGAGACCACTGTCTCACATCAGGACAGTGATTACATAGCTAAGACTCCCTTGAAGGCAACAACTGTTGAAGCCACTATAGTGTCTCCAAAAACAGTTGCAAGTCCCCAGTACCAAGACAAAGGGGCATCTGATTCACCTATTAGGCCTGAATCAGGTAGAACTACCACTGGTAGGGACTCAGATGATCCTATTAATTTAGGAGATGGGTCAAAATACCAAGAATTGACGGACAGAGTTTCTGTCATTGAAACCTCTGTTGCTGACATCAAATCTGATGTCAAGCTTATACTGAGCTCAATTGCAGATCTTTCCAAGAGTCAACCATCCACAGCTGATATAGCCAGTGAGTTATGGAAATCAGTTTCCCCCATCATCATAGCTCACAGAAAACTGGCTGATCAGACACATGAAACTTACATGGCTGAGATCAGGAATATGGTAGATGCAAGGTACAAAGATACCCATGCTGATATCAAAGCCATCAAGGACCACCTGCTGAAGACTACTGGCTCTGCCCCTACCACCATCCTCAGGGATGAAAATGATGATGCTTTCACGGCTGATGATGCCAAAAAGGGAGAGAGTGGCAGAGATAGGCTACCAAAACTAGATCCTTTTGGTTGTCCTCCTTCTCAAAAAGGCCAAGCCAAGTCTGCCAAGAAACCAGAGTCTACCAAATCAGCTCCACAACAACAAGCTCCACAACAACAAGCTCCACAACAACAACAAGCAACAACAGCACCACCACAACAACCACCACAACAAACCACTGAGAAGAATAAAGCAGTAGATGACTCTGCAAACATAGAAGCTGAAAAGGCTGCTCAAGAGAAACAGAAAAGAGCTGACACTTTGGAAGTTAAAGCAGAGTCATTAATTGAACTCAAAAAGAAACAACAAAGGGAAACTGAAGATGTGGGATCCTCTAAAAGGATGAAAAGACCTGCCAAGCATGTTAGAAAACCACCATCTAAGTTGAACACCTCTGTTGATAAAACCACTGCTACTGAAACCACTGCCACCCAAACCACTGCACCCAAACCAACAAACACACCTGAACATACAACCACCAAACATACATCACCAGCCAAATCCCAAACATCTGCTGGACCTACTAAAAGGCCAACAGATGTTAATCCAACCACTGTTACCAAATCACCATCACCAAAAATCATGTACACAAGGAAGAGAAAATCAACCTTTGTTGTACATGATGAAAACATACACACATCACCAACCACCATTTCAACTGCCCAATCCACTCCTCCCATCACAACTATTCCAATCACATCATTCTCACCACACACATCCAAGTTCAGATCCCATAGACCACCACCAACCATTACACCATTGGTTGTTCAGTATCCCCTTAAACTTGATCTACTCAAGGGGGAATTACAATCCTTCTACAATACTGAACAGCCATCTGAAAGATCCTTCCCATCTCTCCCAAACTTCCCTGTTCCCCTCAATATTGATACTTATCTGAAATACAAGGGTGAGCAGGTGGATGCCATCATCAGGGAGAAATGCAAAGGGAAGGATGACAGGACTGCTCAGGGCATCCATTCAGCAGAGCTTAGCAAACTCAGAAGGATTGAAGATTTTGCTAAGACCCTGAGCAATTCCATGTCCTCCATGCCTCTCAGTGTAGATTTGGAAAAGGAGGTAAGGGAATCTCTTCTTGAACAGATAATGTCAACCAAGCCTTACAAAGCAAACAATAAGCAGTTCAATGGTTGGACTACTCATGCTTTGAGAGAAGAACTACTCAGGATTGAAGAAATGGCCAAAGACCCCAAAGCAAAAGTCTCCACTCCTAACTTTGGCAAAGGCAGAGACCCAGTCAGAGCCTTGAAATTCAAAAGGATGAGGCAGGAGATTGTAGCTGCAAACTATGGGGAGATGAGGTCAGTTTCCAGATGGTCAGAGTTAAGGCTGGTTGAAACTTACAAAAGTCTGGAAGAAAATAGGAAGAAAGATCCCAGCCTTCTAAGGAAACCAATTTACACTGATGAACCAATGATGAAGAGACCCCAACAGACCTTTACCCTGGACAGCTTACTTGAAACCTCTGATCTCACAACTGCTGCAAGAAGACAGTTCAAGAAGCAGAAGGAGATGTCAGAGGAAGATCAAAGAAAGTTTGCTGATACATTCATCAAGGAAGGGCTCTTCAATCAAATACACTATTTCTCTGATCCTACAACAGAGAAGCTCAGAGAGCTCATTGGAAGACCTCCTTCACCCAACTCATCAAGAATAAAAGTTCATCTCAGCAAATCCACTGACTCAAAAATTCTAAAGTGGAAAGTCAACAAAGACAACCACGAATTGACTTTGCTCAGGTCAGATGGAAGGGTTCAGAAGATAAGCATGGATGATGCTTACAGCCTATGTGCAGAAGATCACCAAACATTGCTAAATCTGGACCTAGAAAGAGATGAAGAAGACTTATTTGCTCTGAATTTTGAATTGCAATTCAAAGGTCAAATCAGAGAAAGTCTGATGAGGAATAAAGATCAATAAATAAAGCTGAGTTTTGGCATCATCTGTTCTAGGGGGAGATTGTTGGGTCTGCTGACCTGGAGAAGAACAGATGATTAGAAAGCCAAAACATGCTACCAGTTTGATCCTTGAATAAACAGTCTTTACAACTTACTTCTCCCAAAAGACTGCTGACCCTAACTACTGTTCTATCCAAACAACTGCTCAACAACTGCTGATACAAAGAACTGCTGAGTAAACAACTGATGAAGAACAACTGCTGACCAAAGGTCTGATGAAGAACAACTACTGATACAAGTACTGAAGACCAAAGCACTGCTGGAACCAACAGCACTTAAGCTCCAGCAGTGGATACAAGACCATCAGAGTTTATCTACAACAGCTGTTTAATATCAGTGCTTTCAATGTAACAGTAGTTTGTAATAGGCAGATGTTTATGTTTGTTATTCTGTTAGAGGTCACTGTCTTAGGTGACGTCAGCCTAGGTCATCAGTGCTTTGAGTCTGTCTATAAATAGAACAGTGCTTGTACTGTTCTATTACATCACACACACAAACATTCTCTCAGACAAACACTGTGTGATCAGGCTGAGGGGGAGTAATTGTACGATTGTAATCTTTTGGATTAATGAAAGCTTTCGATCTGAAAACATTTACTCTCTTGTTTTGATTAACAGTTTATTATTCCGCTGCACTTTCATTCTATTTTCAATTCATTATCATCTTATTTAGTTAAACAATCAAAACAAACAAACTCAGATCCTAACATACCTTGGTCTCGTGAGACATGATTTTCTGCTCCAGTGTCCATGATATCTTGCTGCTAGGATGTGTGTTGTTGGTTCACCTGCATATTATTAAATGCTGCACTTAAGTCAGTAGGGCAGAGGGCATCATACCCATACTGCGGACCGCCATATGGGCTGTATCCAGCAGGACCCGAGTAACCAGAAAAGTGGGTCTGTGATGGCTGGTTCTGATTCTGAGCAGGTTGGTTGTTGAGTCTCCAGGCGGGCTGCATAGGGTACGGGCATGGCGGAGGTGTCCACCAATCCCAATTAGGGTATGGAGATGGCGGATGAGGGCTGTAAGCCGTAGGAGGGCCGGAATAAAAGCCACGACCAGAACTGTTCCGGCGGCCGCGACCCCGGAAACCCCCGCTACGGCCCCTGCCACGGTTATTACGGGTGGGGTAGGATGGGTTGCTGTCATTGGTTGGCGGTTCAGGAGGGTTAGGGTTTGAAGGAGGTTGAGTAGTGGGTGTGGTGTTTGCGACGAGAACCGAGGAAGAAGGCCCCTTTTGTGCCTCAATCCGAATTTCTTCATCATGAAGCAAACTGAGGGCTAAATCCCAGTCCGCGTCGCGGTTGTTAATGAAGGAGGCAGTAGTGTTGTATTCGGGTGGGAGGCCGCGTACAAGCTGGAGAACCAGCCTGGACACACTGACAGGATGATCAACATCGGCTAACTGGTTTGCCAAACTCTTCAGTTGTTGACATTAATCATCAAGCGAAGAGCAGGCGGTTAGGGTTAGGTTACAGAATTTTGTTTCAAGTATGGCAACCCGAGCCTGTTTGTTGCTGAGAAAAATTTTCTCGAGTTGTACCCACGCATCCCTAGCATTCGTGGGTTTATCAAGGACACGGTCAAGATATTTATCTGATACGGTATTAATGATCCATTGAAGGACCAACGCATCAAGTTCCTTCCATGACTCGTATTCAGGGCTAACGATGTCAGGAGGAGGTGTACCATCAATATGATTACCAACCTTATAGGCGGTTGCGTGAAGATTAAACATCTTTACTCAAGATGAGTATGTAACCGCAGATCCATCCAGGGTCCGTATTTTGGACTGGATATTAGATACCGAGTAGGCGGGATGGCGGGCGGCGGGTATGATGGAGGACGAGGATTCAGTGAGACTTTGATCGGTTTTAGTCATGTTGAATAAGCTGTGAAAGAAGAAAGAAAACAGGGGTGATGGTTGCCGATCGAAACCAGGATAAAGGTGTGGAGAGGGAAGCGAAAAAGAGGAAGAGCTAGGGTTATCAGAACCGTAGCTCTAATACCATAAAGGATACTGTATATTCTGTGTGTATTGCATAATAATCAAGCCCCATTATATAGGGGAAGGTACAAGAGATAATAGGAAACAATCTATCCACTATACAAGGAAACTATACTAATTGACATAATCATAACATAAATATAATCAGCTAATAATAGGTAGTCAGGTTTGTCTTTGGTGCTAGAGGTTTAGGCTAGAAACGCTGAGAGATCAGGTTTTCCTAGGTTCTCTAGTATTATTTGCTTATCTGTGTCATAGATTGACTTTACAGGTTACTCCTTGCACTTTAAGGTGTATTGTGATTGGAGAGTGAGAAATCTAAACCAGTCTAGCGAGTACTTTAGCATAGTTAGTGAGACCGAGAGGTGATCTAACCAATCAGTGAGATTAGTAGCCTTTAGGATTCCTTTTCGGTCAGTCTTGGTAAATGATCCGAGAGCCACTAGGATACTAAGGGTGAATATTATAAGATCCTGATTGCCAACATAGTTTCCAAAGCCGAGGCAGTTCCAATTTCATTAGTAGGATTCGATACCTAGGTGGTTGCCTTTCCCATCTCTGATTTCCCTCCTTAGTGATCCTCTGCTATCTTTTAATTTAAGCCTTTTAATTTATTTACTTTTGTAATTAATTAATATAAAAAATCACAAAAATCCAATTTGCTAGGCTAGGAGTCGATAGAGGTCTAGTACCGAGAGTCGCCACATTGTGTCCATGGATCGATATTCCGGACTTACTTGCTCTGCTACACTGCGACCGGTGCACTTGTCGTTAGTGTGTGGTTTAGCGGGTTTATCCCTTTTTAAAACTTGACCCGAATTTATTTAATACACATTTTCACACATCAAGTTTTTGGCGCCGCTGCCGGGGACACAGTGCGCTTTCGAGGACGACCCGAGTCGGGGATCTAGTCATTTTGTAGATATTTTTATTTATTTTTTTCTCTTTTTTTAATTTTTTTATATATTTTGTTCTATCTAGTGACCGTGATATGTTTGTTTAGTGTCTGTTTGCAGTGAGATTTTTAGGATGCCAGATGCTAGTGGAAGAAAGACTGTAGCAGACTACATAAGAGAGCGCGACCAGGTTGGTTACAATGAAGAAGGCATCTACACACAAATGCAATATCACTATATGCCTATTTTGAGGGAGCCCGATAGTTTTCTTGCCTCTTCAGTACCAAGGATCTTTGTAAATTGGTATGAAAGGGAAAATCCATACTTACAGCTATATGATATCACTCCAGAACCGGAGACGATAATGGACGAAAAAGTCCCACCTCCGGTCCAACTAGAATCCATTGAAGATGATTTTTGGAGTGGTAGTGGGGTTGAAGAAGACGTCGGGTTGATTAAAGAAAGAAGTGAGATGGAACACAAGATAAGAAATCAAGAAGATATAAATGTACCGTCTTGGGAGGAAGAGTTTGGTGATGAGTTGGATAATTTACCAACTCTTGAAGAAGAAGAATTTGACCATGTTGGCGATCTATTATTTTTAGAAACTTTACTTACAAAGATGCCAACAATGGAGATCAATACACCAAATGAGGAAAAAGAGGAAGAGGTGGTAACGAAGAAGGAGACCAAACCACCTCGTCACATTCAGAATTGCCGGCCCGTGCCGCCACCATCACAGGAGAGGGTTCATAATCACATGGACCATACCCCTAATCAAATGCCACATATAAGGTTTGGTCCAGGTAAGTGTAGGAATAGGTGCTCTGACCCGTTTGAATTTTTCAAACGTTATTCTAGATTCACCATTCGTTTTTTGACGAATAATGGTGAACGATCTGAATTAAACGGGTTGGATAAAGGGTGGATAAAAGAAAAGCCACCTGATTGAACTTAGGTTAAAACCTAAGTGTAGAGTTTTGTATCATCATTCGCCAAGTATGTTTTTATTTTATTTTATTTTCTTTCTTCTTTATTTTATTTTACTTTATTTATATTTAAATTTTTTTAGTTTATCGAGCCGTGTGGGATTGCCTTAGCCCTTTTCACTGTTGGATCTCCCCCGCCCGTACTCAATCTCTATTCGGGTGGGGTCGATCTTAAAATTACTTCTTGTAAACAGGCATCTCACTTGTTATTGAGTCATTTTACTTTCATTTTCTTTTTAGTTTATTTTTGCAGGATTCCGACTATGGCCGTGAAGGAAATGCTATACGGCTGTAGATGATTGACGGACGGGACACTTTCTTCGAGTTATCGCCACATATTTCAGGGGAGTTCGTTCCATTTATTTTGTTGTCATATATTTTTTCGTTTCTTCTTTATTTTTTGCATTTTTAATTTTAGTTTGCGTTGTATCCTGGAGCACATTGAGGACATTGTGCCTTTCTAAGTGTGGGAATGGGAAACTTCGTTTTTATTTTGTTTAGTTGTAGGTTGAGTCATAAAAAAACAAAAAAAATAAAAAAAATAAAAAAAAGTTGGTTTTGTGTTAGTCCCGATCCTTTTTGCGCGTAGTAAACGAGTCTTTTCAATGTAATACGTCGATTAAAAGCGGGGTCGATTGTCGGGTTTACGGGTCTTAGCATATGTTTCTTTAAGTTGCGGGATAGTAGGCTTGACTGAATTATTTTTCTGAAATAAAATGTTTGGGGTGCCTGGGATAGCGGATCAAGCTGGATGGTCAACTGGTTTTGCACTTGTTAGTATCGGTAACCCTTATTTGCACATGACAGTGAGTTTTGAGTCTTAAATATTATATATAAATATTCACTATTTCGTTTCATGTGTGATATACCGACTTTGTTGCATTATTTTAGAACTTGTGTGTTTTGATGCATTTTGAGACCATAAGCTTGGACTTGACACGAATAGGATAGAGGCATTAGGAGTACCCAATTTTGTCTAGCATTTTCATTTGTTTTTGTTATTTGACCCATTTCACCATTTACCTTTAGAAACCACTTTGAGCCTAAACCTTTCGTTTGTCACTCATTTTATTTTTTTTATTGATTACCGGATCGTATATATTTATATATTGTGAAAAAGAAATATATATATATATATATATATATATATATAGGGTGGGGTTAACATACAAAAGGTGTGTTTTGTGAGAAATGTAAGAAAGAAATGTGTCCATTAGATCATAATGATGGATGGTTAAGATTAAATGAGTGGCAAAATTGTAAATAGTGTTATAATTAAATTAATAAAAAGAGGCTTATGAATTGTCAACACACAAGAAAAGTCATTAAAACAATTCCTAGATATAAGCTCTCTCTCCTTGATATTTATTATTATTCCCATATATATCTCTCCCTCTATGTATCGATCAGTAACTAGATCTCCACATTGTGTTTTATCAACTTCTCTCTCATCCTCTCTTTCTCTCCCTCTTTGTTTTACTTCTCCACAAACATAAAGACAACACAACTGTCAAAACTATAGCAACAAACTATGTTGGAGTCAAAGCCAAAGACCTTGATTCTTCTTGGTCATCCTCTGAAGACATTTTTATACCACTTGCCCACTCGAAATCCGATCTACACAAGTGACGACCAACGATTGGAGATCCAGGCCGACTACATGCAAAATTTCTCTCCCTCTCTGTTTTACTTCAGATCTGATTTGAATGGGGTTACGGCGAGGGTTGTTTAGCGATGACGAGGTGTGTGGCCGGCGGCAAGTGTTGTGAGATTGATTGCGGTGGTTTTTGGTGTCGTGGGGGTGACTATGGAACCCATGGTGTCGATATATGGTGGATGATGGCTGTGACGGCGGTGGTGACGTCTGTGGTTAGCGGTGTTGGTTACAGTTCGGTTACGAATTTTTTATGATAAAACACAAGGTCCGATAATTTACTGTGTTTTATGTTTAAAAGCTTGAATTGTTTTTGGGGAAAGCCAGATTGTTCTTTTCTAGGTGTTTTTATATGTAAACTTCATGTAGAGAACATTTTTTGTTTGTATTTTTATCTTTAGTGGAAAAATCTAATTTTGTGTATAATATTTTTGCTTATGTGTTTTATGTCAATGTTTAATTATATTGCTGATTATTAAAACACAAAATATTAAAAAAGGTGTGTTATACCTTCAAACTTTGTGGTATACCAGTAAAACACAATGTGATTTATCTTCATTGTGTGTTTTATCTACATTGGAAGCTGTTTTATCTTGATTGTGGGTTTTTTGTGTTTTATATTCATTGTGGGACGTCATCAGTTAAAGTGTGTTTTATGTTTAAAGCAAAGTCTTTACTGACAAAATTTGTATTGATTTATATTGGTTTTGTTATTGTGTTTGGTTTTTTTCGATTGAAGGTGAAATTAATTAATAATCTGCAAATTGCCTCCATATTTACAGTTAATGTTTTTGTTAAAAACCCAAAAATATCTCAATTTGATTATTGATTTAAATTTTCAAAATCTTACTTAGTGATACATTACCTTAATGCCCTTGAGATTAAAAATAATAGTGCCACGTGTCACTCCCACAATCCTTCTTACCCTTCTCACAAAAAGAGCCTTTTGTATCGGAACCCTTATATATATATATATATATATATATATATATATATATATATATATATATATCAGCATAAAGAGTAGCTGACACTAAAAAAAAACCTGAAAGAAAAAGAAAAATACATGAAAAAGCGAGAGAAAAGACAAAAAATAGAATAAAGGTTGTGGGTCAAGAAGACCAAAGTGTTAGAGAGTTTATTTGTTTTATCCGGTTTATATGTTATTTTTCTTTTTAGCCAATTTTTCCCAAAAAATTATTTCCTACCCTTAACCCTTACCTACCATTTCGAAGTCCTCTTGATTTGTGTTAGTATTAGCAATTAGGTGGAAATTTGATTGACGTACAAGCTTATGATAATTTTGCTTCATAGTTCGGTTTTGAGAGATTCACTCCAAATAAATATATAACCGAGAGATAAGTGATATTGTGAGCGGTGCTTACAGGTGCATAGTCGGCTGCTTGAAGGTAAGTGAAGCTTGACTAGGTAGGCCTTGTTATTAAAATTGTATCATCTTGACTAGTCAGCCTTTTGAACGATGTAAGTCTTGTGAAACCGTTATGCTTGTTGATTTCGTAGCCTGCTTTTGACCCTGTTTGATGCTATCGTTTTTGTTAAGTGCTTTGTTGAAAATTTTGTCTGGGATCTTGTATAATTCTTTTTCGGGACGCAAAAGGTTTAAGTGTGGGGATGTTTGATATGTTGCAAAACACATCTAATTTCCTATGTATTTTGTACTCATTTTCGAGACTTTTTACTAGTGTTTTATTGTTTTAGGCTTGTACTTGTCTATTTAATTTATTTTAGCGTTTCATTAGATTTTTATTGTTTTTGAATCATTTTTAGGATTTATGTATTTATTTTATATTTTGTAGGTGTTCATGGACATTGGAGTGTAAACGAGGAAATTTGGTCAAGCCTAGAGCACCCGAGTCGGATATACTAATACCAGTAGTAGTAGTAGTAATAATAATAATAATAATAATAATAATAATAAAAAGAAAGAAAAAAAACCAAGACTTAGGTCTCGTGAGTTTTGAAAGAAAAAAAAACAAATAATTAAAAAATGAATTAATGTTGGAAGTCCATTTTGTGTGATAATATTGTGTTGTATGTGGGCCAAACAAAAGTCAACGAAAAAAACCCTACGACAGTATTTTAGAAAGGCACAATATTGGAGCGGAGTAGATTTTTTTGGGGAGGAATTCATTCATCACGAAGGACAGAAGGCACGATCACAGCAGCCTTTTTGAGGAATTCCGATTTCTCCTCTGCTATCTTTTAATTTAAGCCTTTTAATTTATTTACTTTTATAATTAATTAATATAAAAAATCACAAAAATCCAATTTGCTAGGATAGGAGTCGATAGCGGTCTAGTACCGAGAGTCGCCACATTGTGTCCACGGATCGATATTCCGGACTTACTTGCTCTGCTACACTGCGACCGGTGCACTTGCCGTTAGTGTGTGGTTTAACGGGTTTATCAATTTTTAAAACTTGACCCGAATTTATTTAATACACATTTTCACACATCAGTGGCTGTGAAGTCGAACTTGCCGATGGGGTGGATGACTTCATTGAAGAAACCTGCAATAGGTGCATCTGGTTGCAGGCGTGCTTTGTCTTCATCATTGAGTTGGTCAAAGCACTGCTGGTACATGATGTCGAAGCTGGTTCCGCCGTCGCACATCATTTTGTAAGTTCGGTAGTGTCCGAACAGTGCTGTGATGGTGAGTGAGGTTGTTGATTGATGTGCTAAAAGTAGTTTAATAAAAATAACTAAATTAAACCTAAAACTAGACACCTAGTAATACTCTAGAGTCTCTAAAACTAAACTACTGACATGCAAGTGTACCTATCGACTCTAGTATAGCTAAAGTAAGTCCGGATATCAAACCCACGAGACTCTAATGGAAAACGAAAACTAGACTCGATTACTTATCCTAAAACTGATTAAATTAATTTATTATTTTAAAGGGGGGTTTTACTGAAAAATAAATTGCAATAAAATAAAGGTTAATTAAGACTAACTAAACTGAACTAAAGACACGAACTTAGCTGAGCTGAATTCAGATGATGACAAGAAACTACCTAGACCAGACTCCTAACTATGCCTGGTAAGCTTCTATGGTTATGGAACTGATTTGGAATCAGGATCTTAAAATACTAAACATCAAGAATAAACTAGACACCCTCGACCCTTCTCAAGGGGAAACCCTAGAATATTGTTGTGCTGTTAAACTACCGGTTGGAGTACAAACCCTCACAGGTTATCTAACTCTTATGATCGGGTACCCGCTAGACAATCTACCTCACAGCGCGAAAGCCTCACTACACTAGGTGCAAGGGGTAATTATTGAAGCCTAGATCTAACTTGATATGCAAGAGTTGAAAGGGAAACTAGGCAGATCTTCTCACAAAGCCTCTAACCTAGCAATCTAACAACCTAGACATACCAACAAGTCCTCACCTCATAGCTATTGAACTTGGAAGAATACCTAAAATCTTCTAACCACCAAATATCACTCCTATGGTAAACTCGCGACTATTGACCATAAACTAGTTGCCACACAAAGTCTGCAACCTAACTAGCACTCATACATGAAAGACATTCACAAAAGTGCAAGTGGAGTGAATAAGTGACAATAAAAAAAATAATAGATACGCACATACACTAGATCTAGAGAAATCAAAATCTTTACTGAATCATAAATCCAAAACAAATTCCAAAAACCATAGAAAACACAAATCAAAACATAGTTATTTGTCTTAGTCTTGGTAGCTATAAAAGTTTTAGCCACAAATCATCTTGAAAAGAGAAACAAAGACAAAGAAAAATTCAGCAATCATGGTCTAGAACAAAGATAATAAAGGAACGAAGAAACCGAATGGTTGACACCCGAGTACTCGCTCCCAAATCTTAAAACCTTTGATCCTTGGCTTGCCTCTCTAATAATATTTCAAGCTCTCCTTCGATGTCTATTATCGCCGCTGTTCTTCTTTATCCAATTATGCGGCCCTTCCTCCAGATAAATAATGTGCCCACTTTAAATAATCATCTCCAAAGTCATCTTATAAATGCCAAAAACAATAAAAAAACCCTTCTTGGACCTTGGGCCTTATGAAACGTGGTTCACGTAGATTTTCTTTCATTATTATTATTATTATTATTATTATTATTATTATTATTATTATTATTATTATTATTATTATTATTATTATTATTATTATTATAATAACTCGGTGCTCTAGACTTGGGTGTTCTTGGCTTAACAAAGTTGCTCATTTACGCTCCAACGTCCATTCGAACACCTACCAAAAAAATAAAAATAAATAAGTACTAAAAATAACTAAAACTAAGAAAAATTTTTAAAAACCCATACTAAATAAAATAGACCGGTACAAGCCTAAAACTAATAAAAGTACTATCTAAATGACTCGAAAATTATACAAACGTTACACTGGAAATAGATGTATTTTACAATACATTAAATATCTCCACACTTATCTTTTTTCGTCCCTGAAAAAGAATTATGCTATGGAATTACAATCAAATAATCTGGCCTCAAAACATAGGTTACTTTAATTTTAAAAATCTAATCACGTACCAACTGCGATTGCAAGTATACTTGTCCTCTTAAACCCAACCGCCGGTGTCTAAGCCCCTTATCATGCTAGTTTAATTTAGGTTCATTTAGTCTACCTAGGGTCTCACACTAAAGAAGCCACAGTTTCACCTAATCCCGCCTCAAGCTTATGAAACAAAAGGAACAACCAATTGACTATTCCTAACCGTTTTATGTAGAAAACCGAGAGAATTTAAAATCATTTGTTGTTGTTTTTTTTCATCTCAGCATACTTAACTCAGAGGGTGTGACCAATCCAAGTCGCTATCCCAGTGGCCAGACACCTTAAGCTTCAGCGTTTTCGCTTTGATTTCTAATTAATTCATGAGTTTTTTTAGATATTTATTTTCAGACAATCCTAGAGGGAGTCGAGTCCGGAGTCACTATCCCTAGAAACGACACCATTGGCATTGCCCTTATTTTATATCCAACTCTTTTTTCTTCAACTTTTGATTAGAAATTCTACCGGTTTTAAACTTATAACGGCATTCCTTATGCTATTATTGGCTGTTTCAGCTTCCCCATTTTTTCTTAGATGAAAACCCACAAGGTATCCTAATATATTTAGGTGTATTAGCTCAAAGGAAACTTTTCTACCGGCTGGGCCTACCCACACATCCCAAGTTAACACGCTTTCGATGATTTATTATTCTAATACATATAATATTTGAAAACCAGACACTTGACTTTACCTATCATTTCCCATATTTTGTAATGCAAACTTCAGAATCAGGGACTTTTTTTTTTTTTGACTCAAACGACTCTATATACAGACTAAATGACACAGACTAAACGACAGTTTCCCATCCCCACACTTAAACTCTACATTGCCCTCAATGTAGGAATAGAAAACGACTAAAAACAAAAAATAAATTCCGAATACAAAAATGAAAAGACAAGGGCAAATTGGAAAGGACTTAGCTGGTTTATTAACGCGTAAGCTCCAAAAACTCTAGTCCAATCCAGCTCGTTCGTATAGCATTTTGGTCGCGATCGGCTTTAACACAATAGTAAACTCTGGGCTTGCTTTGATAAATGATAACAGCTCAGGAATCACCCGAATGGAGATTGAGTACGGGCGGTGCAATCCAAACCTGTGCAAAATGAAACAAACAAAACCCGAGCATAATACCGAACCACACAAAAATAAAAAAAAAATAAAAAATACTCAAACTATTAACTTAGACTCATAATATAACAACACACAAGAAGACCTACCTGCTTGGCAAAATGGCGGTGAATGGTGGTAGAACCAAATGGGTATAAGAAAAACAAATCTGGTTCTCGCTCAACGTGAAGGACACTGGTGATCACAACACGTGTTGCAAGCGAAAGAAAAAAAAATATATAACTTTCCGGGGTAATTGCTAGTCGCATGAGGCGAACAGGTCAACCCAGACTCCTCACATTACGTTAAAAGTCTTTTTTCACGAAAAGTTTATTAATTTTTTTAGATAATCCTCTTTTATTACCCAAACCTTTACCAAAACTCCCAATCATAAAATATATATATAAAGATAAATACATGGGATCCGCTCATGTGAAATTTCCTCTACCTAAGCAAACACGCAAACCTGCAAACAGACTCAAGACACAAAAACAAAATATAAAATAGAAAGATAAAAACATATGAACAACTACTGAATGACAAACCACAAATAAAAAAATGAAAAGCTAGAAATAAATAAATAAATATAAATATAAATTTACAACCTCTACAGAGCCTCCCCACACTTAAACTTAATCCGGGGGCTTCTCTTTTATCTGGACCCGATCCAACCCGTTTAATTCCACCCGGTCCTCGTTAACAATTGAAGATTTATTAATGGGAGTGAAAAATAATTTAAGCATTTTTAACGAGTCAAACCACCAGAATTTAAACTTACTTGGAATGAACCGGATACGTGGCATATAGCAAGAAGACTGATTGTGCTTGACTTTCACTGACTTCTTCTTCTTCTCATCGTGCCAACCGTTGATCCTCTTCCGGTTCCGGTCCTTTCTTTTTCTCTTCTTTTCCCTCTCCCGTGGTGCTGTTGATTTGAAGTTCCATCTATCACTAATACCACAGGCCAGCTATGATGCGCTTCTTCTACCACCATTTCCATGGGATGATCCCCACACTTATTTCTTTCATCTGGTGCAGGTTTGGTCATGTCTGTCGGTTCACCTTCGAGTAGGGCATCCAGGTATGCTATATCCCCATCGGGATCCGACTCCCATACTTCTTCATAAATAGGCAAACCCTCTAACTACAGATCTAAAAACTCATCCTCTTCAGACAATGACTTCTCACCCATCTCATTGTCTTCCTCTGCAACAAACATCATATCAACGGAATCTCCCAATTCCACTTCTTCTTCAATCCCTTCTTTCCTCATAAACGACCTTTGATACGCCGCCCATTCTTCTTCCTCGTCCTCTTCATCAGAGTCACTCCCAAAATCATTTATAGTAACCTGTGGCACCAGAGGTGGGACTTCAACGTCCATTTTCGTCTCCGTGACTGGAATGATCTCTTCATCTGACTCATCAATGAATTGCATGATCGTCTCTTTCCCTTCTTTGGGAAACGTTGGGAACAACTCCCCTCGAGCATTCATGTACCCAAGGTAGTTGCCCTCCTCATCATATGTATAACCGACTTTTGGCGGCTGCTCTTGCTGAACCTTTTCTTTTTCTTCTTCTAATCTCCTAGATATATCTTCTAGTGTTCGTTGAAGATCTAAAATAGCAGCCTGTCGGTTTTTAAGGATGGTGTCGTGGTTTTTTTATGAGGATGTCCTGCTCTGCTAACATTTTCTAGGTATTTTCATATTTAGCAACTAATAATGTCAACAGACTCTTGATTTCACTCCAATCATTGCTACTATCCTCACGAGAATTGCTTCCAGGAAATTGATCCGGATATTGATTAAAATGTGGCTGCTGATATGAGTCATCATAATAATATGTAGGACAACCCTGTGAATAATATGGTTGCGGCTGCACAAAGGAATTAGTATAATAATGTGCAGAGGACCCCTCATATTGTGGACAAAAAATGGTAAAATGAGGTCCTCCACAAATCTCACACATATTTACAGGCTCAAAAAAAAACAAAAAAACAAAAGACACATAAAATTAGATTCCCACGACTCATTATACAAAAAGCAGACTCAAAACAAAACACAAGTAGCACGAATATGCCAGATAAGTGTAATCAAATCTAGTAAACGCAATCGCCAAGAGTCCCCGACAACGGCGCCAAAAACTTGATGTGCTAATAGTAGTTTAATAAAAATAACTAAATTAAACCTAAAACTAGACACCTAGTAATACTCTAGAGTCTCTAAAACTAAACTACTGACATGCAAGTGTACCTATCGACTCTAGTATAGCTAAAGTAAGTCTGGATATCGAACCCACGAGACTCTAATTGAAAACGAAAACTAGACTCGATTACTTATCCTAAAACTGATTAAATTAATTTATTATTTTAAAGGGGGGTTTTACTGAAAAATAAATTGCAATAAAATAAAGGTTAATTAAGACTAACTAAACTGAACTAAAGACACGAACTTAGCTGAGCTGAATTCAGATGATGACAAGAAACTACCTAGACCAGACTCCTAACTATGCCTGGTAAGCTTCTATGGTTATCGAACTGATTTGGAATCGGGATCTTAAAATACTAAACATCAAGAATAAACTAGACACCCTCGACCCTTCTCAAGGGGAAACCCTAGAATATTGTTGTGCTATTAAACTACCGGTTGGAGTACAAACCCTCACAGGTTATCTAACTCTTATGATCGGGTACCCGCTAGACAATCTACCTCACAGCGCGAAAGCCTCACTACACTAGGTGCAAGGGGTAATTATTGAAGCCTAGATCTAACTTGATATGCAAGAGTTGAAAGGGAAACTACGCAGATCTTCTCACAAAGCCTCTAACCTAGCAATCTAACGACCTAGACATACCAACAAGTCCTCACCTCATAGCTATTGAACTTGGAAGAATACCTAAAATCTTCTAACCACCAAATATCACTCCTATGGTAAACTCGCGACTATTGACCATAAACTAGTTGCCACACAAAGTCTGCAACCTAACTAGCACTCATACATGAAAGACATTCACAAAAGTGCAAGTGGAGTGAATAAGTGACAATAAAAAAATAATAGATACGCACATACACTAGATCTAGAGAAATCAAAATCTTTACTGAATCATAAATCCAAAACAAATTCCAAAAACCATAGAAAACACAAATCAAAACATAGTTATTTGTCTTAGTCTTGGTAGCTATAAAAGTTTTAGCCACAAATCATCTTGAAAAGAGAAACAAAGACAAAGAAAAATTCAGCAATCATGGTCTAGAACAAAGATAATAAAGGAACAAAGAAACCGAATGGTTGACACCCGAGTACTCGCTCCCAAATCTTAAAACCTTTGATCCTTGGCTTGCCTCTCTAATAATATTTCAAGCTCTCCTTCGATGTCTATTATCGCCGCTGTTCTTCTTTATCCAATTATGCGGCCCTTCCTCCAGATAAATAATGTGCCCGCTTTAAATAATCATCTCCAAAGTCATCTTATAAATGCCAAAAACAATAAAAAAAACCCTTCTTGGACCTTGGGCCTTATGAAACGTGACTTGGTTCACGTAGATTTTCTTTCATTATTATTATTATTATTATTATTATTATTATTATAATAATAACTCGGTGCTCTAGACTTGGGTGTTCTTGGCTTAACAAAGTTGCTCATTTACGCTCCAACGTCCATTCGAACACCTACCAAAAAAATAAAAATAAATAAGTACTAAAAATAACTAAAACTAAGAAAAATCTATAAAAACCTATACTAAATAAAATAGACCGGTACAAGCCTAAAACTAATAAAAGTACTATCTAAATGACTCGAAAATTATACAAACTTTACACTGGAAATAGATGTATTTTACAATACATCATTGATTTTGCGCCCCCTGGTATTATCGGGAGGATGACCTGGGCCTCCCTCCAATTTCCGGATGTCGTCGCTTCTGCTTGCTGCGACGTGTTCGCCCTGTCGGCGAGGTTTGTTTTCCATTTGGTGTTGCGCGTCATATTGCACTGTCGGTTGTATGCGCCGCGAATGTGGTGTGTTTTGATGTCTTTGATGGCCTTGCCGGGATCGTCTTGCCGGCGTGCGCCGACGCGGACATTTTTGACCAGATTGGTCAACTTTCCGGAGCGTAAGGCTGCCTCGCTCTCCATCTTGAGGCTGTAACAATTGTCAGTGTCGTGACCCACGTCTTTGTGGAAGTCACAGAATCTGGTGTTGTCCACGTTTTTTCGTTTTGTGCCCATGGGTTTTGGGAGCTTGAAAGTTACCTCTCCAGTTGAGAGGACTTGTGACAGCACCTGGGATGGTGTTTTGGTTAGGGGGTCCAGTCTTGGTTCCGGCGGCCGCTGTTGCGCTGGTCGCGCGTTTGTTTGCTACCGATTATGTTTCTGGTGTCGCCAGAGGTTGAATATCGTCCTTCGTCGGTGGAGCCTGAAATACGGTTCCACATAGACGCTCGGTTGTTGCTGTGGCTGCGGCTGTTGCTGGAGCTCCCTCGTTGGTTTTGACGCATCGTTTTTTGGTTGCCCGCGTATAACTTTGAAATGCGGACAACCTCTTCCCAGGAGTCTGGGACGCCATCTTTCCCTTGAAGGGTGTGTTGTAGGCCATCGTCGTTGACGTTGGCTAGGAAGGAGGTCCGAGTTGCCTCGTCCCCCGTCCTTAGTTGGAGCGCCTCTTTGTTGAACCGCACGATAAAGTCTTCGAGCGGTTCGGTGTCTCTCCGTTTGCACAGAGAGATATGGCTTTTGTCGCGCTTGTGGTGACGCTGCTGGCTAAAATGGAGTGAAAATTTGTCGATCAGCTGTTCGTAATTGTCGATGCTTCTGATGGGGAGGTTGTCAAACCAGACCCTGGTGGCTCCGGTAAGTGTCTGGGCAAACATGTGGCACCAGACGGGTAGGGTCCATCCGATGACGGCCCCGGCTTGATTAAAGATGCCGAGGTGGTCGTCTGGGTCGGTGAGGCCGTCATATATTCTGACGTTGGCCGGGAGGCGTTGCCTCGGTGGTATTGGTGCTTGTGAGATTCGCCTTGTAAACTTGGATTTGTCAGCGAAGGCCGTTGGCCTGTAGGGGAGTGACAGGTTTGTAGTGGCGTTGTCGTTGTATCTGTTTAGCCTCTCCCGTCTGTGATATGGGCTGTCACGGTAGTCCCTAGAGGCGTCGTCTTCCCATGAACTTTCGCATAGTCGTCGTTGTCGAACTGGTTGTGCTCTGCACGGGCCTGGTTCATAGGGGGTTGCCCTGGACCTTCCCCGTGACGGGCAGCAGCGGTCGTTCGTGCGGGTTGCTTGGAGGAGGAACCCATAATAGCCTTGCCAGTGCGTCGGCGGCGTTCCAGCTGGGCGTCCAGAATTTGTTTATAGCGTTCGTACCAGTCATTATTCAGGGCGTCGATCTCCTCCTCGGTTGGAGGTGCTGGATCGGTGAGTTAGAGTTCTAGGTTTCTGGGGGTGACGACGGGGTGTTGTTGATTGTTGTCGTGGTCCCCAGATGTTGGGTGGGATCATGGGGTGACGTCGGTGATGTCCTCGACGACCCTAGAGGGTGTAAACACTCTTGGAGGTGAAGTGGTCATTTTTTAATGTGGATTAATGGGTATATTTAATAAAGCTGTTTTGTTTAGAGTATTTGTGGTAAGGCCACGGATGGCGCCAATGAAGAAACACGGATCCCGGCTATCGCGCAAATGCTAACCCGGGTGGTGATTCTACGGTATTTTGTAAAGAGAGTGTGTTTATAAAATATGTGTAGGTCTAAAGACAAGACCAAGGAGTTTAGAAGACTACCGATTAGAAGAGCCAAGCCTCTAAAAGTTAGTGAAATAAACAAAGGGGTTGAAGAAGGTACGAAGGAGTTCGTATTCTTCTTGATTGAAAGTATATGTGATATCAGATGTCAATAAAAGGAGAAGGAGCTTCTCCTTTTATAGTACCTAGACACCACACTTTCTCAGCCCATCCTCTACCCTTGATGGGGCCCGACCCAGGTAGAGGTGTCTCCAAGAATCCGGCCCAAGTTCTCAAGCCCATTTGGTGCAAGTGGGTTTTGATAAAAATGAGAAAGTAAAATGCTAAGGGGGATGTTACCGTCCTGAAGATTGTACACGTGGCGCCCATCGAGTGGACGCTGATGGTCGGCAGACACATGGCACCCGTCTATTGGCAGACCGAGGGCGGTGGATAATCATACCTTTTCTTGGACCTCGAGACAGGTTGAGAAAGCCTGCTGTCAGGAAGATGTCTTGGCTGGGAGGCTACCACGTCGTCGTCCTTTTTGCATGTCAGACTGAGAGCAGGCTCTGATTGGAGAGGAACTCTGACGGGCAGCCTGTTGCATCAGAGATATTTTGTCTGGGGCAGGGGTGTGCCCCTAGGCTGCCCCAAAAGGCATCTTCCAGTTGTGTTGGCGAAGCTTCCTTTGGCTTGTTGGGGAAGCTTCGAAACGTATTGGGTCCGCTGACGTAGAACGGGCAGACGAGCTTGCGCCTGGCGTCGATTGGATGCCAGGTGTATCGCCGACGTAAAACGGGCGGACGAGCTTGCGCCTGGCTTCGATTGGACGCCAGGTGTATCGCCGACGTAGAACGGGCGGGTGGACGCCACACGTTCCGCTGACGTAAAACGGGCGGATGGACGCTAGACGATCCGCTGACGTAAAACGGGCGGATGGACGCCATGCGATACCGGTTCTAGTTGAGCGATGATATGGTATTTGTAATGCTTTGGTACCATATCCCTTCAATTGCTTAATTATTTTTTTTCTTATATAAATAATAATATTAAATACCTAATAATATTTCATTAAATAAAAAAAATTACAAATACTAAAAAAAATTACAAAATACTAAAAAAAAATTAGAAACTAAAAAAAAATAGAAATACTAAAAAAATACAAATACTTATAGATCATATTTTTTCTTGATTTTGGTCTTTTGTTTCAAAGACATTTCCAAGGCTTTGCCGCTTAGGTAGTCTTGCGGCTTCGTGTAAAATTCAAAGTCGCGTTAAAATTGTCGATCCTTTATAAGCTCAACCACCTCTCGGTTTTCTTGGATACGCTGTGTCCCGATGTCGCGTATGTCTTGGAGGCGTTGGTTCATCTCAGAAAATGTCGGGATTAACTCGTTCACTCCTGACGCAGACTCCACCAGGGGGGCTCGAGTAGCCTTTCGACCGGACGGACGGGGTATCTCATCCGCCTCTTCCTCCCTTGCAAAATACGCATTTTCTTCGGCATTTAGGTCAATGAAACGAGCGTCAGACGTAGGCGTTTCGGGATCAACCGAGTCAGAGGTCTTCGACTTCTTTGAAGGCCTCATATTTCTGGCCCTAGATGAAGAAGTTCCAACCGTTGGGCGGACTTTGGACCATTTGGAGCAGTCTTTCAGCAGCCGCCAACACCTCAAGTAATGAAAATTCCCATGGTGTTGTTGGTATTCTTCCAAAGCCGCCTCCAAAATGTTCTCGTCGCTTTGCGTAATTTTCCAACCGTACCGGGTGCGTTGATAAACGGCTTGAAAGTTGGTGCATTTGTTGTTCATATCGGTCAACTTGCCCCAAATTGGAATCCTCGGGGCGGTAGTTTTATTCCCTACCAAGTAGACCAAAAAATACTGTTCGAACTCTTTTCCATTGCGTCCACCGCCGTTCCGACCACCAACTCGACCACGATGACGTCCCAACATTTTCTGTCAAAACCAAAGACAAGACATCAGGATTCTCAACAAGCATGAAACTACTAGCAAACAGAAGTAAATTTGAGAACTGGATTCCATTATGACCATCGGTTCAAACACGAAGTCCACCAAGATTTTGATGCATTTCAACTTATTATTTCGTGTGCACCCGAAATGATACGTCACTCTACATGGTCCCCAAGGCGTGCTCCTAGCTTGACTTTCAAGCCACAAGGTACCCACATTCTATAAAAGGTAAGAATTCCCAAGTGGTAAAACACCCAAGATGTACTATAACAAGTACGAGTGTGCGATGGTGTGTGCGAGCAAGTGCGTGCATTGGAGCATAGAAAGGGAGATGTCCGAATCTTGGACAGATCTCAAGAATGTGCCGAAGCCACTCCAATGTACGCCACTTCCGTGTAAGGATAACAAGTCTCTTTGCCTTCAACTCGAAGATGGAGAATAAAATAAGAACAGTAGATAGATGATGTAAGCATAAATGATAATAATGAATATGATACTAACACCCCGGCAATTTCCCACATAGTACGACTTATATGAATGTGGTTGTCTAGTGTATGCGACTCGGCTATAGACTCGACTATACATGCAGTCCTAGTTCACTATAACCATTGGCTCTGATACCAATCTGTCACACCCTCAAATTCCACATGCAGGGTTTTACCACGAGGCGCGTGACAAACCAGGATCCAACGGATGGATGTTTATACTCGGGACGAGATTCCTTTCAACAAGGGGATGATGTGACAGTTGGAAAATTTTTCTTTCTTTTCATCGCTTCCATTTCGGTTTCGAGTAATTTTTGGGACGGAAGTTCTTTCAACGGGGGGATGATGTGACACCTGGCAAACTCCGGTTAATAACTTTCATCAAACTAGTAAGTCTACCCAAGCGAGTCATGCATATTACATACGTAACTGGGTCGGTTGATTCGTTATGATGGTTCGGGAATCATTGGGAGTCGGTCCATAACCATGTGTACAAGGATTTGGTGATTTGTAGAATCACCGGGTTAATGCACACACGCAAGTCTCGAGTCCCGGGAATTGGTGAACGAGTATAAACGTGTTAGTTATCGTGCTTTATATGTTTATAATCATTATATGACTTGTCGGTATGTGAATACGTGCTTATATGTGTTAAAATAGTGTTTAACGCGCAAAAAACCCGAAATCACGTACTGGTGATTACAACATGCATTTACGCCTACTCACTAGTTTATAGGTTATTACAACATGCATTTACGCCCTATTCACTAGTTTATAGGCAATTACACCTACTCACTAGTTTATATGCGATTAGAACTAGCAATTAGGCCCTACTCGCTAGTTTTACATGCGAGTAGGAGCCCTAATCGCCAGTTGCAGACTCCTACTCACCTGCAGCGTATGTGACGACTAGAAACGCCTATAAATACCACCCTTGTGTTTCCAAACATTATTATTGAAGCCCTAACTCACCCCAAAGCTATCCCACACCATAACCAACCTCTTGAACACGTTTTTGCCCTAGAATTCATCCTTTCAAGCTTATACATCATTCTTTAGCAAAATCTAAGGTGTGTCATCCATCTTAAACCTTTGTAAAGTTGTTATTTTGCTCCCTAAAGGTCCAGACCTGGTTTCTTAATGTTTGTGTCTTTGAAAACCCATTAAAAACAGTTTCTAAACAAGTATAGTCCTTCATTATGTGTTTTATGTGGTGTAATCATGCAAGATAGGATTTTTATGATTTAAACATGTGGATTCTTGTGTATTTGGTATGTTTCTGAAATAAATAGGTTGTTAGCATGATTATTGATGACGTTTGAAGGTTCATAGTTGTGTATTGTTGATAATAGGCATTTTGAAAAAATGACACAATGCTGAAGAAAAAAGACAAAATGAATTGAGCCACAATGAATTGAAAAAATGACACAATGAATTGAAAAAATGACACAATGATGAAAATAAGAAAAAGACACAATGGTACATAAAAGACACAATGATATAACACATATTCTAAAAACTACAAGCTAAAACCCCAAAAAACGAAGACCTAAAAACAAACGTCGTAGGGTTCGATAAGACGATTTCAATGCCGCTTGAATGAGTTCAATACTTCAATTGGAGTCCGTTTAGTACCCTTCCTACGACTTTCTATTTTTCTTTCATTGTGTATTTGATCCTAACCCTTGTATATGGTTATTTAAAAATACCCATCCTGACCCATTTGTTTTTTTTTTTGACATACCCATCCTGACCTACTTACTTATTTCCTACAATTAAAATTACCCATCCTAACCCCCTTGAAAATTATACTAAACCCATTTTAACCCACAAGGTCAAATTTTAAACCCAAAACAACCCAAACTCAACTAGATGGGTTGAAATTGCCAGGTCTATATATTATATAGTAAAACTAGCTGATTACCCCGAAAGTGTCCCGGGATTGAAAAATCTAATATTACTTAATAAAAAAAGATAAAAGAAGTAAACAGTCTCAACCTCTTTTAATGTTAAAGAAAGTTGTTCTAATGTTTATACTATCAAAATGGGTTCCCATGCTGCATTCCCAGCAGATTAAAAAATCTCAACCTCTTTTAATGCTAAGCATATCGTTATAGGACATGAACATGGGCAATTCATATATGTAATAGTAGGTTCAAAAACATATATATTATCATAACATGATTAGTGACTTGCCTATATATGATTAAGAAATTACCTAAATACATTGTGTTTTTTCTGCGTGAACAAAAACTCACTAAAAACATTTTTTTCGTTTTTGTATAGCACTATATATGGTGCTCGTTGGAAAGATAATAAAACGATCGTTAATTTGGTGTAATTTTTTTTTTCAAAAAAATGTCATACATAAAAATTACTAACGTTTAAAAATTGTGAGCGGAAAATAAGAAAAAAATAAAGATAAAAATATTAATTAACATATTTGAAATTTTAAAATAATTAATAGTTCATTAACATTTAAAAAAATGTGAGAGGAAAATAAGGAAAAGATATTAATTAACATGTTTGAAATTTTAAGATAATATAGATATAAATTTTATTTAAAAATACAAAATAAATAAATTTAAAGAAAGCTTCACATGATGCCACATGACACATTCAATGGAGGGTTGAGGCCTCCATTAAATGCCACCTCGTACGAACTCAATTATTTTATTATAAGTTATTATTATTATATATTATAGATAATATATTGTTCATTTCGGTTGCATTAAATTCCACACAAAAAATAACTGATTTCCGATAAGCTAATTCCGGAAACGCATCCCAACAGAAACACGAGTATAACATATACATCTCACATATTTTGAAAGAGGCATAACAAATCCGCATGCTTTCATTGTATAGCAAATATATGATTACCAGCTTATACTCCGGGAGCGTCCCGGGTTGATAAATCTAAGTAAAGTGAATAAAATTAGAAGTATCTAAACTATAAAAATAACATCTATGTATCAACTTACATTAGATACTTTAAAAAAAATACCAAAAGATCAATTTCACCTTACAAAATCAACATCTAAAAGAGAATATTAAGATCCCAAGCACTTCAAGGGGACAAAGATTGTTTAGCACCAATACATTCAGTCAAAGGTCTTTAACTGCATACAATAAGATTTGAGCTATTTCAGAATATGGTAGAAAAATAAAACATAGCAATTACCTGTTGGAGAGCGTCCCGGGTTGAAATATCTAATATGACATAATAAAATATCTAATATGACAACATAATTAATGACTTGCCAATATATGATTAATGAATATTATTATTATTATTATTATTATTATTTTAAACAAATCTCTGCCATAAGTTATCATATTTTAATATAAAAAAAGGGTAATTGGGTCGGGTATCACCTAATCCCAGGCCCGACCCAAACCCACAATTTTTTTTTAAACTAATTCCAAACCTGACACAATACATTTCGGGTTACAAAAAATAGTCGTTTTTTTCTCCGTTTTTTATATAGCACTATGGTACTCGTTGGAAAGATAATAAAACGCTCGTTAATTTGGTTTATTTTTTTCTTTAAAAAATCTCGTGTATAAAAGATATTAACGTTTAAAAGTTATGGGAGGAAACATTAGAGATAAAAATCTAATTTTGTTTTTAAATTTTAAATTATTATTTTCCTAAAATAAAGGCCTTGCCATATGGGATGACACATGGCACACTCAATAAAGAGAATACCCTCTTTGAATGCCATGTCATTAAAATGGCTTTGGTTTATTATATGTATAGATAGATATTAGAAGGGGACGATACTAACTTGTTATAGGGCATTTTATTCTTTTTCTCCCGCAAACTGGCAATGTCAGAACTTGGATCCTTCTTCATCTTCTTTCTAAGGGCATGTGTAGTGGTAAGTTATGGGGTGCTATGTTTGTCACACCCCCAAAATCCACTTGCGGAGTTCTACCGCGAGGTGCATGACAAACCAGGATCCAAACCAACGATCACAATAAACAAATCTAAATGAATATAAATGCAATTTCAAAACATAGTTTAAAATTCCGTTTACAGCGGAAGCTTATTCAAAAACAGTATCTCAACAATGAAACAATAGTTCAACGTTCATAAGACCATGCAACCCTAGTTAGACGCCGTGCAGACGCGTGCGCCCTAGTCCAGTCGTGCTACCTTAGCGACCTGAGAAAACATGTAAAAGTTTACGTCAGCACAAAAATGCTGGTGAGTTTACAGGTTTTGTATCCAAGTACCAAGTCCACCTGTCCATACTATAACAAATCGAAAACCAGTATACGCTAGCTAGGCGTACGTTTTGTTACTACCACGATTGGAAAACCATTACTAACTCGAATACCAGATGTTATGCCCGAAAAGTACCAGTTGTTCCTGTTGTTCCTGTTTGAGACAATATGCACTCGCCCGGCCCTCCAAGCCGACGAGCGGGGTTGGTCACTCCCAATAGCGCTATTCACATTTCCCCGTTGTGCAAACCCGCACATTCATGGTTTCCCCCGGGACTTCCAAGATCGTGTAGTACACAATAGAAACCCATAGTATGACAGTAGTTACCAAACAATCGTTTTAACACATGTTTTCTCCCCCGAAAGTATAAAACCAGTTTAAAAGAGGGGCCGTAAACTCACCTTAAGTTGCGTTACTCCTTAACCCGAGTAAACTCAGCTGCTATGCTAGTCCCGTAAAGCGGCGACCTAACATATGACAGTTACAAGTACTTAGACTAATAACCCGCAGGTTAATTAGTCCCTAGATGTCCAGACCATAACCAAGTTCGTTTGAAAACACCGTGACTGTTTAACTGACCCAAAGTACAAGACTTGACATCCCATTGGTGACCCGAGACTCCCCGTGTTATGTTTACGCTCTTAAACAGACAATCATGCAATCACACTTAACATACGTTAACGCACAACAAGTTATAGCACATAGTTCACGTATCACCGAATTACATCCAAACATATGTTACCAAGTTATCATATATGTTACGAGGTTCCTAGCATGTTACTATATGTCAAATCGGGTCTCGGAATGCTAATTTACACTTATAACAGTAGTACACGCGATTAGGAAACGTAAACTAGCATTTAGGACTGATTGCATATAAGTTCATGTGATTAGGGCTGATTGCATATAAGTTCACGTGATTAGGGCTGATCGCATGTAAGTTCATGCGATTTGGGGCTGATCGCATGTATGTTCATGCGATTTGGCCCTGATTGCATGTAAAACTGGCGATTAGCAATCCTAATCGCCTATAACCTTGCTGTTCCAGTTTTTCGCGCGTTTAACGCTCCAAATCAGATCCAGAACGTGTGTAACTACCCAATATCATCCCAAACACTATCCTAAACATGTTTCAACCAAAACTCTTCGTTTTGCCTCGTATTATCAGCCCTGCATGCAATCACGTAATCCAAACACCATTCACATAGCATGCAATCATCATACTAACATGCATAACAATAACCCTATAATCAATTACTCAGATATCATCATCATAACATTAATATTATTCTGATTTAACCTAATAACATGTTAATCCATCATTATGAATCATAAAAACCCTAGCTTCCTAATCATAAACACCCATAACACATGTATACTAGTTATAATCCGATTAACAACCCTTATTAACGATTTTCAGAAAGCTTTTTCGTTTTAGAACAGGTCTGGACCATTAGGGATTGATTAAAAACGTTTATAAAGATTCATGGATGGAAACCAAACCTTAGAATTGTGAAAGAATGAAAGATTATGCTTGAATCCTTGTGTTTTGATCAAAAATCGCGTTCCAGAGGTTGTGTGTGTGTTGGGGCAGGTTATGGGACGACTAGGGTTTGTATAATGAAGTTTATGAGGTCAAGTATGGTATTTATAGTCGTTTTTAGTCGTCCAGCACGTAACATGCGATTATGCAGCTTTACACGCGATCAGGAAGCCTAATCGCATGTAATTTCATGCGATTGGGGCCTAATCGCATGAACAGTCATGCGATCAGTCCCCTAATCGCCCCTAAGGTCCCCAGTCGCCCCACCTATAGGCGATTGGGCTATCCTGATCGCCTATAGGGGCCTGTTTCGTGTGTTTTGCGCGTTAAACCCCGTTTTAACATATGTTAACACATATTTACGTACCGACAAGTCACATAATGATTGTAAACACATAACATAAGTAAATACACATATTCACACTCGTTCACCAATTCCCGGGACTCGAGACTCGTATGTTCCGTATGCCCTGACGATCCTACCGATCGTCACCGTTTGTACACTTGGTTAAGGACCGACATCTAATGAACCTCTAGACCAACATCCAATGATCCTCTAGACTAAACCGATAGTTCCCGAACCATAACCCGACTTAACTAACCCAGTTAAGTACAATATACGCGTGACTCGCTAAGGTAGACTTTTATCTATACAACGTTGTTAACCAGAATTTGCCGGGTGTCACATCATCCCCACGTTAAAAGAATTTTCGTCCCGAAAATTGCACAAGTACCAAAAGAACAAAAGAAGTAACGAAGGAAATAAACAAAAGATAGGAACCAAAAGAGAGATTTACCCGAGTTGTCACATCATCCCCACGTTAAAAGGAATCTCGCCCCGAGATTCATTCAGCTGCAGAAGAGACATGTCTCGACTCGAACGCTTCTTTAGGAAAAAGATGAGGATACTTAGACTTCATCTGATCCTCCCGTTCCCACGTATACTCCGGTCCCCGGTTCGAGTTCCACCGAACCTTAACGATACGAATCTTGCTGTGACGTAGGCTACGAATCTTGTAATCAAGGATCTCCACAGGTTCTTCCACAATCCGAAGACGATCATCAACCTTGATCTCTTCTAGTGGAACGATGAGAGACTCGTCAGCCAGACACTTCTTCAAGTTTGACACATGGAAGACGTTATGTACGTTACCGAGCTCCGTCGGTAAATCAAGACGATATGCCACCGGTCCAATCCGTTCCAGGATCGTAAATGGTCCGACATACCGTGGGTTGAGTTTGCCACGCTTCCCAAAGCGTATGACTTCCTTCCACGGTGAGACTTTTAGAAGTACTTTGTCATTGACTTGGAATTCCAATGGTTTGCGACGCTGATCGGCATAACTCTTTTGCCGGTCCCGTGCCGCTGCCAACCGGTTACGAATCTGTACGATCTTTTCCGAAGTTTCGTACACTAGTTCAGGCCCAGTGAGTTGACTCTCACCCACTTCAGCCCAACAAAGAGGAGAACGGCATTTCCGTCCGTACAGTGCTTCGAACGGAGCCGCCTTGATGCTCGTGTGATAACTGTTATTGTACGAGAATTCTACTAACGGTAGATGAGCTTCCCAACCCTTGCCAAAATCGATCACACATGCCCGCAGCATGTCTTCTAAAGTTTGAATCGTGCGCTCACTCTGACCGTCAGTCTGTGGATGATAAGCCGTACTCATGTCTAGTTGGGTACCCAAAGCCTTGTGCAAAGACTTCCAGAAGTGAGAAGTAAAATGGGAGTCACGATCCGAGATAATAGAAACTGGTACCCCGTGCTTAGAAACAATTTCCTTCAAATAAAGACGAGCCAAACGATCCATGGTGTCGGTCTCCTTAATAGCAAGAAAATGAGCTGATTTCGTCAACCGGTCGACAATCACCCATTTCTTGTCATTCCCGCTTGGTGATTTAGGAAGTTGTGTGACAAAATCCATAGTAATCCGTTCCCATTTCCATTCCGGGATTTCAGGTTGTTGCAAGAGACCCGACGGTTTCTGGTATTCCACCTTGACCTTAGCACAGGTCAAGCATTTGCTCACGTATGAGGCTATATCCGACCTCATGTTTGGCCACCAGTAAAGCACCTTCAGATCTTGGTACATCTTATCCGAACCAGGATGAATAGAATACCGGGACTTATGAGCCTCATCAAGGACAAGCTCCCGTAGTCCCCAAAATAAAGGAACCCATATGCGTTCTGCGAAGTAGTGCAGGCCATCAGGCCTTCGCTCGAGGTGCTTGTCGGCACCGTGCATAGTTTCAGCTTTAAGGTTTTCCTCCTTCAAAGCTTCCAACTGAGCAGAACGGAGTTGATCAGGTAGGGATGAATGAATGGTGAGCTGCAACGCCCGAACGCGACGAGGTTTAGTAGATTCCTTCCTGCTCAAGGCGTCTGCTACCACATTCGCCTTGCCAGGATGGTACTTAATAGCACAATCATAGTCGTTCAAAAGTTCGATCCAACGACGCTGCCGTATGTTCAAATGTTGTTGGTCGAAAATATGTTGGAGACTCTTGTGATCGGTGTAGATGGTGCATTTGGTACCGTACAAGTAATGTCTCCAAATTTTCAACGCGAATACCACGGCACCCAACTCCAAGTCATGGGTGGTGTAGTTCTTCTCGTGCACCTTGAGTTGACGAGAAGCATACGCGATCACTTTCTCGCGTTGCATCAACACGCAACCGAGACCATGAATAGAAGCATCACAGTAAACAACAAAATCATCAGGACCCTCAGGTAAAGACAAAATAGGAGCCGAACACAGTTTAGACTTTAGTTCCTCAAATGCGGACTCTTGTGGTTCACCCCAGTCGAATTTCCTATCCTTCTGAGTGAGAGTGGTGAGGGGTTGAGCAATCTTCGAGAACCCCTGAATGAAACGACGATAGTAACCCGCAAGGCCTAGGAATTGCCGCACCTCAGTTGGCGTCTTTGGTGCTCCCCAGTCCTTGATCGCTTCGATTTTAGCTGGATCGACATGAATTCCTAGTTCATTAACCACATGTCCTAGGAACTGAACTTCGCGTAACCAATAGTCACAATTTGAGAACTTGGCGTAAAGTTGTTCCCGTCGCAAGAGTTCCAAAACTAACCGCAGATGTTCCCCGTGTTCGGTCTCGTTCTTGGAGTAGATCAGAATGTCATCAATAAACACAATGACGAATTTGTCAAGATATGGTTTACAGACGCGGTTCATCAAGTCCATGAAAACCGCCGGTGCGTTCGTGAGACCGAAAGGCATGACCAAGAATTCGAAATGGCCATAACGTGTTCGAAAGGCAGTCTTGGCAACGTCAGCCTCCCTGACGCGCAGCTGGTGATAACCGGACCTCAAGTCGATCTTGGAATAATAACTAGAACCCTGAAGCTGGTCGAATAGATCATCAATACGTGGAAGAGGGTAACGGTTCTTGACGGTCAATTTGTTCAGTTCTCTGTAGTCTACACACAATCGGAAACTTCCATCCTTCTTCTTAACAAATAAAATCGGGGCTCCCCAAGGGGAAGAACTTGGTCGGATGAAACCCTTGTCCAAGAGTTCCTGTAACTGACTAGACAATTCCTGCATCTCGGGAGGTGCAAGACGGTAGGGGGCCCGAGCAATAGGAGCAGCCCCTGGTACAAGATCAATACCGAACTCGACTTGACGATGAGGAGGAAGACCAGATAAATCATCGGGAAAAACATCAGGAAACTCGCGTACCACCGGAATGTCGTCGATTTTCTTCTCATCACAAGAGGAAACAGATAAAAGCGCCAAAACGGCTGGATAACCCTTTCGAAGACACTTAAGGGCTTTCATGCTAGAGATGATGTTTAGCGGAACACCACCCTTGATACCGTACACAGAGAGGAATTCTCCATCAGGGAGAGGAATCCGAATAACCTTATCGTAACAGACAATCTCCGCGCGATACAAAGATAACCAATCCATTCCTACCACAACGTCAAAACTACCCAAAGGTACCGGTATAAGGTCGATGGGGAATGATAAACCCGACAACTCTAATTGACACTCCCGAAGGACACTAGTAGCTTCAATCGTTTTACCGTCAGCCAACTCAATAATATACTTGTTTTCTAATGGTACGGGTACTACATCTAGCAGTCGACTAACATCCATGGATACAAAACTCTTGTCGGCACCAGAATCAAATAACACGCTAACAGAACGATTATTGAGAAGAAACGTACCGGTGACTGTGTCAGGGTCCTGTCTAGCCTCAGCGGCTCCAATGACGAAGGCACGTGCATTTCTGCCGCCGCCCCCGTTGTTCCCATTACCGTTGTTCCCACCCTGTTTCAGTTTTGGGCAATCCTTCTTGTAATGCCCAGTGTCACCACAGTTGTAGCATCCTTGTTTTCCTGTAGTCCCCTGAGTAGTCGAAGCTGAGTTAGTAGTCGGGGCCTGAGTCGATGGAAGTGTAACCCGACAATCTTTAGCATAATGCCCAATCCGCTGGCAGCGGTGACAACGGTTACTGTCGCAGTTCCCTTGATGATGGCGTCCACACTTGTTGCATTTGGGCAGTTTTCCCGCATAACCACCCTGCTTGTTACCCGAAGAAGAAGAAGAACCCCCATTGTCGAACCTCTTATTCTGCTGTGCTGGCCCAGATCCCTTCCCGTCATTTTCCCACTTGCGCTTGTTGTTCTCTGGGGCCTTAACAGTCGAACCCTTCGCAGGCAAAATACCCTCATTCACCTTTAAGTTGGTCATCCTATGAGCCGATCGAACCACCTCTGCGTATGTAGGATGATTTCCCGCAGCCACTAATCCTGCAATTTCCGGTACTAACCCCAAGACATAGTGTTCAATCCTACGGTATTCTGGCACATGCAGATCGGGACACAGCACTGCCAACTCATTCCGCCTCACAGTATACTTCTCAATTTCCGACCCAGTCATCTTGAGGTTCCACACCTCATGCTCCAGCTTCTGTACCTCTTCCCTCGGACAATACTCACGCTTCAGCAACTGCACAAAATTCTCCCATGGCATAGCATATGCCTCCCCAATACCCATATTCTGGGTGATGCCATTCCACCAATTCAATGCCACATCCTGGAATAACGCAGCAGCATACTTTACCCGATCTTCTGGGAGACAGTTACACATCAGAAATACTGACTCCACTTTCTCCAACCACCTAAGCAAGCTCACCGCACCCTCAGTGCCAGAGAATTCCTGGGGCTTACAGTCCCGAAACATCTTGTAGGTGCACATGGGTGGGGGTGGGTCAACAGGACCACCTGAAATGAAACGTATGAGAAACCACGAATAACGTAAACAAGGTTCACCAATGAGGCAAAGAAAATGGATAAATCAACTTACCACCACCGTTGTGCCCTAACTGAAAGGCAGCTTGGAGCAAGTTGTTCAGATCAGCCTGCGATAGGTTAATACCTCCACCACGACCACCAGCACCACCGCGACCACCACCACGTCCACCATTGCGACCACCTCCACGTCCTCCTCGTACTCCAGACATGATTCTGGCAGAAAGAACGAGAAAATTTAGTTTCGCAGTTAAAGATAACCACTAATGTTCACAAGATCAAAGCTAGATCCAATCCAGGACTATCCCCTCAAACCCAGAGCTCACTAGGGCTTCCATGCATTTCGTTTTATGATTTTGTGTGCACCCAAAATGATAAACCGCTCTACATGGTCCTCCCAGTGTTCTCCTAGTTCAAAGTTCAAATCACCGAACATAGACTCTTAGCTACACACCGTAATACTACGGTAGTTTATGACAAGTGTTTCTATTGGAGTGCGAAAGGGAGATGTCCGAGCCTTGGACAAATCTCAAGAGCACACGAGTTACTCCAATAGACTACACTGCCTAGAAAACAAGTAACCCAACCTAAGATAGAACGGATGATGTAACGTAGAAAGACCAATGATTTAGAGACACCCCGACAAGACCATACGTAAACCACTATAACGTTTAGTACCATGTGATCGTCTAGTGTGTGCGACTCGGCTATAGACTAGACTCTACATGCAGTCCTAGTTCACTATAACCATTGGCTCTGATACCAATCTGTCACACCCCCAAAATCCACTTGCGGAGTTTTACCGCGAGGTGCATGACAAACCAGGATCCAAACCAACGATCACAATAAACAAATCTAAATGAATATAAATGCAATTTCAAAACATAGTTTAAAATCCCGTTTACAGCGGAAGCTTATTCAAAAACAGTATCTCAACAATGAAACAATAGTTCAACGTTCATAAGACCATGCAACCCTAGTTAGACGCCGTGCAGACGCGTGCGCCCTAGTCCAGTCGTGCTACCTTAGCGACCTGAGAAAACATGTAAAAGTTTACGTCAGCACAAAAATGCTGGTGAGTTTACAGGTTTTGTATCCAAGTACCAAGTCCACCTGTCCATACTATAACAAATCGAAAACCAGTATACGCTAGCTAGGCGTACGTTTTATTACTACCACGATTGGAAAACCATTACTAACTCGAATACCAGATGTTATGCCCGAAAAGTACCAGTTGTTCCTGTTGTTCCTGTTTGAGACAATATGCACTCGCCCGACCCTCCAAGCCGACGAGCGGGGTTGGTCACTCCCAATAGCGCTATTCACATTTCCCCGTTGTGCAAACCCGCACATTCATGGTTTCCCCCGGGACTTCCAAGATCGTGTAGTACACAATAGAAACCCATAGTATGACAGTAGTTACCAAACAATCGTTTTAACACATGTTTTCTCCCCCGAAAGTATAAAACCAGTTTATAAGAGGGGCCGTAAACTCACCTTAAGTTGCGTTACTCCTTAACCCGAGTAAACTCAGCTGCTATGCTAGTCCCGTAAAGCGGCGACCTAACATATGACAGTTACAAGTACTTAGACTAATAACCCGCAGGTTAATTAGTCCCTAGATGTCCAGACCATAACCAAGTTCGTTTGAAAACACCGTGACTGTTTAACTGACCCAAAGTACAAGACTCGACATCCCATTGGTGACCCGAGACTCCCCGTGTTATGTTTACGCTCTTAAACAGACAATCATGCAATCACACTTAACATACGTTAACGCACAACAAGTTATAGCACATAGTTCACGTATCACCGAATTACATCCAAACATATGTTACCAAGTTATCATATATGTTACGAGGTTCCTAGCATGTTACTATATGTCAAATCGGGTCTCGGAATGCTAATTTACACTTATAACAGTAGTACACGCGATTAGGAAACGTAAACTAGCATTTAGGACTGATTGCATATAAGTTCATGTGATTAGGGCTGATTGCATATAAGTTCACGTGATTAGGGCTGATCGCATGTAAGTTCATGCGATTTGGGGCTGATCGCATGTATGTTCATGCGATTTGGCCCTGATTGCATGTAAAACTGGCGATTAGCAATCCTAATCGCCTGTAACCTTGCTGTTCCAGTTTTTCGCGCGTTTAACGCTCCAAATCAGATCCAGAACGTGTGTAACTACCCAATATCATCCCAAACACTATCCTAAACATGTTTCAACCAAAACTCTTCGTTTTGCCTCGTATTATCAGCCCTGCATGCAATCACGTAATCCAAACACCATTCACATAGCATGCAATCATCATACTAACATGCATAACAATAACCCTATAATCAATTACTCAGATATCATCATCATAACATTAATATTATTCTGATTTAACCTAATAACATGTTAATCCATCATTATGAAACATAAAAACCCTAGCTTCCTAATCATAAACACCCATAACACATGTATACTAGTTATAATCCGATTAACAACCCTTATTAACGATTTTCAGAAAGCTTTTTCGTTTTAGAACAGGTCTGGACCATTAGGGATTGATTAAAAACATTTATAAAGATTCATGGATGGAAACCAAACCTTAGAATTGTGAAAGAATGAAAGATTATGCTTGAATCCTTGTGTTTTGATCAAAAATCGCGTTCCAGAGGTTGTGTGTGTGTTGGGGCAGGTTATGGGACGACTAGGGTTTGTATAATGAAGTTTATGAGGTCAAGTATGGTATTTATAGTCGTTTTTAGTCGTCCAGCACGTAACATGCGATTATGCAGCTTTACACGCGATCAGGAAGCCTAATCGCATGTAATTTCATGCGATTGGGGCCTAATCGCATGAACAGTCATGCGATCAGTCCCCTAATCGCCCCTAAGGTCCCAGTCGCCCCACCTATAGGCGATTGGGCTATCCTGATCGCCTATAGGGGCCTGTTTCGTGTGTTTTGCGCGTTAAACCCCGTTTTAACATATGTTAACACATATTTACGTACCGACAAGTCACATAATGATTGTAAACACATAACACAAGTAAATACACATATTCACACTCGTTCACCAATTCCGGGACTCGAGACTTGTATGTTCCGTATGCCCTGACGATCCTACCGATCGTCACCGTTTGTACACTTGGTTAAGGACCGACATCTAATGAACCTCTAGACCAACATCCAATGATCCTCTAGACTAAACCGATAGTTCCCGAACCATAACCCGACTTAACTAACCCAGTTAAGTACAATATACGCGTGACTCGCTAAGGTAGACTTTTATCTATACAACGTTGTTAACCAGAATTTGCCGGGTGTCACAATGTTAGCCTATAGCGTCCGGGAACACCGCCCCCTCCCCGAGAGCTATAGGGCGTTATGGTCGAGGAGCGTTTTGGTTATAACGGGCGTTTTGGCTTTGGTTTGCGTGAGAATCTTCAATTTGACCGTTGAACGGTCATTAAGCTTTAAAAAAAATAAAAAGACAATCGTGGGAGGTTTATATATATACATACACATCCACATACAAACATACAAACATACATTCTCATCCATATCCATATACAAATTAACACACACACACACACACACACACTTTCTATTTTTTTACCACAAGAGAAGAGATGAATCCATTCGGTAGAGGTGGTTTCGGGTTTGGTTCCCAAACTACTGGCGACAACACCCGACCCATAGCTCCGGGTTCAGGTTCAAACCCACAAACTTTTATGAACCTGTTAAACCAACCCTATAATTGGGACCCGAACATGTATAACATTAACATGGGAGGGGGTTTTGGGCTACCCATGGGAGGTGGGTTTGGCTCAACACAAGTGTTTGGGACATCTCAAATGTCCGGGTCCTCAAATGCTTGGCAAGACTCACAGTCGGTTCCGGAGACACAACCTCCGGTGCAAGAGCAAGAGGAAGATCCCATGCGACCAACCGGGCGAGGAAAACCGACTCACAAAAGGAAAGAGACACAAACACGCGTAAAAAAAACGTACAACCATGGGATGACGTCTCAGAGGATCCTATTGTTGGTAAGATATATATTTTTTGTTATGTTATGTATTTTTTACATATATTTTTTAAACGGGCACTTATATATTTTTTTGGTTTGTTTCTTAGCGAACTATCAAAACAAAGGAGATTTTTGGAGAAGAGTCCGAACAATATTTTTTGGACTAGTCGGTAAGGGATAGAACTATCGGGAGAACGATTCGATATCGGACAAGTGGACTGATATCAACTTTAAATGCACAAACTTTCAAGGTATTTATCAACGCACCCGGTTTGGGTGGAAAACTGGCCAAAGCGACGAGCAGATTTTGGAGGCGGCTTTGGATGAATACAAACAAGAATACGGGAATTTTCCGTACTTGAGGGTTTGGCACCTGCTGAAAGACTGCTCCAAATGGCACACCGTCCGCCCAACGGTTGGAACTTCTTCATCTAGGGCCAGAAAGAAGTCGAAGACCTCTGAGTCGGCTGATACCGGGACCCCTACATCTGACGCGCGTTTCGTCGACCTAAACGCCAAAGAAAATGTGTTTTTTGCAGGGGAGGAGGGGGCGGAGGAGATACCTCGTCCGACCGGTCGACGGGCTGCTCGAGCCGCACGGGCGGACTCTTCGTCGTCGGGGGTGAACGAGTTAATCCCGGCGTTTGCTGAGATGAACCAGCGGCTCCAAGACATACGCGACATCGGGGCACAGCGTATCCAAGAAAACCGAGAGGTGGTTGATATTATGAGGGATCGACAATTTGAGCGCGACTTTGCATTTTACACGCAGCCGCACGACCACCTAGAAGGCAAGGCTTTGAAAATGTGTTTGAAGCAAAAGGCCAAAATCGAGAAAAAATATAACCTATGAGTATTTGTATTTTTTTTAGTATTTGTAGTTTTTTAAGTATTTGTATTTTTTTTAGTATTTGTATTTTTTTTAGTATTTGTAATATTTTTAGTATTTGTAATTTTTATATATTTAATGAAATATTTAAACTATTTAATATTATTATTTAAATAAGAAAATAATAATTTAACCAATGATTACCCAATCATTTATAAAGCCTCATAATCCCCCTTCCCACTACACCCTCTTTTTCCATAACCCCCTTTCAATTACTTTTTAATATTTTTAATACCCATAACCCTCCCCACCACTACACATACACTAATACGTTCCTTCAATCTTTGCATCAGTTAAAATTAAAACTTAAACCATCAGTGGTAACTGAAAATGAATGAAAGGGCAGTTAAGTAACGAAAACATAGGAGCTTACACATCCATGCCAATTGCCTGGATAGCAGCATAGAGGAAATGATCAATGACACCAAGGTTGATCTGTAAAATGAAAGAAGTATAATTGGTAATGTTCTTAAGAACATAAAAGAAATCTAAAAAAAACTTTATAGTTACCACTAAAGAAAATTTAGTAACAGATGAAAACAAACGAGCATAGAGAAAGGGAAATTCCCAATAGCTGTGAAGTTTTCAAACTCCTTCTTGAGTTGATCCATCTTGATCTTTCTAGTCTTCACATTCCCTCGTTTCTTTCCGCAAGTGCTAACCAAAGCATCTATGAAGTAGTGCACTGAGCGAATTGATGCAGTATGTCTTTGGGAAGTGCTTGCATCAAAGTTGCCATCGCCTTCTTTTCATAGTTATACTTCCTTCTCTGATCCTCAGTCATGTCTTCCAAAGAGATCAGAATGTTTGAATTTTCAACCATCGGCCTGCTGTACTCGTTTTCTATGGCTGCCCACACAAGTCCATCGATACCCTCAACATGAGTCTTGAATCTGCCTTTCCAGCTGTGGTAGTCGGCCATAAACTGAAGTTTTGGTGCCCTGTTAGAACTACCAGTCTCCAAGTCGCTCAGGAGTACCGAAGACAAATGATGTGTCTGTTGAGTCGCAACAGCTGTGAGTGCCCATGGATTCGTATTCATAACTTGCTGTTGCTGGGCCTGCTGTTGAGCCGCTAGCGCCCACGAATTGGTTCCGGCAACATTAGCTTGAATTTGCTGTTGTTGCATCCGTTGCGCATTATGCTCGGCTGAAAATTGCCAAGGGTTCGTGGGTACATTCATTTGACTGTTAATAGGTTGGTTATATTGTTGTCTAGGTTGATTTAGATGTGCCCATGGGTTTGCCATATGTTAAGGTTCGTTAAAAGTCCGATACTTAGTCAAATTTTGGTTTCAGCATGTTTACACACGAGTAGGAAGCTAATTGCTAGGTTTTCAGGCGATTACAAGGCTAATCGCTAGTAAATGAGGGCGAGTAGAAGCTATCTGGTGTGAACAGTAGTGCGATTAGGAGTTTTGGGGCGATTAGGGTTTGGAGGCGATTAGAAAGCTAATCGCTAGTAAGATCAGGCGAGTAGCTCTCTAATCGTGTGTAGAACTGGCGATTTCAATTCCTAATCACTACCTGGAGTCCTAATTGCTACCTGCAGGTCTGAGACGAACTTTTGCACAAAAATTACCATTTTTGACTCAAAATCTTACCAAAAACGATGTGTTTAATCCCCAAATGATTAGAAAAGTTTCCAAAATACTTTTAGAGCAAACCTTAATAAAAAACACACGTTTTAATCCATTAAAACACACTTAGATTTTGAAAAATGAGGGTTTTTTGTGAAAAACACAAAGTTTCAAAGTTTTATACAAGTTTTTTTTGATAAAAATCACAACTTTAACACAAAAACTACCTGTTTTGACTCGTTTTTGTTATCAAACACTCGTGATAAGAGCCTCGCCTCTAATACCACTTGTAGGATTGACTTTCGGGTCACCCGACAATCACGAGCTTGACTATTCAGAGTGCGGAATCCTCTAAAAAGGTTCGGATAACAGAAATGACAATGAAACAAACACAAACGAGGTATCAACACACACAAAATAAGATCAAAGGTTGTATTGATTAATCAAAACAGAGCACAGGTGTTTACAAGATCAATCTCAGACCTTGGGAAGGGTGTATGGGGGCTGTGTGATGTGACCACTGATGATTAGGGCAATGATTAGATGCTTTTATACCCCTACTACTCGTGCAGAGCCCAGCAGGCGAGTAGGAAGGCTATGTCACATGCAAAACAGGCGAGTAGGAGCTATGCCACATGAAGATCAGAGAGTTAATCGCCTCTTAGTATTCCTAATCGCCCTCAACATCCAAAACCTCCCAAAATGCTTCCAAACACACCCAATCACCCTAAATACTATCCAAACATCGTGTATACTAGCCTAGGGACATCATGTACTAACACTGGGTAGGTGGAGACCAATGTAATTGTTGGATAAACATCTCTTGATTCTCGGCGTTAGCCAAGAGATCACGAAATGAAGGGGCCAAGCGAATGGTTCGTTAAGAGGTGGAAAAGTTTTCAAAAGAAGCGCCTAGCTAGTCCACAAAGGAACCAATGACGTTTATCCTCATCGCTTATGGGATGCTCTATAGCCGCAAGTTAGTCAGCTAAAGCTTTAAATTTGTGACCAAATTCCAAAATCGAAGACGTTCCTTTTTGATGGGGTCGAATGAAGTCTTTAAGATTGTGATTCGTTCAATAAAGGAGTGGCTATAGGCATCGGCTAGGGATTTCCAAACGCATGACCTATAGTTTCGGCCATGGCTTCTTCGGTTAAGGTAGAGTTGATGAGAATAAGGACTTTTTGATCAGCTAATTGCCAAGCAAGGAAGTCGGGATTTGGAACAAGTTTGTCATCGATAGTGGTGGTTTTGGGTGGAGAAGGGGTGTCCACCAGTGACGTGGCCGATGAGTTTGAGGTAAGAGAGGACCAGAGTAATTTGTTTTTCCCATGGGAGATAGTTTGTGGAGGTTAACTTGATGTTAATGAGGTTTAACTTCTATTTTAAGTGTTAAATGAGTTATATAAAAAATATATACATATATATAGGATTTTTTTTAAAAATTAGGCCCTCAAGATTTATAGACCCTGTCCGGTTGGCCTCCTCGGACCACCCCAAAGACGGCCCTGATTCTTACAACCCTTTAAATACAAAATACAAGACAACTAATAAGGAGAGAATTACTCCTCTACACATGGACACAATTGACTACATAATTACATTTTAATACATTGATGAGATAGGAGGATATTGCTCCATGAGTTTTGTTATTTCCTAATGGCATTGTTTCATATCCTTTCAAATTTTTACAAAACAAACATCTCTTTCTCACCCTTAAATTCCCACCTATTCACCCTAGCCACAACCACCCGAGTTTCTCGTTTAGCATGACACATTTCATTAAACATGTGAAATCGAACAACACCCTTTTAATAAATGGGTTAACTCGAACATGGCCACCCATATAAGGGAAAGTCAATCTAAATTTAGGGTGCGGGTAATTTGATTTGCGGCATATTACAAATTAACTAATATTATCGACATACTACTGGCAGACACATCATCTACGAAGTACCGACAACTTTGACAGCATCACCACGTTTTTACCACAAATTTCGAAGGATACTTAGGCTGGTGGGTGTGGAGGGAGGCCCGTCCTAAGAATGGTCTTCCACATCAGCCCAATGGGTCCCATTTGAACAAGTGGTCCATCACCTTCGTCTTATAGATAGAGGCCGTTGGGGGCGAGCCGTCGGGCCGGGACGTCCCCACACCCCTTTGCCTTATGAGCACGCTTTTTTATTGGATGTTCATATGTAATGACTTTCATGCCATTTTAATATACGTATGATATCCCCTTAGTGAGGGTATAAGAAATCGGGGCATATGGATAATGTGATTTCTGATGGAGATTACTGTTACTAACAAATAATCGGTGGATATTACGAGCATAGTGTATAACTAATGGAGTATAAACAACTTTGAGAGTGTCGACTTTTGACGTTTTTTCCAACATATATATTTCGACGTATACTTACCAGCAAGCTCTTTATCGTCTGGTGTCCGTGCACAGACTTTTTAGCTATATTAACCAAACAAACTATAATATTAACTATAATAATGTACTATATTTACATTTAGTTGTTGACAATTATTATACATAAAAAAAATGAGTTACATGTATGTGAAATGTGGATTTTACTCTTTTACAAAATAAAAATTGTTCATTAATCAACGGACAAGCGTTGAGGAAGGCGGAATCGAAGAAAGTGGATTAGCACGCTAAAGCTTGTGCAGAGAACCAACATGTATTTGTCTCCTTGGCCTTTGATACCTTTGGCTCTCTGGCACCAGAAGCTATTCGTTTCTTGACCATGGTCCAAAGAGTTATCCACAACAATGGCTCATCTCCAAAGGGGCAAGGGTTTGTGTTTGGTAGACTAGGATTTACAATTCAGAAAGTGATGGCGGCGCAACTAGAAATAAATACTAGATTGGTTAAAAAAAAAGAGTATATATTTAGATTTGGTAGTGCTCCATATATCCATCATTAATAACATCAGAATCCTAATTTCAAAATCGTCTGTACCCCTTACCCATTCCTTGAAAAAACATTGTTATTATTTTTTTTTAAAAATGTTTAGATTTAGACGAAAACATTATATAAAAAAGAATATAGGACGATTTTGGTAAGTCTTGCATATATTTATATTAGGGTTAGAAGACTTTTGTGTATAAAGCAAAAATCTTTGACTTTTCAATCATCTTGGTTGGATTTTTTAAAAGTTGAAATATGTTGTGTTTATGAGGCGCTGGTGAACATAGTACCCAGTATACCCACCCACCATGATTTCTCTGCAACTTCATCACGCAACAAATCTATCTAACCATCCTATGAAATAAAAAATTCCATTCACTATCTTCAGAATATACACACGTGTATGTACACAATTATATATAGGGATAGGGATGTTAAATAAAAAAAACCAATATTGAGAACTGAATTAAATCCATACAGAAGGCAGTTATAATGTTATATTATGCATCATTTTCTCTCAGCAAATAAAAATAAATCATTCATTTTTTCGATCTTAAAAAGTTTTTATATAAAAGAAAATGATAGAAGTCTTTATCTTTTTAAGATAAACAAATTTCGTTTACTTATATTACATAGCGACACGTCTGAAAGTCATGTGTGTAATTTATATTACATACACATAACCTAAACAAATGTATAAGGTACACGCTTGAAAATTGAAAAAACATAAATAGAAATTAGTTTGATAGTTTTTTATATACTTAAATGTACACATTTGTACGTAGTAAGTACAAAATTGTAAAAATTAGTTTAATACGTTTACCATCTCTTGCTCATGTTTCCCATGCCATTATAGTCCATGCAACATGACCATACATCATACAAGAGGGTATGTGGGTCTCTTATCTCTACATGATTTCCTTTTTTAATGCATTTATTAGTTACTTTGCTTGAGTCTAGTAGTAGTAGGTTAAAAGCCTATAAATGAACTTATTTGTTTTAGTCAGAGTATCAATGGAAATATAAACCAAGTCTAATGCATTTTTTTCAAGAACAGGTAATCTTCAAAATGGAAGAGTGTTTTTGGGTGGTGGATACAAAAATTTATGAAAATAGGTAGGTCGCTGAATGGTTCAGCGACATTCAACAAAGAATTTCAAGGTCTTGCATCCAATACGCGATCTTCTAAGAAGGTCGCTGATTCAATAAGCTACCTTCAAAGAAGGTCGCTGATTGAATAACCTACCTTCTTTGAAGGTCTCTTATTCAATATGCTACCTTCAATCAAAGTCATCAACTTTGAATCGTTTGAATTTATCACCTATGAAGGTCGCTTATTGAATGTGTGATCTTGGTTGAAGGTCGCTTATCTAACGTGTGACCTTGAAATTCTTTTGTTGAAGGTCGCTGAACCATTCAACGACCTACCTACTTTCATAAAAAAATTTATCCACCACCCAAAAACAATCTTCCATCTTGAAAATGACCTATTCTTAAAAAAAATTCCAAGTAATTCTTTGGTCTTCTTTAACCCATTCTAGTTTATTAAAATCCAATTGGAACATAACATTTTCTCAAGTGTTTCATAGTTAGTTCATACTACAGAAATATTATATTTTTATATAGATTCTAACATTTATGAAATATAAATTACACTAGTGGAATGCCCGCGCGTTGCCGCGGGTATGTATTTTTATTCACATTTAAATGCCAAAACTTTATACACCATACTGTCATTTATCCAATCCGATCCGTGCTTGATTTTTATTTGCAACATTTAGTTACACATATGAACCAAAGAGCCTTTAGCCTACTGGTTACAAAGTGTTAAATAATGCTTAGCCTTTTCTTATGGTGATAATTCAAATTCCATTGGTAACAAAAAGTTAATCCATTAAAAAAAAGTTACATGAATTAATCTATTACTTGTTAATGGTTCTAGAGAGCCTTTAGCCTACTGGTTACAAAGTGTTAAATAAGGCTTAGCATTTTCTTATGGTGATAATTCAAATTCCATTGGTAACAAAAAGTTAATCCATTTAAAAAAAAGTTACATGAATTAATCTATTACTTGTTAATGGTTCTAGGTAACAAAAAGTTAATACATGAATTAAATGTATTGAATGATGCAATTGATTTGTAGTAGTGACTTGTACATAAGGGCATAGATGGAAGAAAATGGTAAAAGTTAGAGATTTATGCATGAAACCTTTTGTATGCCATCTTAAAATGATGGTGAAATTACCTTCTTACCCATATCTCCTCCTTAATAAGGTAGTAGAGATATGCAGACAAAAGAAACATGCTTACAAAACCTATCTACCAATTTCAATGATGTTGTCTGCATCATTGATATAGTTTATAAAAAACCTCAAAAAGATTGAATCAATCTGTCAAAACCTAATTCCGATATGAAGTTCAGCATTCAAATTTAAATATATGTTATTGAAACTGATGCATGCTTGCATTATTGCATAGATCTTTTAGCTACCGTTCATTATGAAACTTAATTCTGGCATCTCATTTTATATAAAGAAAGGACCAAGTAACAAAAATGTGTTCATGTTATAGGGTTTTATTTGTTTGGTTGAGATGTACTCTTGGAGTATCTCTGCCATCATGTGTTTGTACTCAATAATTCAATTTTGATTTTCTTTTTAAATTCTAAGCAGAAATAACTGAAAAGAATTTAGAACTAACACAATTAGAGCATTCTTGTGCTAAAAAAATGTGTTCTTGTTGTCTCATCACGGTTTTATCTGTAAGAAAAAAATGGGGATAGACGCGATTTTGAGAAAAAGAAAGGGCCGAGAAAATCAAAAACAGAAAAAATCTCCCTATTTACCTGAAATATTGCAATCAATATAATGAAATTAAATATGCAAGTAGTTCTTCAAAATATTTCAAGTTCAAATTTAAAGCATTGTGATCAAGATTGTTGATATTCAATACATTTAAAGTAATAAACCAGAAGAGAAGTAAGTGAGTTCTGAAGTTGAATGTACATGGTTTTCAAAATTTAAGTACAAATTCTAAGATATAGCTAGCTTAATTCATAACAATGCTAGTAGTTATTTCAAGAGAAGCTTAATTAGGTATTTCTTTTTCTTTTCTAACAACAATATTTTACACCTAGATACAAACTAACCTTGTACATGCAAGGATAATGGTGACAATTAATTACCAATGTGGCTTAATTAGGGATTTCTTAGTCATCTTTTACATGGACAGATTAATGGTAAAGATCAATTTAAAGACTTTAGCATGCTACAAAAGTCCACAAAAGGACAGTTGTAATATCAACAAGAACATCAAAATCGGTTCTATTATTTAGTTAGAATAATTAGGCGATAACGCACCTTCACTTGATCTAACATCTGAAAAGAAATATGATAAGATCAAACGAAGATGAAAGGTATGTTTTCAAAAGTCCATATCACAAGGTTTTTTGGTTCTTTTCTTTTTTTTTTTTTTTTTTTTTTTTGTTGTGAATGGCTTAATAAGATCAAACGAAGATGAAAGATTGTTTTCAAAAGTCCATATCACAAAGTTTTTTTTTTTTTTTTTTTTTTTTTTTTTTTTTTGTGAATGGCTTAATTTTTGTCACCAATGAGATTTGAACCCTCACCACATGGAAAGGCAAAACGTTATCCAACACCTTGATACCGCTGGGCTAAAGGCCGTTTCGAAAGTGTCCATATCACAAGTATATTATATATATGTAGATCGGTTTCATACATCATTGCAAACACTCAAAGCCATAACATTTATAACAATTAAATGGATTAATTAACTAAAATCACAAGAATTATACATGGACTTACATCCTTCCAGTATCGCTCCAGCATTGACCGAAATTTCATCATGGTCACTAGATCTGTCTGCTATGTGATCAAGATTATATGAATATATGATTCACCCCTGCCATTAATATTTTTCATTAATCAACTAAAACATATTATGATTAGCATTAATGTAAATGTGTTTAAGACTTTAAGTAATGTACCTCTTGTAGATCTAGCTCAATGGATCAAGTATATATGAGGCAGCATATTTAATGAGCACAGTTCTTGAACTGGGATCTTAATTCTTTTAAGTCATGATAGTTGTGCTGGGAGTTATACAACAAAGAGTATGGCTTTGGAACCTTTTCTTGAGTCAAAGGTTCCCCAATTTTCACTTCATGATTACTTTGTGATTGAACTTGATTCCCACAGCTTGAGTGAAGAAAACAATAATCAGGATCACCAACAACATTCTTCACATCATTATTCAGCTTCTTAATCCTCAATTTCTCCAGTGTTCTCTCTCTAGCTCTTGATCTTGCCTCTGCCCTTAACTTGCTTCTAGTTGCAAGATCCACATGAGCTCTACTTTTGTGTTCTTGTATTGTTTTCTTCTTCTTTTTGCCACCATTAATGCACTTAACTACTGGCTTCTTCTTTCTTCCATTCTTTATAAGATAGTCTGAGCCTTTCTCCATGAACACTTGTTCACATTGGTCAGAAAGAGTTGAAGATGAAGTGTGCTTCATTTCTTCAACCAAATCTTTGATGGAAGCCATGGATCTTGTGAACAGCCAATCAAGGGTTTTGCTTGCTTTGTCATACCCTAGCAAATCTTGAAGACCAAAAAACTTTCTTGAAATGTCAATTGACAATCTTACCCTCCGATCTCTAGCACCTTGAGCTGTGAAGATCTTACTATGCCTATCTTTCTTTGATGATGCAACTCTCTTTCTAGAGGCAGAAATCACTGAATCTGAAAGCTTCAGATTATTATTATTATTATTATTATCATTATTATTGTTCTTATTAATATTATTATTAGTATTATTATTTTCAGAGTTTTGTAACACTGATTCTTTAACAGGTGGAGGATGATCAAAAGAACAATATTCATTAGTGAAAAATGGGTTAAAGTAAACAGCATCTTTTTCTTGAAGAAAGATACCAGAAGATGGAGGGAGGCCATGGATAGAAGAAGGAAAAGGGTTTGACGAACAAAACATATTAAAAAACACAAAAATATTCAAACTTTTCAACTAAAGATTTATCTAATTATAGATACAAATTAAGTTGAAAACATGACCTTTAGTTGCTAATTCTATGCATCTTCTTCTGAGTTACAAATCTTGATCTTTTAGGGCAAAGAATCATAATTAATTTTAGGGTAAGAAATGCTCATCTTTGAGGGCATTATTAAGTAAACTAGTGGCACTTCCAAAAAAAGAAGAGGTTTTCTCCTGGAAACAATAAAGTGAGCCTGTACCTTCACATGAGATATAGACTAGATACTATTTCTTACTTTTAAAATGGGAAAAAGAAAGAAATTATAATGGAGGAAACAAACAAATCCAAATATGATTATTTGTGGGGAAACCGGAAATCTAATCAGATTCAATGCAATGCAATCATATTTTCTTTTCAAATCTCCTGGCCATTGGTCAATGCCAAAGGTTTATTAATCCATCTAGGGTTATGAATATGACATTTTATAAAGGTATATTGTACGTGCATGTATATATTGCATAAGTGTGTTTATATTTCTACACTAGCTACCTTTTCACTTATCTCTGTTTATATAACACTAGGTTATATCCTGGTAACTTTTCAAAATAAACGAATCTAATATAAAGTGATAAAATGTGTGTTATGATGTAGGATAGAAATTAATATACTATAATGTGAGAAATTAACAATTTTAATCATGTTAATAAGAATGAAAATGTATGTTAAAGAAAAATGTATGTTTGGATGAGGAGCAAAGGTAAAGCAACCATTGAAGGACATGATTGAGGTGGTGGTCTTGAAGGTTTAGCTTTTTTAGAAACGACTGTTTTGGACCTATTCTGCTTTGGATGAAAACAAAACTCCCATTAATTACAGTTTCTTTTAGTGTAAAAAAATCAATAGAAACTTGTGTATTACATGGGTTATAACATTTTTTTTATTTATTTACATAGGTTATAACATATTGAGTTAATTAGATTAGTAATTACCTAAAATGTTTTGCGGGAATTCAAGGATGAAGATGACGTCACCATGTGACATGTGTTCCCACCCTAATCGCTTCAATATATATATATATATATATATATATATATATATATATATATATATATATATATATATATTCCAAAGCATGAAATCTTACATGACACTCAAATAGGTCATCCCCCCTAGGTGTTTCACGTGACATTAGTTATTTAAATTAAAAAAAATAACTAATCACCTATAAAAACTCCCTTCTTCTCACCCTAAACCTTAAAACCTCAATTAATCTCCACCTCTCTCTCAACCTTAACGCTGGCCGCATCTCTCTTCCTAGCAGTGGTGGTTGTGTCTTGTGGTGGGTGGTCGTGTTAACCCTACTATTCTTATTACCTCTTCTTCACTCCAATCGGTTTCTTGAAAGGCCCCTCTATCTTCTTGTTCAATCGGTAAGCCTACGCATATGTTGACGCATCTTATTCCCAATTCTTCGGTTTGGATCTATCTTGGTTTTGGTTTCAGTTTCTTACAGTCATTACCTTTTGCGGTGCCGTTTGTAGTGTTGTTCAGCTGTGCAGATGGGTTTGATTGGATTCCTATGGTGATGGGTTCATTGGGTTCTGTGGTTCATGGTGCATTGCTTGTGGTATATCTACATTTATTCGAAAAGATTGTTCATTTACTGAGTTTTCATAGTAATCCAGATGAACCATTTGACCATTTTTCTCATATCTACAGTATGCTCTGTATATTGTATATATTGGTTTGGTTGTCTTTGCTGCTGGTTGGATCAGTAAGATAGAAACTTCATTACATTTTAAAATCTTTATATTAAAACTATTCCTTTATGCCTTGATGTATTTTCTGTAAATGTGAACTTGCTTTCATCTTACAGAGGTTTGGTGTTGGATTCTTGCGGCCAAAAGACAAACTATTGTTTTAAGGATAAAGTATGTTCATGTAATATTGTAAGTACATGCATGTCCCTAGCCTAGTACAGATGTTCGTTTGATGTTATTATATGTTAGTACAATATGTCCCTAGCCTAGTATAGGTGATGTTTTGATGTATGTACGGGTGTTTGGATGTGTTTCAGGTGATTTTGGGCATTCGGTATTACGCCTAGCGACTAGGACCTCTTGGGGGCGACTAAGTTGCCTGGGTCTCAAGCGACTAGCTTGCTAGTCACCCCTCGTAGTCACCTGCTGATATCCTAGTCGCCCCCAGTGCCCTGGCCGACTAGGAGAGGTATAAATACCTCCAATCATTGCCCTAATCAGATTCAGCTGTCACATCACACATTACAAACACCCAGGTCCAGGTTTTGAGGTCTGTGATTGTCTTTATAACACTCATGCTCTGTTTTTCAATACAATACAACCTTTTAATCGTATTTCGTGTGTGTTGATATTTCTTGTCTTTTTTATTGGCCGAACATCGTTTAAAGGATTCCGCACTATGAACGATAAAGCTCGTGATTGTCGGGTTGTCCGGAAATCGATCCTACAAGTGGTATCAGTCTTGTGCTGAACTGGGAAAAAGACGACCTTCACATGCCCTTTTGACGGGTTCAGTGGGTATTTCCAGATCCCTATCAATCCTGTGGACCAGGATAAGACGACCTTCACATGCCCTTTTGGCACATTCGCCTACAGGCGTATGCCATTTGGGTTGTGCAATGCGCCGGCAACCTTCCAGTGTTGCATGGTGGCGATATTCCATGACATGATCGAGGACTCCATGAAGGTATTCATGGATGATTTTTCAGTCTTCGGGAGTTCTTTTGATCAGTGTCTGGGGAATCTGGAGCGGATGCTTCAAAAGTGCGAGGAGACCAGTCTTGTGCTGAACTGGGAAAAATGCCACTTCATGGTGAAGGAAGGAATAGTCCTAGGGCATAAGTTCTCCCAAAATGGGTTGGAGGTTGATCCAACCAAGGTAGATATCATTTCTAGACTTCCTCCGCCCTCCTCTGTCAGAGCTATCCGCAGCTTCTTGGGTCATGCGGGTTTTTACAGGCGATTCATTAAAGACTTTTCTAAAATCGCCCGTCCGATGACCTGTCTGTTGGAGAAGGATGCACCGTTTGTGTTTGGTGCAGATTGTTTGAAGGCCTTCGGGCTTTTAAAGTGTTTGCTTGTTGAGGCCCCTATATTGGTAGCGCCCGACTGGGAGCTGCCATTCGAGATCATGTGTGACGCGAGTGATTTCGCGATAGGGGCGGTCTTGGGACAGCGGAAGGACAAGCACTTCCACCCGATCTACTACGCTAGTAAGACTCTTCATGATGCGTAGTAACATGCAACAAACAAAATTTTCTTGCTCCTCCTATCTAATATTTTTCGTAATCTTTTTCTAGATTTGATTCTTTAATGTAACTACATAAGAATATTTTATATATAAAAGTATGGTGAAGTAAACAAATAGAACTGTTAAGAAAATGTTACAAAATACAACATCGTTATAATTAATTTTTTTAAAGTTTGTAACCACAATATCACACATAAGTTAAATTTAATAAATACAAATTTTATTTCTTAATAATGTTAACATATGTACATATCTAACTACATACATGTTATAAGTTTTTAACAACTTTTGTTACTGTATTACCATTTATACTTTAGTATGTTACAACTTTTATTATTGTGTTACAACTTATACTACTAGTATGTTACAACTTTTGTTACTGTATTACCACTTATACTTTAATATGTTACAACTTATACTACTAGTATGTTACAACTTTTGTTACTGTATTACCACTTAGACTTTAATATGTTACAACTTTTGTTGATGTGTTACAGTTTACACTTCCAATGTTAGATTTAGGTAACATAATCTAGATTCAAAGAAAAAAAATACATTTGATTTGGATTCAAAGAAATAAACAATAACAAATATGCTAATGATTACATGTACATTCGTAACAAGAAAACACAAAATATAGTAACATGCCCCAATTATAATATTAGAGTATTTGAGTTACAAAATTAAAAGTACTAATGTAAAAAAGTTCTTATCAGTAAAACATTTGGGGGTTAAATAAAACAGAGGAGATGTATAAATCTAAATAAATGTGTGTTAACTTAAAATAAAAAAAATTGAATATACATAATAAGATAAACGATTTTATTATTAAAATATTAACATTCAAGTCAATATTGACTACTAAACAGAGACATATGAAACGATTTCATTTTTGAAAAATAGATCTAAAAGGAGAAACCAAAATAACTAACAAACAAAAACACCAAGGTCTATTACTAATGTATTGTCGTAAAAAAGAAAAAAGAAAAAAAGAAACAAGAATGAGAAGCACAATACCAACCCCTCCCCCCATATCACAGTTAGAAACCATGACAGATCTGCTTGATCTTAACTTAGAACCGTTGGAAGCCCCGAGTCTATGATTTTTTAACCTTCGATCGAGAAACCCGATTGTCAAGAACCGGGTAGCTTTGTACGGGAACCCGTTAGAAAACCACCAGATCTGCACTTTGTTTTGATGAAATTGCAACAAGACCTCCGACCTATGATGGTCAAACTATGTGGACCACTCTGTTCGTGGGAATCGCACCGAGGTCACCGATCTCCTAGATTGTTAATAGAAGTGGATTGTTCTAGAAAGATGATGTTTTTTTCTCTCTTTTTTGTGTTGAGAAGCTTTAATGGTGAATTTGGATGGTGAGGAGAAGTTGAAAGGGATACAGAGAGAAAGTGATTTACTTAATACATAGAGAGAGGGGGAAAATAATGATCAACTCTAAAAAGTAGACCCAACCATTAGAGTGGATATTGATGAACTCTCAAAAAGAGACATGATTGTCAGATTTGCTAAAGAGGTGGGTTTAGGAAGTTACGAAAATAACCTTAGATGGTGTAATGGATGTGGGTGACGTGGCTGAATGATGGCCACTTAATGGGTTTTCAGGGTTTGCACAACTCATAAGGGTTTTCACTAGATACATACCCTATATAAGTAAAATAATAATAATAATAATAATAATAATAATAATAATAATAATAATAATTTAAACTACCAATATCAGAGATGGTGCATGGAAAGAATACATGGTAAAAATGGAAAAGAAATACCACAAGAAAAAACCTATAACGCATAAGGAGACATGCACATGAAAAGACCAACAAAAAAGTGCGTGAAAAATCTTATTTCCTATGACACATCTAAAAACAACCGACCCTATCCTAACAGTCTTTAACCATAATCCTATGTCTCCACAAGCTCCTATCCTGGACCATGTCCTCAGAGAGGTGTAACTACTGTAAATCTTTCCTAATCCTATCATCCCAAGTCAACCTGGGCCTACCCCTACCCCTCATCCCCTCCACAATGAGGTTTTCCACCGCCCTAACCGGCTCTGTCGTCAGTTTCCTCTTCACATGCTCAAACCACCTCAATCTCCCTTCCTTTATCTTATCAGATATACTTGCTACTCCCAACCTTTCTCTAAGAACCTCATTTCTTATCTTGTCTAACCTCGTGTGCCCACACATCCACCTCAGCATCCTCATCTCTGCTACGTCCATCTTATGTGCATGTGTTTTCTTGATGGCCCAACAATCCGTCCCATATAACATAGCAGGTCTAATTGCTGCCCTATAAAATTTCCCCTTTAATTTAATAGGAAACCTCATATCACTCAAAACCCCAGTGGCTGCTCTCCACTTACACCATCCAGCCTGGAGGCGGTGTACTACATCACTATCTATCTCCCCATTGTAATACCCCAACCGATGGCGGAAACATCGGGATGTCACGTATTGATGATTGTTTCAGTAGCACATGGTATATATTGAAATTTTAAATAATTTATTCATAACATAAATATCCAAATGAAATGATGTCTAAAAATCCCAAAATACATAATATCAAATAAAACAAATAACTTCAAATAACTCCAAAGTATCCATCATGCATACCCTAAGCCTCAGCTTCATTGTTACCTGAAACATGTTAATTTTGAAAATATTTTTGGGTCAACAAAAGTTGGTGAGAATTACATAGGTTTTGATAATTGAATAAAGCTTGTACAATTCAAGTGTCATGGCAAGGCTAGTCCATATGTGAAAACATACTATCAGGTAAATCGAGTGCATAAACAAACCTTGTGACTAGAATATTGTGGTCCATCCCATACGCTCATGGTTCACTCGATTATGTTATTAATTCGATAACAATCACTCACGCTACCTATGTAGGAGGTACACGTATCCGGGTGGGATTGTCAGTCCAATAGATCTATCATTGTATACCGTCGGCTGATCAATGTTAATGATTATGCTAGAATATTGTGCTTACCCTAGTCATGTTTAAGACATAATGCAACATAGAATAACACATAGACACTTTATGATTGAATTGTAGATAGAATGTTGTAACATGTTTCACCCCAAAAATAGTGAAATAGAAAAGGGGCTATGTAAAACTCACCTTAGCAAAATGTTAAGTCTCGTGAAATAGAATAAGTGTAGCCCAACGATGCCAAGTATTACCCTATATTTAAGGTAATAAATAAGTCTAAGTCTTTCTAGTCTACAAGTATTTTCTAGGGTTCCTAATTTGGGGATAAGGATTCATTTAATTAATAATTAAACTGTTTAATAAATAAAAGAAATTTGATAAATAAATAAACAAAAGTCTTTTGTAGGCTTTTGATTAAGCGTGATCACGTAAATAGGTTTTAAGTATGAAAATAATTTTTATAAAATTATTTTCTTAAAAATTGATTATTTAACTTATCTATTTCTATTTTGTCAAAATATAACTTTAATATCTAAAACTATTAAAATTAAAGAATTTTTAAATTAAAATTTGTATTTCTGTTCTAAATGGACAGGAATAATTTATATAAAATTTTGGTGCAAAAATACTGAAAAATGGATTTATTATGATTTATTTATGAGTAAAATAACACAAAATCGATTAAAAATATTAAATAAATGATTTTTCAGAAATAAAAATCATTTCTGGAATTTTTATTGTTCTAAAAGTTTAGGATAATTTTTGTGGAATTTTATAAAATCGTTTTGATATTTTTATAGAATTTTTTAATTATAATAGAATAAACTTGTTATATTTATTATATATAATAAATAAAATATTTTTGAAAAACTAAAAATTGTATGATAAACTTTCCTATTAGAACATCATAAAATAATTTTTGTAGAATTTATAAAGCAATTTTAGTATTTTAAAACCATTTTTAAAAATAATAGTGAATATATATAAGTATAAAGGGTAAAAAAAATGTTTGTATGTGCTATGGGTCGAACCCGCGTCAAACCCGGGTCGGGGTTTTAAATCACAAGCCCAGACCAGTTGGTCTGGACCCTGAGAACGAATAATCTTGGTTTGAAATTAATTATATATGTTTTCTGTTCTGTTTTCAATTAATAAGAAAAAAAGAAACAACTATACGGGACTCGAACCCAGGCCTTATGGTCGGTTCGTGTCTTAGCAACCAGAAGCCACACCAACTGATCTACTGATCAGTTGGTGATGAATCTTGTTCTGAAATAAATAAATAATGAGGTCTGCAGATTGTGTTTATCCCCAAATCAAAGGGTCGAACCTTAGGTTTTTTAATAATCACAATTGACGAACAATAACCCGATTATTCATGGGGTTATTGTTGTCAGGGGGCCGATAAACAAAACCAAGCAATAACATTGAACTTACAAACTGTTTTTGATGACGAATTATTCGGTCAAACGCAAAGTCAAAAACGCGAACGGTTGGAGCTTGTAAAGGGATTTTTAGCAGAAAATTAAAGAGGGGAAAGGGTATTCAGCGAGTGTAGATGAAAAATGAGTGCCCAATTTATAGGGTAACATCCGTGTGATCGTTTTGGTATGTTTGACCCGTTTTAAAGATAATGACGCGTGATAGAGCACAATTATGGTATGATTTCGTGATTATTATGCGTGATGAATACGCGAGTTAATCTTATCAATCAACAATCATGCCTTAATGGGATTAAAAACGCGGATTGATATGTTAATTTTGGATGATTATCATCACAGTTGACTTTCCAAGTCAACTGTTATGATTCAATAACCTTATATAATTAAAATGCTTGAGATATGAAACAAACAAGTGGTGTAGCTCAGATGGTTGGCTGTGTGTGTTTAAGTGAACCGGCCACGGGCACGGGTTCGAACCCCGGCCCAGGCATTTATTTTTTTTACATTAGTATCACCACTTTAATAATAATATATAATTATAGCATGGTTCTAGGAGTCCAAACGTGTCACAAAATATTTTTAAAAGGGACGATAATGATAAAAATTCGACGTTTTAATTAATAACTGACGTAACGTACATAGAATTAAATGCGAAATGTTACACCCATCACTTTGTACAAATGATCCTAAATACTTGAACTTAGTCACCAGCGGAACCACTTGACCATCAATATTAATCAGGGTGTCCTCATCATTCTCTACACCACTGAAATCACAATACAGATACTCGGTCTTAGATCGACTAATCTTAAAACCTTTGCCCTCTAAAGCTACTAGCCAGTCCTCTAACTTCTCATTTAAACTCTGTTTACTCTCTACAACCAACACAATATCATCCGCAAAAAGTAAATACCATGGAACCGTCTCTTGGATCACCTTTTACAACTCATCTAGGACAATAGCAAAAAGTAAAGGGCTCAAAGCAAACCATTGGTGGAGTCCTACATCTACAGGAAAAAAATCAGTATCCCCTACCGGCGACCGAACGCTAGTCTCAGTCCTAACATACATATCTCTTATTAAGTCTAAGTACTTCCTAGGAACCCCTCTACCCTCTAGGCTTTCCCAAATCAGCCTACGTGGTACACTATCATTTGCCTTTTCTAGGTCAATGAAAACCATATGTAGATCCCTCTTTTTCTCCTTATATTTTTCCATCAATCTCCTTAAAATGTGTAGCGCTTCCGTAGTAGACCTCCCTGGCATAAGCCCAAATTGGTTTACTGTAACCTGAGTTTGCTTTCTAAGTCTAATCTCAATCACCCTCTCCCATAATTTCATAGTATGTTCTAACAACTTAATTCCTCTATAGTTCCCACAACTTTGGGAGTCTCCTTTGTTCTTATATAAAGGCACTACGATACTTCTCCTCCACTGGTCTGGCATTTTTTCAGATTCAAAAATACGATTGAATAAGTTTGTTAACCAATGAACTCCTTCATCTCCTAAACACTTCCACGCCTCAATTGGTATGTTGTTTGGGCCAACTGCCTTAGCCCTTCCCATCTTCCTAAGTGCAGCTTTCACCTCTCCCTGGGTGATACGCCTACAATAATAGTTATTCCCTCGCAGTCTCTGCGTAATCAGGATGTCGCTTTCATCTTGGTATGCACCTTCACCATTGAAAAGTTTGTGGAAATACGTTTGCCACCTCAGCTTAATGTCATGTCCCTTGATTAACACACGTCCATCCTCTCTCTTATTAAACTTTATTCCCCCTATATCTCTTCTCCTACGCTCCCTAGCTTTAGCTATATTGAACATATCACGCTCTCCTTCCTTAGTTTCTAGGCTCTCATACATCTTCTTATAGGTTGTGTTCTTTGCTTCTGTCACTGCTTTCTTCGCTTCTTTCTTGGACTTTTTGTATATCTCCCGTAATCTCACCCGTTCCACGTCGTTTGTGCATCTCAAAAGATCCCTAAAACTCCCTTCCTTATTTTTTATTTTCGTTTGTACCTCCTCATTCCACCACCAGGACTCCTTATGCCCGTCTGTCTTCTCTTTTGTGACCCCTAGAGTCTCCTTCGTTGCATGAGTAACGGTCGTCGCCATGGCCTCCCACATTCGGTTTGTATCCACATCCAGTGGAGTCGATGCCGTCGAGACGACCCTTTCTTTGAACTCTGCAATCTTATCACCTTTCAAATTACCCCATCGGATCGTGGGTCGCATTTTTTCAACCCCCTTAGTCAACCTTTCTCTCAAGACTATATCTGCCACTAGTAAACGGTGTTGAGCTACAACTGCCTTGCCTGGTATAACCTTGCAATCCCTCCACCATCGACGATCTTCACGCCTCATCAAAAGATAATCAATTTATGTGTTATGTCCTCCGCTGCTATAAGTAAACAAATGTGAATCCCTTTTCTTAAAGAAAGAGTTTATTATACCTAAGTCGTTAGCCAAAGCAAAGTCCAAAAGATCCCTACCAGGGTCGTTCCTATCACCAAAACCAAAACCTCCATGAACTAACTCATAAACATCACTATCCTTACCAATATAACCAATTAAATCACCTCCTAAAATTATTCTTTCCTCTTTAGGAATGGACCTCATGACTAAATCTAGAAAATCCAAAATTCCCTCTTTTCCCGATCCCCCAGTCCAACTTGTGGTGCGTAAGCGCAAACCATTGCCACTACTTCATCTCCTAGTACTATCCTTAACACCATAATCCTATCATTGTGTCGTATCACCTCAACCACATTTTTGTAAATATCCAAAGCCACTAGAAAACCTACCCCATTCTTAGCCCCATCTGACCCCGAGTACAGTAGTTTGTACCCGTTGCGCACCTCCCCTTTATGTCCCTACCACCTAGTCTCCTGGAGGCATGCTATCCCTACTCTACGCCTTTTAAGTGCATCTATCTCCTCTAACAATTTACTACTTAGAGTTCCAACATTCCAAGAGCTAATACGCAGATAATATATCCCCTTTCATTTCTCTTGCGTGCACCTCTCGTCCTAGGACACGGTCTCAAGGAAAAGACATGATTACTATTATCTATGATTGCAACAAATCACCTGAAAAATACAAAAGAGCACACAAGCAGCACACACTAGGCAACACGGGGCAAACAATATGCAATGAACAACAAAGAGCAGACAATAACAATGATGATTAAGCAAATCCCAATTAAATATTTAAATATAAGAGCACACAAATCACACAAACAATAGCCGTTATATCCAAGATCAACTATTAATATGATATATACTAAAAAGTTAGTAATATGGATATGACACTTCTACACTCGAAAGTCACTCAAAAGTATAACCATAGAACTGATTACAAAAAAAAAAGGCATATTATCATTATGATATTAAAATCATAATCAATTATTCAGATTGAATGACATTAAATTCAATCATTATTATTAATGACAATAAATAATATTAGTTATGATTTATTGTAAATTATAAAAAATCAATCAGTACATTAGATGTTAATATACGTACGTTTTTGGTTTAAATTATAAAAAATCAACATATACATTAGTTATGATTTTGTTTTTTTAAAAGGTTAGTATGTTAAATATATGTTTATATATTATTACTCAAGAGTGATTTATACAAATTAACATACGTGTATGTAACATCTATGAAATTTAAATACACTAATAATATAAAATCGGATGGCTTTGTGTATACATAGGTAGATTGATGTCGTATACTTAATAATATACGAGTATATAAAATATTTTTGCATATGGCATATAGTTTTATTTTTGAAATTTGAATTCATATAACTTGAGTCGGTGACTTTTCTAAATCGGTATAAATTATTATGGTAAACTGAAATTCGTATTAATATTAATATAAATTAATGAGATTAAAAATTAAAAAATAGTAATAAATAACATTAAATACGGTCAATTATTATTAATGTAAATAAATAACAATCATTCAGATTCAATGACATTAAATTCAGTCAATTATTATTAATGTAAATAAATAACAATCATTCAGATTCAATGACATTAAATTCGGTCAATTACGAAGTTTTTTGTCAATAATCTCCATGGGTAGTCGCCGGGTTCCTTTACCAGAGAAGTTTCAAGGTCGAATTACGAAGTTTTTTGTCAATAATCTGCCAGACAATTGTAGCGGAAAGGATCTGGCAGAGGCTATTTGTCATCTGGGGGTCATCTTTGACCTCTATATCGCTCGTAAGAGGGATAAAGGTGGGAATAGATTTGGTTTTGTATCATTCTTAGATGTTAAAGATTCAACGGAGATGGTTCGTTTGCTTGCTGGTATTCGTTTGGGTCATTTCAATCTTAAGGCCAATGTTGCAAGGTTCACGTTGGAAGATGGGGAGATTGGCCCTCAACAAAGAAGTGATTATAGATCAGGGAAGAAGGTTGATGTGAACGATAAGCAAGAAGGTAGTAGGCCCATGTCGAGTTACTTCATGCATGGTGGAAAAATGTTTCCGGAAACTTTAACTGGAAAGGCGAGTGGAGAAAAGGAGTTAAAGCTTTTGAAGGTTGACGACAGAATTGCGGCGTATCGTTCGTCTTATGGAAGATCTCTGGTCATGAGAATGTTGGATTTGGACGCACTGAAAAGTATTAATCGGATTCTCAAGGAGATTGGGTCGGAAGAAGGCGTTGTGCAATATTTAGGAGGGCTGTCAGTGATGGTCACTTTTGATGATAAGGTGACTGCTCAACGGACTTTCACAGCAACTAAGGAGGTCATTGGGCGTTTCTCTTCGATTTCGTTTTGGGAGGGTGAAGCGTTGGCGTGTGAAAGATTGGCTTGGCTTAAAATCCAAGGTTTGCCTATTCAACCGTTAACTGGGGAGGTTATTTCGAAGGTAGGAGAGTTATTCGGTAAGATTATCCATCGACCGTCTAGATCGGAAGCCGACTCGGATTTATCTTATGACTTTTTTGGGGTCTTAGTGGGAGACGGTAGAAAGGTGGCGGAGGAGGTGATGTTAATATGAGGAGATAGACATTTTAGAATCTGGGTGTCGGAGGAGGCTGGTGATTGGGTGCCGGCATTCTTTGATACTAAAGAAGAGGATCATGTTGATTTGCAGCCTACTGAGGAAGATAAGGATGAAAACTATGAGGAGGTGCAATCGGAGGGTGATTCAAAGAAAAATTCGGATTTGAATGAGGAAGTGGAGGACGATATGCAACAAGACTTGCCGGAGAATGGTACAGATGCCGCAGCGGTGGGGATGGTGGTGTAACGCCGGACATTAATGCTCAGGAGGATTCTTCGGGTGGTTTAAATGCTCCAGATTTTGTGGAGAATTTTAAGGAGAATATTGAAGAGGATACATTTATTTCGGGTGAAAATTTGACTTTGGAGTAGACAAAATTTTGGAAAGTATTAATATGGGTGGGGAAGGTTCAAAAGAGAAAAAGAAAAAAGAAACAAGGAATTATTCAAGAAACTGGTCGGCCCAATGTAGAGTACTCAAGTAGCCTGGAGAAAACAAAAGAATTTAAAAAGCCCAAAGACAATGGGCATGTGGACATACAGGAATTCAAAGATGGGCTATCTTTTGTTGAGGGACCTATTGAGAAAATGGGTAATATGGTGGACCAGGTTTGTAATGATGGTTATGATAAAGTTGTGGATGCTCGTGAGTCTTCTTCACAGAGAGATTCTTCTCGGGTATCGTCTGGTGATAATACCATCATAAGAGATGCGGTTCAAGAGATTGACAAGACAGTTCGACTTGGTGTTCGATTGGGAGCTGATCTGCAAGACCATAGAGCTTTGGTTCGAAAGGCAATTGAAGGAGAAGGGGTGCAGTTGGGTGATAAATGAATATGATATCACTAAACATTCGTGGCATGAGGGTTGGAGGTAAGGCTGGGTGGGTGCGTAATCTTCGTAAAAGGTATGACGTTGAGTTCTTAGGCTTACAAGAGTCCCAAGTTTCGGGTCTATCACTGCGTGAGTTAATGGCTTTTTGGGGTGATGGGGGAATGGACTGTGATGTTTTGGAGCCCTCGGGTAGATCGGGTGGTATTGTGAATATGTGGAATCCAAAGGTTTTTCAGAAGGTTTCGACTATTATGCAGCGACACTTTGTGATTACTTCTGGCATTGTCGTTTTGGATGGAACTATGATGAACATTTTTAATGTCTATGCCCCTCAAAGGGCAGGCGCTAAAAAGAGACTCTGGGATGAGCTGGCAGGTATTATTAGGGGTTGTAATGGTTTGATTGTTTTGTTGGGTGATTTTAATGCAGTTCGAAGTATTGAAGAGAGACGAAAGTCGAAGTTCAATCGACAAGTGGCTACTGAATTTAATGGCTTTATTGATGAAATGGGGCTGAGAGAATACTTCATGAGGGGCTACAAGTTTACATTTCTGACAGGGCAAGGTAATGATGTCAATTTTAGCAAGATTGATCGGTTTTTAGTTTGTGAATCGTTTTTTAATAGATGGTCGTTGGCGTGTCTACGAGCGATTAGGAGGGAATTTTCTGATCATTGCCCGGTGTTACTTGCCATAGTTGATGTTAACTTCGGGCCCAAACCATTTAGGTGGTTTAATTCGTGGTTGAGCAGGGATGGGTGTGAAAAGTTGATAGTGGATACTCTAGATGGGTTTAGGGGCCAAGGAAAACCGGATATTATTATTAATAGTAAGTTTCAATGCTTGCGAAATGTACTGAAAATGTGGTGGAAGGATATTACGAATAAAGAAGGTGAAGAGATTAACAGGTTGAAAGAGGAGATTGAAAAATTGGAATTAACTATGGAGTCCTGGGAGCTTGAGGAAGAGGAAGAATGGGTTTGGGAGGAATGTAAAATAGGGGTGGATAACTTGAATATGTGTGCTAATAGGGACTTAAAAACAGAAATATCGGGTGAAATGGGCCATGGATGGGGATGAAAATATGGCTTTTTTCATGGGATTATTAATGGGAGAAAAGCGTCAAATGCTATCCCGGGTTTATTGGTGGATGGGGTTTGGATTTCAAGACCTTCTTTGGTGAAAAAAGCGGTTTTCATGCATTTCCGACAACATTTTGCAGAGGAGATAAAAATTAGACCAAGTCTTCGTTGTGAGTATTTGAAGATTCTGTACGACAAAGATAAAGATGACCTGGTTAGGAAATTCACTCGGGCGGAAATAAAGGAGGCGGTATTTGATTGTGGTTCTGATAGAGCTCCAGGCCTGGATGGGTTCAATTCCAGGTTCGTGAAATTCTTTTGGGGTTTATTGGAGGATGATTTTGTTAAAATATTTGATGAATTTTATGAGAATCGGGATATTAGTAGAGGGTGTAGTTCATCCTTTATTACTTTAATTCTGAAGTCCAAGACGCCAGTGGGTTTAAAAGATTATAGACCTATTAATTTAATAGGGATTATAAGTAAAGTTATCTCTAAGGTGTTGGCGGATAGAGTAAAGAAGGTGTTGGGTTCCGTTATTTCTAATACTCAGACGGCTTTTCTAAAAGGTAGATTTATTTTGGATGGCCCTTTGATTATTAATGAATTGATTGGTTGGGTCAAGAAAACGGGAAAGAAGGTGTTTATGTTAAAGCTAGATTTTGAAAAGGCGTATGATAATGTGAACTGTGTGTTTCTTCTTTCTACTCTCGAGCAAATGGGGTTTCATGATAGGTGGTGCCGATGGGATAAAGGTATTTTAAACTCTGCTAGATCGGCTATTTTGGTGAACGGGTCACCAACCTTTGAGTTTCAATGTGTAAAGGAAAGGGGGTGAGACAAGGTGACCCGTTGTCTCCTTTTCTTTTCCTTCTGGTGATGGAGGTTCTTCACTGTCTTATTGAAAAGGCGACGGAGATAGGGGAGTTTAAGGGGATTCGGTTTGAAGATGAGGGTGCTACATTGTCTCAAATGTTTTACGCGGATGATGCACTGGTAGTGGGGGAATGGTCCAAGGAGAATATGGATAGTGTGGCGAGGGTTCTTCGGGTCTTTCACTTATGTTCTTGTCTCAAAATAAATATAAAGAAATCGTTTTTATACGGGGTTTGTGTGGATAGCGATGAGGTAGTGGATATGGCGTCTATTATTGGGTGTCAAGTGGGGGTGCTCCCATTTGATTATTTGGGGATTTGTGTGGGGGCGAATATGGCTAGATGTTGCAATTGGCAACTGGTTATTGAGACGATTCAGAATAGGCTATTGGCATGGAAGGCGAAGACTTTGTCTATGGGAGGTAGATTGACACTGATTAAATCAGTTCTATCTAGTCTTCCTATTTATTACTTGTCTATTTATAAAGCGCCGATGAAGGTTTTAGATCAAATCGAAGCTATGATGAGGAAGTTTTTGTGGTTCGGACCGAAGATGTTAACAAAATACATTGGGTTTCATGGGACTTGGTCACTTCTCCTATTGATAAAGGAGGGCTAGGAATTTCTCGTTTGCGGGATGTTAACTTCGCTTTAATAGCGAAATGGGGGTGGAGATTTAAGGTAGAAGTGGACTCGATGTGGCGTATTATTATAGAGTCTTTGCATGGAGGGAGGGGTTTGTGGTATGGATTTCCGATCAAAAAATCCTTACCAGGATGCTGGAAATCATTGGTATCTACTTTGGATTCAACCAGTATTCAAGGTAAAGATTTTATGCTTTGGATCAGAGGGGTTTTGGGGAATGGGGAAGGCCTATGCTTTTGGTATGATTTGTGGTTTGGAGATGTGATTTTGAAACTTAGATGGCCAAGGCTGTATAAACTAGAAAAGAGCAAAAGGTGCAAAATTAAAGATAGATTAAAACAAGGGAGAGATGGGTTGTTGTTCACTGGGGAGTGGTATAGGTATCCAAGATCGGTAGAAGAATTATCGGAGTATCAAGATTTGGAGAGGATGCTTTTGGCTTGCAAACTCTCGGATAAAAAGGATATGTGGACATGGGGAGACGGCTCGAATGAATGTTACACAGTGGCTAGGTGCAAAGAATTGTTAACAGGTGATCGAATTGTGGCTAGGAGTTCTAAATTAAAATGGGAAGGATGGGTGCCTTTGAAGGTGAACTTAAATGCATGGAGGGCTGATTTAGATAGGTTGCCCACAAGGGATGCTCTGGCTAGGCGTCGTATTAATATTCAAAACATGGCGTGTCCGATGTGTGACATGGATGCCGAAGACATAAAGCACCTTATGGTGGATTGTGGGTTTGCTTGGAATGTTTGGAATGGCATTAGTAAGTGGTGCAGGTTAGCTCCATTTGTCGCTTACGAATTTGATGATCTTTTACTTCTCTATAAGAATGTGCACGGTGGTAAGTGGAGGAAAAAAAATCATTAGAGGTATTATTTTGATTGGGATTTGGGCCCTTTGGAATGCTAGGAATGCTAACGTCTTCTCGGGCAAAGAATTGAACGTGGTGAAGGTGGTGGCCGAAGTGAAATCGAAGGCTTTCTTCTGGTTAAAATATAGATCAAAATTTAATTGTATAGTATGGAAGGATTGGGCCAAGTATTCATTGTATATGTGTGTTTAGTTTTGGGCGGTACTCCCGTTTTTTGAGTGCTTGCCAGTTTTAATGAAAGTTAATGTTAAAAAAAAATTAAATTCGGTCAATTATTACAATAATATTAAACATAATTTCGAAATAAAAGAGAGTTATTATGGTAAACTGAAATTCGTATTAACATTAATATAAATTAATGAGATTAAAAATAAATGAGAATTATTATATTAAACTGAAATTCGTATTAATATTAATAATCAATTATTCATAATAAAAAAAATAGAGTTATTATGGTAAGACTTAATAATCAATGACATAAAAAAATTAAAAATAAATTAGAGTTATTTCGAAAATAAATGATGTTAATAATCATTCAGATTCAAATTCAGATTCAATGACATTAAAAATTAAAAAAAAATGAGAGTTATTTCTAAAATAAATGATGGTTAAATTGATTAATAATCAATCATTCATAATAAAAAATAAATGAGAGTTATTATGTTAAACTGAAATTAATGATATTAAAAATTAAAAAATAGTAAAATTATCACTCTGATCTGCCACTTTTAATTCTTGTTGATCATATAAATTAATGAGATTACAAATTAAAAAATAGTAATAAATAACATTAAATTCGGTCAATTATTATTAATGTACATACATAACAATCATTCATATTCAAATTTCAGATTCAATAACATTAAATTCGGTCAATTATTATTAATGTAAACAAATAACAATCATTCAGATTCAATGACATTAAATTCGGTCAATTATTACAATAATATTAAACATAATTTCGAAATAAAAGAGAGTTATTGTGGTAAACTGAAATTCGTAATAACATTAATATAAATTAATGGGATTAAAAATAAATGAGAGTTATTATGGTAAACTGAAATTCGTATTAATATTAATAATCAAGCATTCATAATAAAAAAAATTAGAGTTATTATGGTAAGACTTAATAATCAATAACATAAAAAAATTAAAAATAAATGAGAGTTATTTTGAAAATAAATGACGTTAATAATCATTCAGATTCAAATTCAGATTCAATGACATTAAAAATTAAAAAAAAAATGAAAGTTATTTCAAAAATAAATGAGGGTTAAATTGATTAATAATCAATCATTCATAATAAAAAATAAATGAGAGTTATTATGGTAAATTAAAATTAATGATATTAAAAATTAAAAAATAGTAATATTATCACTCTGATCTGCCACTTTTAGTTCCTGTTGATCATATAAATTAATGAGATTACAAATTAAAAAATAGTAATAAATAACATTAAATTCGGTCAATTATTATTAATGTAAATAAATAACAATCATTCAGATTCAATAACATTATATTCGGTCAATTATTATTAATGTAAACAAATAACAATTATTCAGATTCAGTGACATTAAATTCGGTCAATTATTACAATAATATTAAACATAATTTTGAAATAAATGAGAGTTATTATGGTAACTTTGAAGAAACAAAATTTTGAAACATTTTTGAAAATTAAATATGCATATGAACATGAAAATAACAAACATAACAAAACTGTTGACTTCATGTAAAACCTTGAAGAATTGAGAACCATTATGATAAGACATAATAGCGTTTGTGTATTCGGATCAAATCCTGTTTTTCAAATGTTAAAACATAGAATGACTAAATCCAATCGAATAGTAAATCCGATTAAATATATATCTAAAAAAACCTTGATGACAATAACAAATTTAACATAACAAAATTGAATCCTAATATTCATCTTCTACGAAAATTCTCATCAATTAAAAACCGAAAACTGTTAAACAACAAAATAGAATGTTAGTTCTTTATTATCCCGATTTGTATAAATCTCGTGGACCATACAGATAATACACTTCTATAATGCTTTAATGATTTTATGAAAGACAGGCTAGATAGTATTACATTTAAAACAAAATATACAAATCTTTATACGAAATCCCACTATGGCAAATAATTTTATATGCCATAACGAACAATCCATTGATCGATAGAATCATTCAAATACAGAAAGATTTAGACTGTTGAATTAATATCACTTTTTAAAAACCATCAAATGATTGAAACATTAAAATGAATACAACTCAATATATCAGATTTACATAAAACTGATCAAAATATCGGATTTACATAAATCCAATTCAACGAGTGAATAAATCGGTTTGAAAAAAATATAGAACCATTTTCAGAACTTGTTCTCAGTTGTATATAGAAGCATTTTCAGAAATCGTTCTTATTGTTAAGCTTGAAAGAATGTTAAATCGGGTTGATTTCTTCGTAATGATGTTAAGAATAAAAAATTAGTCAAAATAATAATAGGAATCAACATTAGCCTAAATTTTGTTTTTCTTTTATAACTATTAATATGAAACGTTTATGAATTTTTGAGTATGCCATTGGAATCTGTTAATTTTTTTCTACGTTTTCTACCCGAGTTTCATGAAAACCGAAGTAGGGTTAATATAATATATTATTTAATTATTAAACGGTCTCCTATAAGAGTAAAATCCCGACTAGATATCTTATAATTTGAATAGCCATTTTACTTATTTGACAATATTTAAAATATGAGAGTCATAAATATACTAAAAACATGTTTATCTATGATAAGTAGGTTGAATGTTTTAACCTATATATAACATCTTGAGATGGTTTGGGCATGTGAAGATGAGACAGACGACTGAGCCAGTTAGAGTGGTAGAAGGTCTCACTGTGGAAGGGAAGAGGAGTAAAGGCAAACCAAAATTGACGTGGGATGAGCGGGTTAGACAAGATTTACTGGGGTTGCACCTCTCTGAGGACATGGTCCATGATAGGGGTTTATGGAGGCGAAAGATAAAGGCTAAGGACTATTAGGATATGGAAAAAAGGCATTTTAGGTGTTTCGTAGGGTCTTACCTTTTGTTTTCACATTATGCGGATTTTATATGTTTGTCTTCATGTATGTTTGTGCATAGGTTGTTTATGGTGGTATAGTTTCTATTCTTTCGATGCATTGTATTCAATGTCTATGATGTTATTAGTAGTGTGTGTGTATATCATCCCTGTTTTTTTTTGTGTGTGTGTGTTTCGTTGTGTACTTGAGCAGAGGGTCTCCCTTGAAGCGGTCTCTCTATTTCTAGGGTAGAGGTAAGGCTTGCCTACATCCCACCCTTCCCGGACCCTACTAATAGTTTTGCTATTTGTGGGATTTACTGGGCTTGGTTGTTGTTGTTATAACATCTTGACATTATGCAAGTAGTTTAACTAGTTAAGAGTTATTTCTCACATTTTATTTTATGAAGTTGTATTTATATATAATTTTGAGGTATTAATATATAGGGTATGGTTCAAATAAGAACCATGATAAATATAAGAACCTTAGGAACCATTTATAGCCTTTGATCTTCAATGGTATGATGGTAAATAAATGAAACTCTTTTAAATGTTTAATTTTTATTTAGGGGTAGTATTGTACTTTACTTATCCCATAAAAATAGGTGTCTTTAATTCTATACTATATTAATTTAGAGACACTTTAATAGTGTGCTCTACTAAATTGCGCCAGATTTTTTTATTATTTTTTTTGGTCAAACTGCTTCAAAAGAGCAGGTTTTGATTGTCCTTATTTTTTTTTTTTAATATAACAACTTATTAAGTATACTAAAATTAATTATTACTTATGTTTCAGAATTGGGCATATTGTCACGGCCCAAAATTTGATAGTCGCAATGCTGTGGGATGTACTTGCACGCTTGGGTTACTAGCCGAGTAACTTCTACAGGAACGACCTTAGGGGAATAAGGCGAGTCGTGTCATGACATTTCTATTTGTCGAATGCACCACTGGTCGAAAGCTGTTGAACACAAAGCTCCATGGGTGCTAATTAAAGTGAACAAGAGGCAACCCAATTATATATACATGAGCTGGTCTAGAACTTAATGGCCCGCGATTATTTTTGTGAAGCCAACGCGAGAATATCAGTTACCTTAATGTTATCTCTAATGTCCACTAAACCTCAATGAAACAGAAGCTCCCGCGGCGAAGCGCGGGGAACTAGTTGTGAAGTATAGAATCGTATAATGAATATTAACTGATATAATTTTTCATTCCAATGTATTTGGAGCATCTCTAAGACCATGCGTAGTGGGGGGCTTTATTTATAAAGCCCCCCTTTCTGATTGGTCCACGTGGCTGCTGAGTCGGCGTGAAGAGAGAAACTGAAAAAGGGGTGTAGTGGTGGGGCTTTATTTATAAAGCCCCTGATTGTGATTGGTTGATTTTTGTTATTTTTTTTAATCTTTTAATTCGAAATAATTAAAATAAAATGCAAATAAATATAAAAAAATTACAAATAATAATAAAAACACACAACTAATATTAATTAAATTAAAAAAAACAAACAACTTAAATAAACTACAATACCAAATTAAAAAAAAAACAAACAACTTAAATAAATTACTGGAGGTTATATTTCGCAAGGATTTGTTGCCTATGATGTATCGCGAGGAGTAGGGCTTCTCCCTCGAGGTGGTCGATCGGTTTGGACAAAAACTCAATGTCCTTTTCCCTTTGCCTCGCCTCTTGAATGTCGACGAACCTTTTATTCTCGGCCACTCTCTGGTCCATAGTTTGCAGACGTCTTTGGCCGAGGTCGCGAAGTTCCTGTAGTCGTCGATTCATTTCATCAAACTCCTCCCTCGATGCACCACCTCCTGTCGAAGACGACTCGGCCTTGCCACCCTTTTTTGATCGTCTACCGGGTGGTCTTGGAATATCAAACTCCTCCTCCTCCTCCTCATCCTCCAAATCAACAGGATCATCTAAACTCACAAAGCGAGCATCGGATGTCGGTGTATCCGGATCTCGCGACGTGGAGGTGGTTTTGCTTCTTTTTGACGGTCCTCCTCCTCCTGATCCTCTTCCTCTCCTAATCTTGCGCCCACTACCCGACCCCATAGGCGGGACATCAGCCCACTTAGGACTATGTCTCAACATCTCCCATATCCTCAAATACGGGAACGGCCCGCGGGTATCTCTCATCTCGTCCAACGCCCTGGCAACAAACCGTCATCACCTTCCCCGCTGGCCCTGTTGTCCTTGCAACGTTGGTAGACCTCCGCAAACGAGTGACATTTATTATTAATGTCCGACCACTTTCCAAATATCGAGTCGTGCTCTCGATACTCCCCCTACCCATGGCCGCAAAAAATAGGTCTCGAATCCGTTGCCAAAACACCGGGGTATGTTGATAGTTTGCTGCAAAAAAAATATCATACGATTAAAAAGTATATATATAAATATAAACACAAAAAAAAATACTAAACCAACATTTTAAAAAGTATATATATAAATGAAACACAAAAAAAAATACTAAACCAACATTTTAAAAAGTATATATATAAATGTAAACACAAAAAAAAAAATACTAACCAACTTCCGGGTCCTCGGATATGTCGAGCCAGGCTCGCGCTAACTTGAACTCCTCATCTCTTTCCCAACGTTCCTGTTGCTTTTTTTGACAAGGAGCGTTCGCGTCTTTCTTTTTATGCGAGCGTCTCCCGCGCCCGCGCCCACGTTGAGAACCCTCGGGTTCGTCTTGAGTTTCTGGTACGGAATCGGGCTCCTCTTGAGAAGGTTGGACATAGTTTGGTGGAGGAAAAAATTGAGCGGGCATGTTTGGACCCGGATAAAATTGACCGGGCATGCCAAGAAGTTGCGCGTATTGCATTGTGTTCGTGTCAAACTCGCCCCAATTGGGTGGCAGCGGAGTAGTGGTGTTTGGCCTCGTAGTGTTTGGCCTCGCACCCGGTCAACCCGGGACCCCGAACGGTGAACCATATGGATACATGCTTTGTATTTAGATTGTGTTGTGGTGTGGTTTTTTAGTTTTGGTTGTGTTTTATAAAATATATTGTGTGTTTGTGTATATATATATATGTTGAAAAAAAAATAACCGTTCAAAATATTAAAGGTGGCAACGGTCGAATTTTTTGACCGTTTGAAAACCTGCTCCATTGCCACGTGTCGCGTTCTTATTGGTTGAAACTTTTTATCTTCGGCGTTATAAAAATAAAGCCCCGACCAAAAAATAGGATATAGCGCCGGTGTGTAATGATGTTCCGGGCGCTATATCCTAAAAATTTGCACAAGTGGCGCCCCACTACGGGGGTCTAATTATCTATGCGTTTTTTATTTTCTTCTAGCAAACCGTATGTGTATCGATATGATCGTGCAATCAATTGGTTTTTTTTTTTTATAAGTCGTTTCATTATTTTTTTATTGCATTTTCGTTGAATAAAACTATAATCAATTTGGATTCATTGGTGTATGTTTGATTCGTAATTTGTTTTCTAACGAGTTGACGTCACCCCGCGCGTTACGACGGAATGTTATTATGAATGTGTTTAGTATCACTATTCACTATATAACTAAGATGCAACAAAGTATTAAGTTGATGCAAACTTTTTTTCATTTTGCTTTATCCTCGCCAAAACCACACTAAAACCAGTGGCGAAGGATGTATGAGGGCCAGGGGTGGCCCTGGCCCCCCTGTTTTTGGCGCAGTAGTGAAAATTTACGATTTTCGTAGGTAAATTGAGTACGAGTTGAGTCCGGCCCCCGCTGATTTGCCACTACCGATAGAAAAAAATTGAGTCCGGTCCCCTCCGATTTGAGAACCAAGCTTCGCCACTGACTAAAACATTTTACTTTCAACAGACAAAAAGTGTTTTGAAGAATGGCCCAACTTTGTCGGCAAAAATTTGAACCAAAGATTTTTTTAACCTGCACAAAAAAATGTTACATTTTGTACGTTGAATTAACAAACATGTTATACGGGTCATGTTAAAAAAATCTAAACCGTAAGAACAATAAACGGAAATTTATTCCTTCTTAAAAGCAAATTCCACCGTTGAATAGAAAAAATTTGTTTTGGGTTGTGGGGTATCACTTACAAAGTAATAATGAAGCAACAAATAGTATAATCCCACTCGACTGCACTGGTGGTGATAAGTCGATTGAATGTACCGAGTTTTCAAAGATTTTAAGTAACTAAAGAATCATTTTCGGATCTTAACACGATTATTTAGCAATTCGGTTAATAGAAAAAAATAGTTTCAATTAAACATTTGTTGGATTAACGTGACTAACCCCTTATCCAAACCGTTGGTAACAACACATCCTCGGAGGTATGACCATGAATCTTTTTTGTACCATTAACATGACCAACCCCTTATCTATACCGTTTTGTCCTTTGGATTAAACTCACGACTCATTAATAAAGAAAAACTATGTAATTATATCATTTGCGAATATGTTTGTATAATAAACTAAAATGACCCATGACCTCTTGGTCTAGTGGTATGGTGTCCCCCCTTACAAATGTAAGGTTGTGGGTTCAAATCCTTGCAAATGCAAGGTAAGGTGAAATAAAGGTGGAATAAAAATTTGCCGTTCAAAAAAAAAATAAACTTAAATGATGAGTTTGCTGCATACTTAAAGCAATAACTGTTATTATCACTATAGATTCCTTTAATTTGTTGTAGTGGTTTTTTAACAGTAAATTAAATACTCAATATAAAATAAGTATTTGTGAATTAATTTTTAACTTTATGTACTTTAGATGTATTTTTGTTTCAATTTTACATGAATGCAAATAAATATAAACTAGTGAGATACCCATCCGTTGGGACGGGTTTTCGAACGGGGATTAGAAAGCGTGAAAGTATATAAGCGAATGTCGATAACTAATCTCTATATAATCTTAAAGTATATCAATTTTAAAAGTTTTGTTAATATATATTATTTATATTTGGTACCGCTACTTTAGGTACAATATCGATATTTTACCATTTTACCTTCAAATACCGGTATCGTACCAATCATTTTCGGTACCGGTACCTATTTTGGTGATTTTCGGTACTGGTATCGAGATCATCCCTACAACCCGCCCAACCCCTATATCTTGTCTTTCTAATAATACCGTTACATAATCATAATAACAAATCAACATCTTTAATACTAAAAGTAGAAACCTTAAATTGTGACACAGGTGTTAGCATGTCAACTCGGTCCTTTTTTACTACCATACACATTCAAAAGTGACATGTTTCAATTCTACCATTTTGACCCTTTAGCCATCCTGCTGAACCCCATATCTTATCTTCTAGACTTGCATATTTTACTATGAGTGTTCAATGCTCTTGTTATGCATTTACAATCTAAACCAAACGGGCAAGAAACATATCTATCTGACCACAAACCATAGTTAGTAACCTCCACTCTATTACTTTAAGTTGTTTAGAAAACAGGTCATTTACTTAATTGAATATGAATAAAGTATGTGATTCACCAAACAACACGCACACACACACACACTGTAAGATATAATTACACAAGACAAAAAAATTATTCTATCATTATGATGTATCAACTTATGATTTCCTCAAGTGTGTTAGTATCGCCTCTACTACAACATCAACTTTTATGAATTCTGTTGCAGCCTTTGGGTCCAAGCCCTACATCCAGAAAACACCATTAAACATTACACGTTGGCAGAAGTGTTGCAGTCGTAGACCATAAATTGAGTTAGAGGTGGCAATTTCAGCTGTTTACTTATGAAGGAGCCGATTGAGTTATGTTTTATCTATAGTGGGTCAAATGGGTAAAATATAGAAAGAGGTTTTCATATTTATATATATAAGTTGTGCAGATTCAAACTTTTTAAATGTAAAATGTCAAAACAACATCAAACAAAGTCAGAAAGATGTACATTTGGAGCATTAACTTCAATTGAGCAAGAACAATGTTGGTTCCACCAACAGATCTATCTACCAAAATCGAGAGCTCACTTTTTTCTTCTTTTAGGTATATACCGAGATGGCAAGACTGATCTGAAAATTAATCCAACTTGAGTTGAATATGTGCAACTAAACTTGAGTATTATATGCAAAGTAAACAAAAGTGATTCGCTTCAAGATCCGGTCATCTCTATAGTCTCGAATCTGCCATAGAAAATTAACTTAAATCAAGACCAATGTGTTTTTTTTTTATGAATTATATGTTTAATGGTATTTAATACCATGTGGAGGGATGTGACAAAAAAAAAACGAACAAATTATGAAATTAATACTTGATCAAATAGGAGCACTTCAGCATACTCGTACAATGAGATCTCAATAGTTAAGAGTCAGGAGTAAAATGTTTTATTGCACGATGCACGAGGCAACTGTGAAGACACCATCCTGTTCAGGCCACCAGATCCATTTATCCTGACCCTTGTTTAGCTGCAGTCCCGCAACCAGCTCCTTAACAGCAGTCAGTTGGAGCTGCTCGTGTTGTAGGTTCGGTTCGCGTTTCCACTCCCATCCTGCAGCTCTATCCTTAACCGTAGCTGACTTATGTTCTTCTAACGCAAACAGATTCGGGTACCTATACACGAGAGGGCCGCCACCTTCCCAATGATCAACCCGAAACCGCACCGTTTCGCCATTTCCAATTTATAAATGCATTTCCATGTACCTGTAAATCCATTTTTTATCGGAATGTACGCCCATGACCCATTTTGCTTGTGAATGGACGTGACCGCCTGTGACACCCGGCAAATTCTGGTTAACAACGTTGTCTAGATGAAAGTCTACCTTAGCGAGTCACGCGTATATTGTACTTAACTGGGTTAGTTAAGTCGGGTTATGGTTCGGGAACTATCGGTTTAGTCTAGAGGATCATTGGATGTTGGTCTAGAGGTTCATTAGATGTCGGTCCTTAACCAAGTGTACAAACGGTGACGATTTGTAGGATCGTCAGGGCATACGGAACATAGAAGTCTCGAGTCCCGGGAATTGGTGAACGAGTGTGAATATGTGTATTTACAAGTGTTATGTGTTTACAATCATTATGTGACTTGTCGGTATGTGAATATGTGTTAACATATGTTAAAACGGGGTTTAACGCGCAAAACACACGAAACCAGCCCCTATAGGCGATTAGGAAGGCCTAATCGCCTATAAGGGAGGCGAGTAGGCAATATTAGGGGCGAGTAGGGGCTACTCGTGTGCCCTAGGGGGCGATTAGGCCCCAAATGCCTGAACATCATGCGATTAGGATCCCTAATCGCGTGTACTGGCTGCATAATCGCTAGTTACGTGCTGGACGACTAAAAACGACTATAAATACCATACTTGACCTCATAAACTTCATTATACAAACCCTAGTCGTCCCATAACCTGCCCCAACACACACACAACCTCTGGAACGCGATTTTTGATCAAAACACAAGGTTTCAAGCTTAATCCATCATCCTTTTACAAATCTAAGGTTTGGTTTTCATCCATGCAATCTTATAAACGTTTTTATTCAATCCCTAATAGTCCAGACCTGTTCTAAAACGAAAAAGCTTTCTGAAAATCGTTAATAAGTGTTGTTAATCGGATTTTAACTAGTATACATGTGTTATGTGTGTTTATGATTAGAAAGCTAGGGTTTTTATGATTCAAGATGAAGGATTAACATGTTATTAGGATTAATTCAGAATACTAATAATATTATGATGATAAAATCTGAGAATTGATTATTAGGGTTGTAGTTACGCATGTTAGTGTAATGTTGCATGCTATGTGAATGGTGTTTGGGATTACGTGATTGCATGCAGGGCTGATAATACGAGGCAAAACGAAGGGTTTTAGTTGAAACATGTTTAGGATAGTGTTTGGGATGATATTGGGTGGTTACACACGTTCTGGATCTGATTTGGAGCGTTAAACGCGCGAAAAACCGGAACAGCATGCTTACAGGCGATTAGCATCCTAATCGCCTATGTTAGAGGCGATTAGGAGGCTAAATGCCTATATTAGAGGCGAGTAGGGCCTAATTGCTAGTAGATACATGCGAGTAGGGCCTAAATGCTAGTAGTTACATGTGGTATAGCCTAAATGCTAGTAGTTACATGTGGTATAGCCCTAAATGCTAGTAGTTACATGTGGTATAGCCCTAAATGCTAGTAGTTACATGTGGTATAGCCATAAATGCTAGTAGTTCATGCGATTAGCTTTCCTAAATGCTAGTTGACCAACCTAAATGCTAGTTGACTTTTCCTAATCGCGTGTAATGCTGCTGTAAGTGTAAATTAGCATTCCGAGACCCGATTTGACATGTAGGAACATGCTAGGAACCCCGTAACATATCTAATAACTTGGTAACATATGTTTGGATGTAATTCGGTGATACGTGAACTATGTGCTATAACTTGTTGTGCGTTAACGTATGTTAAGTGTGATTGCATGATTGCATGTTTGAGAGCGTAAACATAACACGGGAAGTCTCGGGTCACCAATGGGATGTCGAGTCTTGTACTTTGGGTCAGTTAAACAGTCACGGTGTTTTCAAACGAACTTGTTTATGGTCTGGACATCTAGGGACTAATTAACCTGCGGGTTATTAGTCTAAGTACTTGTAACTGTCATATGTTAGGTCGCCACTTTACGGGACTAGCATAGCAGCTGAGTTTACTCGGGTTAAGGAGTAACGCAACTTAAGGTGAGTTTACGGCCCCTCTTTTAAACTGGTTTCATATTTCGGGGGAGAAAACATGTGTTAAAACGATTATTTGGTAACTACTGTCATACTATGGGTTTCTATTGTGTACTACACGATCTTTGGAAGTCCCGGGGGAACCATGAATGTGCGGGTTTGCACAACGGGGAAATGTGAATAGCGCTATTGGGAATGACCAACCCCGCTCGTCGGCTTGGAGGGCCGGGCGAGTGCATATTGTCTCAAACAGGAACAACAGGATCAACAGGTTACTTTTCGGGCACAACATCTGGTATGCGTGTTAGTAATGGTTTTCCAATCGTGGTAGTAACAAAACATACGCCTAGCTAGCGTACACTGGTTTTCGATTTGTTATAGTATGGACAGGTTGACTTGGTACTTGGATACAAAACCTGTAAACTCACCAGCATTTTTGTGCTGACGTAAACTTTTACATGTTTTCTCAGGTCGCTAAGGTAGCACAATGGAACTAGGGCGCACGCGTCTGCACGGCGTCTAGCTAGAGTTGCATGATTTTACAAACGTTGAACATTAGTTTACTATTGAATAATTGTTTTGAATAAGCTTCCGTTGTAAACGGGGATTTTAAACATTGTTTTGAAATTGCATTATGTTCATGTTAGACTTGTTTATTGTGATCGTTGGTTTGGATCCTGGTTTGTCATGCGCCTCGCGGTAAAACTCCGCAAGTGGATTTTGAGGGTGTGACAGATTGGTATCAGAGCCAGGTTATAGTGAACTAGGACTGCATGTAGAGTCTAGTCTATAGCCGAGTCGCACACACTAGACGATCACATGGTACTAAACATTAAGGTGGTTTACGTATGGTCTTGTCGGGGTGTCTCTAAATCATTTGGTCTTTCTATGTTACATCATCCGTTCTATCTTAGGTCGGGTTACTTACTTTCTAGGCGGTGTAGTATATTGGAGTGAATCGTATACTCTTGAGATTTGTCCAAGGCTCGGACATCTCCCTTTCATACTCCAATAGAAACACTTGCCATAAACTACCGTAGTATTACGGTGTATAGCTAAGAGTCTATGTTCGGTGATTCGAACTTTGAACTAGGAGAACACTTGGAGGACCATGTAGAGCGGTTTATCATTTTGGGTGCACACAAAATCATAAGCCGAAATGCATGGAAGCCCTAGTGAGCTCTGGGCTTGAGGGGATAGTCCTGGATTGGATCTAGCTTTGATCTTGTGAACATTAGTGGTTATCTTTATCTGCGAAACTAAATTTTCTCGTTCTTCCTGCCAGAATCATGTCTGGAGTACGAGGAGGACGTGGAGGTGGTCGAAATGGTGGACGTGGTGGTGGTCGCGGTGGTGCTGGTGGTCGTGGAGGTATTAACCTATCGCAGGATGATCTGAACAACTTGCTCCAAGCTGCCTTCCAGTTAGGGCACAACGGTGGTGGTAAGTTGAATTATCCATTTTCTTTGCCTCATTGGTGAACCTTGTTCACATTCTTCGTGGTTTCTCATGCGTTTCATTTCAGGTGGCCCTGTTAACCCACCCCCACCCATGTGTACCTACAAGATGTTTCGGGACTGTAAGCCCAAGAATTCTCTGGCACTGAGGGTGCGGTGAGCTTGCTTAGGTGGTTGGAAAAAGTGGAGTCAGTGTTTCTGATGTGTAACTGTCTCCCAGAAGATCGGGTTAAGTATGCTGCTGCGTTATTCCAGGATGTTGCATTGACTTGGTGGAATAACATCACCCAGAATATGGGTATTGGGGAGGCATATGCTATGCCTTGGGAGAATTTTGTGCAGTTGCTGAAGCGTGAGTACTGTCCGAGGGAAGAGGTGCAGAAGTTAGAGCACGAAGTGTGGAATCTCAAGATGACTGGGTCTGAAATTGAAAAGTATACTGTGAGGCGGAATGAGTTGGCAGTGCTGTGTCCTGATCTGCATGTGCCAGAATACAGGAGGATTGAGCATTATATCTCGGGGTTAGTACCTGAGATCGCCGGGTTAGTGGCTGCAGGAAATCATCCTACATACTCAGAGGTGGTTCGATCGGCTCATAGGATGACCAACTTAAAGGTGAATGAGGGTATTTTGCCTGCGAAGGGTTCGACTGTTAAGGCCCCAGAGAATAACAAGCGCAAGTGGGAAAATGACGGGAAGGGATCTGGGCCAGCACAACAGAATAAGAGGTTCGACAATGGGGGTTCTTCTTCTTCTTCGGGTAACAAACAGGGTGGTTATGCGGGGAAACTGCCCAAATGTAACAAGTGTGGACGTCACCATCAAGGGAACTGCGACAGTAACCGTTGTCATCGCTGCCAGCGAACAGGGCATTATGCTAAAGATTGTCGGGTTACACTTCCATCGACCCAGGCCCCGACTAATAGCTCAGCTCCGACTACTCAAGGGACTACAGGAAGACAAGGATGCTACAACTGTGGTGACACTGGGCATTACAAGAAGGATTGCCCAAAACTGAAGCAGGGTGGAAACAACGGTAATGGGAACAACGGGGGCGGCGGCAGAAATGCACGTGCCTTCGTCATTGGAGCCGCTGAGGCTAGACAGGATCCTGACACAGTCACCGGTACGTTCCTTCTCAATAATCGTTCTGTTAGTGTGTTATTTGATTCTGGTGCCGACAAGAGTTTTGTATCCATGGAAGTTAGTCGACTGCTAGATGTTGTACCCGTACCATTAGAGACTAAGTATATTATTGAGTTGGCTGACGGGAAAATGATTGAAGCTACTAGTATCCTTCGTGAGTGTCAATTAGAGTTGTCGGGTTTATCGTTCCCCATCGACCTTATGCCGGTACCATTGGGTAGTTTTGACGTTGTGGTAGGAATGGATTGGTTGTCTTTGTATCGCGCGGAGATTGTCTGTTACGATAAGGTTATTCGGATTCCTCTCCCTGATGGAGAATTCCTTTCTGTGTACGGTATCAAGGGTGGTGTTCCGCTAAACATCATCTCTAGCATGAAAGCCCTTAAGTGTCTTCGAAAGGGTTATCCAGCCGTTTTGGCGCTTTTATCTGTTTCCTCTGGTGATGAGAAGAAGATCGACGATATTCCAGTTGTACGCGAGTTTCCTGATGTTTTTCCCGATGATTTATCTGGTCTTCCTCCTCATCGTCAAGTCGAGTTCGGTATTGATCTTGTACCAGGGGCTGCTCCTATTGCTCGGGCCCCCTACCGTCTTGCACCTCCCGAGATGCAGGAATTGTCTAGTCAGTTACAGGAACTCTTGGACAAGGGTTTCATCAGACCAAGTTCTTCCCCTTGGGGAGCCCCGATTCTATTCGTCAAGAAGAAGGATGGAAGTTTCCGATTGTGTGTGGACTACAGAGAGCTGAACAAATTGACGGTCAAGAACCGCTATCCTCTTCCACGTATTGATGATCTATTCGACCAGCTCCAGGGTTCTAGTTATTATTCCAAGATTGACTTGAGGTCCGGTTATCACCAGTTGCGCGTAAGGGAAGCTGACGTTGCAAAGACTGCCTTTCGTACACGTTATGGCCATTTCGAATTCTTGGTCATGCCTTTCGGTCTCACGAACGCACCGGCGGTTTTCATGGACTTGATGAACCGCGTTTGCAAACCATATCTGGACAAGTTCGTCATCGTGTTTATTGATGACATCCTGATTTACTCTAAGAACAAGACCGAACACGAGGAACACCTGCGTTTGGTTTTGGAACTCTTGCGACGGGAACAACTTTACGCTAAGTTCTCAAAGTGTGACTTTTGGTTACGCGAAGTTCAGTTCCTAGGACATGTGGTTAATGAACTAGGAATTCATGTCGATCCAGCTAAGATCGAAGCGATCAAGGACTGGGGAGCACCAAAGACGCCAACTGAGGTGCGGCAATTCCTGGGCCTTGCGGGCTACTATCGTCGTTTCATTCAGGGGTTCTCGAAGATCGCTCAACCCCTCACCACTCTTACTCAGAAGGATAGAAAATTCGACTGGGGTGAACCACAAGAGTCAGCGTTTGAGGAACTAAAGTCTAAACTTTGTTCCGCTCCTATTTTGTCTTTACCTGAAGGCCCTGATGATTTCGTTGTTTACTGTGATGCTTCTATTCATGGTCTCGGTTGTGTGTTGATGCAACGCGAGAAAGTGATCGCGTATGCTTCTCGTCAACTCAAGGTGCACGAGAAGAACTACACCACCCATGACTTGGAGTTGGGTGCCGTGGTATTCGCGTTGAAAATTTGGAGACATTACTTGTACGGTACCAAATGCACCATCTACACCGATCACAAGAGTCTCCAACATATTTTCGACCAACAACATTTGAACATACGGCAGCGTCGTTGGATTGAACTTCTGAACGACTATGATTGTGCCATTAAGTACCATCCTGGCAAGGCGAATGTTGTAGCAGACGCCTTGAGCAGGAAGGAATCAACTAAACCTCGTCGCGTTCGGGCGTTGCAGCTCACCATTCATTCATCCCTACCTGATCAACTCCGTTCTGCCCAGTTAGAAGCTTTGAAGGAGGAAAACCTTAAAGCTGAGACTATGCACGGTGCCGACAAGCACCTCGAGCGAAGGCCTGATGGCCTGCACTATTTCGCAGAACGCATATGGGTTCCTTTATTCGGGGGACTACGGGAGCTTGTCCTTGATGAGGCTCATAAGTCCCGGTATTCTATTCATCCTGGTTCGGATAAGATGTACCAAGATCTGAAGGTGCTCTACTGGTGGCCAAACATGAGGTCGGATATAGCCTCATACGTGAGCAAATGCTTGACCTGTGCTAAGGTCAAGGTGGAATACCAGAAACCGTCGGGTCTCTTGCAACAACCTGAAATTCCGGAATGGAAATGGGAACGGATTACCATGGATTTTGTCACGCAACTGCCTAAGTCACCAAGCGGGAATGACAAGATATGGGTGATTGTCGATCGGTTGACGAAATCAGCCCATTTTCTTGCTATTAAGGAGACCGACACCATGGATCGTTTGGCTCGTCTTTATTTGAAGGAAGTTGTTTCTAAGCACGGGGTGCCAGTTTCTATTATCTTGGATCGTGACTCCCATTTTACTTCTCACTTCTGGAAGTCTTTGCACAAGGCTTTGGGTACCCAACTAGACATGAGTACAGCTTACCATCCACAGACTGACGGTCAGAGTGAGCGCACAATTCAAACTTTAGAAGACATGCTGCGGGCATGTGTGATCGATTTTAGCAAGGGTTGGGAGGCTCATTTACCGTTAGTAGAATTCTCGTACAACAACAGTTATCACACGAGCATCAAGGCAGCTCCGTTCGAGGCACTGTACGGACGGAAATGCCGTTCTCCTCTTTGTTGGGCTGAAGTGGGTGAGAGTCAAATCACTAGGCCTGAACTAGTGTACGAAACTTCGGAAAAGATCGTACAGATTCGTAACCGGTTGGCAGCGGCACGGGACCGGCAAAAGAGTTATGCCGATCAGCGTCGCAAACCATTGGAATTCCAAGTTAATGACAAAGTACTTCTAAAAGTCTCACCATGGAAGGGCGTCATACGCTTTGGGAAGCGTGGCAAACTCAATCCGCGGTATGTCGGCCCATTTACGATCCTGGAACGGATTGGGCCGGTGGCATATCGTCTTGATTTACCGACGGAGCTCGGTAACGTACATAACGTCTTCCATGTGTCCAACTTGAAGAAGTGTCTGGCTGACGAGTCCCTCATTGTTCCACTGGAAGAGATCAAGGTTGATGATCGTCTTCGGATTGTGGAAGAACCTGTGGAGATTCTGGATTACAAGATTCGTAGCCTACGCCACAGCAAGATTCGTATCGTTAAGGTTCGGTGGAACTCGAACCGGGGACCAGAGTATACGTGGGAACGGGAGGATCAGATGAAGTCTAAGTATCCTCATCTCTTTCCTAAGGAAGCGTTCGAGTCGAGATATGTCTCTTCTGCAGCTGAATGAATCTCGGGGCGAGATTCCTTTTTAACGTGGGGATGATGTGACAACTCGGGTAAATCTCTCTTTTGGTTTCTATCTTTTGTTTGTTCCCTTCGTTATTTCTTTTGTTCTTTTGGTACTTGTGCAATTTTCGGGACGAAAATTCTTTTAACGTGGGGATGATGTGACACCCGGCAAATTCTGGTTAACAACGTTGTCTAGATGAAAGTCTACCTTAGCGAGTCACGCGTATATTGTACTTAACTGGGTTAGTTAAGTCGGGTTATGGTTCGGGAACTATCGGTTTAGTCTAGAGGATCATTGGATGTTGGTCTAGAGGTTCATTAGATGTCGGTCCTTAACCAAGTGTACAAACGGTGACGATTTGTAGGATCATCAGGGCATACGGAACATACAAGTCTCGAGTCCCGGGAATTGGTGAACGAGTGTGAATATGTGTATTTACAAGTGTTATGTGTTTACAATCATTATGTGACTTGTCGGTATGTGAATATGTGTTAACATATGTTAAAACGGGGTTTAACGCGCAAAACACACGAAACCAGCCCCTATAGGCGATTAGGAAGGCCTAATCGCCTATAAGGGAGGCGAGTAGGCAATATTAGGGGCGAGTAGGGGCTACTCGTGTGCCCTAGGGGGCGATTAGGCCCCAAATGCATGAACATCATGCGATTAGGATCCCTAATCGCGTGTACTGGCTGCATAATCGCTAGTTACGTGCTGGACGACTAAAAACGACTATAAATACCATACTTGACCTCATAAACTTCATTATACAAACCCTAGTCGTCCCATAACCTGCCCCAACACACACACAACCTCTGGAACGCGATTTTTGATCAAAACACAAGGTTTCAAGCTTAATCCATCATCCTTTTACAAATCTAAGGTTTGGTTTTCATCCATGCAATCTTATAAACATTTTTATTCAATCCCTAATAGTCCAAACCTGTTCTAAAACGAAAAAGCTTTCTGAAAATCGTTAATAAGTGTTGTTAATCGGATTTTAACTAGTATACATGTGTTATGTGTGTTTATGATTAGAAAGCTAGGGTTTTTATGATTCAAGATGAAGGATTAACATGTTATCAGGATTAATTCAGAATACTAATAATATTATGATGATAAAATCTGAGAATTGATTATTAGGGTTGTAGTTACGCATGTTAGTGTAATGTTGCATGCTATGTGAATGGTGTTTGGGATTACGTGATTGCATGCAGGGCTGATAATACGAGGCAAAACGAAGGGTTTTAGTTGAAACATGTTTAGGATAGTGTTTGGGATGATATTGGGTGGTTACACACGTTCTGGATCTGATTTGGAGCGTTAAATGCGCGAAAAACCGGAACAGCATGCTTACAGGCGATTAGCATCCTAATCGCCTATGTTAGAGGCGATTAGCATCCTAATCGCCTATGTTAGAGGCGATTAGGAGGCTAAATGCCTATATTAGAGGCGAGTAGGGCCTAATTGCTAGTAGATACATGCGAGTAGGCCTAAATGCTAGTAGTTACATGTGGTATAGCCTAAATGCTAGTAGTTACATGTGGTATAGCCCTAAATGCTAGTAGTTACATGTGGTATAGCCCTAAATGCTAGTAGTTACATGTGGTATAGCCATAAATGCTAGTAGTTCATGCGATTAGCTTTCCTAAATGCTAGTTGACCAACCTAAATGCTAGTTGACTTTTCCTAATCGCGTGTAATGCTGCTGTAAGTGTAAATTAGCATTCCGAGACCCGATTTGACATGTAGGAACATGCTAGGAACCCCGTAACATATCTAATAACTTGGTAACATATGTTTGGATGTAATTCGGTGATACGTGAACTATGTGCTATAACTTGTTGTGCGTTAACGTATGTTAAGTGTGATTGCATGATTGCATGTTTGAGAGCGTAAACATAACACGGGAAGTCTCGGGTCACCAATGGGATGTCGAGTCTTGTACTTTGGGTCAGTTAAACAGTCACGGTGTTTTCAAACGAACTTGGTTATGGTCTGGACATCTAGGGACTAATTAACCTGCGGGTTATTAGTCTAAGTACTTGTAACTGTCATATGTTAGGTCGCCGCTTTACGGGACTAGCATAGCAGCGGAGTTTACTCGGGTTAAGGAGTAACGCAACTTAAGGTGAGTTTACGGCCCCTCTTTTAAATTGGTTTCATATTTCGGGGGAGAAAACATGTGTTAAAACGATTATTTGGTAACTACTGTCATACTATGGGTTTCTATTGTGTACTACACGATCTTTGGAAGTCCCGGGGGGAACCATGAATGTGCGGGTTTGCACAACGGGGAAATGTGAATAGCGCTATTGGGAATGACCAACCCCGCTCGTCGGCTTGGAGGGCCGGGCGAGTGCATATTGTCTCAAACAGGAACAACAGGATCAACAGGTTACTTTTCGGGCACAACATCTGGTATGCGTGTTAGTAATGGTTTTCCAATCGTGGTAGTAACAAAACATACGCCTAGCTAGCGTACACTGGTTTTCGATTTGTTATAGTATGGACAGGTTGACTTGGTACTTGGATACAAAACCTGTAAACTCACCAGCATTTTTGTGCTGACGTAAACTTTTACATGTTTTCTCAGGTCGCTAAGGTAGCACAATGGAACTAGGGCGCACGCGTCTGCACGGCGTCTAGCTAGAGTTGCATGATTTTACAAACGTTGAACATTAGTTTACTATTGAATAATTGTTTTGAATAAGCTTCCGCTGTAAACGGGGATTTTAAACATTGTTTTGAAATTGCATTATGTTCATGTTAGACTTGTTTATTGTGATCGTTGGTTTGGATCCTGGTTTGTCATGCGCCTCGCGGTAAAACTCCGCAAGTGGATTTTGAGGGTGTGACAGATTGGTATCAGAGCCAGGTTATAGTGAACTAGGACTGCATGTAGAGTCTAGTCTATAGCCGAGTCGCACACACTAGACGATCACATGGTACTAAACATTAAGGTGGTTTACGTATGGTCTTGTCGGGGTGTCTCTAAATCATTTGGTCTTTCTATGTTACATCATCCGTTCTATCTTAGGTCGGGTTACTTACTTTCTAGGCGGTGTAGTATATTGGAGTGAATCGTATACTCTTGAGATTTGTCCAAGGCTCGGACATCTCCCTTTCATACTCCAATAGAAACACTTGCCATAAACTACCGTAGTATTACGGTGTATAGCTAAGAGTCTATGTTCGGTGATTCGAACTTTGAACTAGGAGAACACTTGGAGGACCATGTAGAGCGGTTTATCATTTTGGGTGCACACAAAATCATAAGCCGAAATGCATGGAAGCCCTAGTGAGCTCTGGGCTTGAGGGGATAGTCCTGGATTGGATCTAGCTTTGATCTTGTGAACATTAGTGGTTATCTTTATCTGCGAAACTAAATTTTCTCGTTCTTCCTGCCAGAATCATGTCTGGAGTACGAGGAGGACGTGGAGGTGGTCGAAATGGTGGACGCGGTGGTGGTCGCGGTGGTGCTGGTGGTCGTGGAGGTATTAACCTATCGCAGGATGATCTGAACAACTTGCTCCAAGCTGCCTTCCAGTTAGGGCACAACGGTGGTGGTAAGTTGAATTATCCATTTTCTTTGCCTCATTGGTGAACCTTGTTCACATTCTTCGTGGTTTCTCATGCGTTTCATTTCAGGTGGCCCTGTTAACCCACCCCCACCCATGTGTACCTACAAGATGTTTCGGGACTGTAAGCCCCAAGAATTCTCTGGCACTGAGGGTGCGGTGAGCTTGCTTAGGTGGTTGGAAAAAGTGGAGTCAGTGTTTCTGATGTGTAACTGTCTCCCAGAAGATCGGGTTAAGTATGCTGCTGCGTTATTCCAGGATGTTGCATTGACTTGGTGGAATAACGTCACCCAGAATATGGGTATTGGGGAGGCATATGCTATGCCTTGGGAGAATTTTGTGCAGTTGCTGAAGCGTGAGTACTGTCCGAGGGAAGAGGTGCAGAAGTTAGAGCACGAAGTGTGGAATCTCAAGATGACTGGGTCTGAAATTGAAAAGTATACTGTGAGGCGGAATGAGTTGGCAGTGCTGTGTCCTGATCTGCATGTGCCAGAATACAGGAGGATTGAGCATTATATCTCGGGGTTAGTACCTGAGATCGCCAGGTTAGTGGCTGCAGGAAATCATCCTACATACTCAGAGGTGGTTCGATCGGCTCATAGGATGACCAACTTAAAGGTGAATGAGGGTATTTTGCCTGCGAAGGGTTCGACTGTTAAGGCCCCAGAGAATAACAAGCGCAAGTGGGAAAATGACGGAAGGGATCTGGGCCAGCACAACAGAATAAGAGGTTCGACAATGGGGGTTCTTCTTCTTCTTCGGGTAACAAACAGGGTGGTTATGCGGGGAAACTGCCCAAATGTAACAAGTGTGGACGTCACCATCAAGGGAACTGCGACAGTAACCGTTGTCATCGCTGCCAGCGAACAGGGCATTATGCTAAAGATTGTCGGGTTACACTTCCATCGACCCAGGCCCCGACTAATAGCTCAGCTCCGACTACTCAAGGGACTACAGGAAGACAAGGATGCTACAACTGTGGTGACACTGGGCATTACAAGAAGGATTGCCCAAAACTGAAGCAGGGTGGAAACAACGGTAATGGGAACAACGGGGGCGGCGGCAGAAATGCACGTGCCTTCGTCATTGGAGCCGCTGAGGCTAGACAGGATCCTGACACAGTCACCGGTACGTTCCTTCTCAATAATCGTTCTGTTAGTGTGTTATTTGATTCTGGTGCCGACAAGAGTTTTGTATCCATGGAAGTTAGTCGACTGCTAGATGTTTGTACCCGTACCATTAGAGACTAAGTATATTATTGAGTTGGCTGACGGGAAAATGATTGAAGCTACTAGTATCCTTCGTGAGTGTCAATTAGAGTTGTCGGGTTTATCGTTCCCCATCGACCTTATGCCGGTACCATTGGGTAGTTTTAACGTTGTGGTAGGAATGGATTGGTTGTCTTTGTATCGCGTGGAGATTGTCTGTTACGATAAGGTTATTCGGATTCCTCTCCCTGATGGAGAATTCCTTTCTGTGTACGGTATCAAGGGTGGTGTTCCGCTAAACATCATCTCTAGCATGAAAGCCCTTAAGTGTCTTCGAAAGGGTTATCCAGCCGTTTTGGCGCTTTTATCTGTTTCCTCTGGTGATGAGAAGAAGATCGACGATATTCCAGTTGTACGCGAGTTTCCTGATGTTTTTCCCGATGATTTATCTGGTCTTCCTCCTCATCGTCAAGTCGAGTTCGGTATTGATCTTGTACCAGGGGCTGCTCCTATTGCTCGGGCCCCCTACCGTCTTGCACCTCCCGAGATGCAGGAATTGTCTAGTCAGTTACAGGAACTCTTGGACAAGGGTTTCATCAGACCAAGTTCTTCCCCTTGGGGAGCCCCGATTCTATTCGTCAAGAAGAAGGATGGAAGTTTCCGATTGTGTGTGGACTACAGAGAGCTGAACAAATTGACCGTCAAGAACCGCTATCCTCTTCCACGTATTGATGATCTATTCGACTAGCTCCAGGGTTCTAGTTATTATTCCAAGATTGACTTGAGGTCCGTTTATCACCAGTTGCGCGTAAGGGAAGCTGACGTTGCAAAGACTGCCTTTCGTACACGTTATGGCCATTTCGAATTCTTGGTCATGCCTTTCGGTCTCACGAACGCACCGGCGGTTTTCATGGACTTGATGAACCGCGTTTGCAAACCATATCTGGACAAGTTCGTCATCGTGTTTATTGATGACATCCTGATTTACTCTAAGAACAAGACCGAACACGAGGAACACCTGCGTTTGGTTTTGGAACTCTTGCGACGGGAACAACTTTACGCTAAGTTCTCAAAGTGTGACTTTTGGTTACGCGAAGTTCAGTTCCTAGGACATGTGGTTAATGAACTAGGAATTCATGTCGATCCAGCTAAGATCGAAGCGATCAAGGACTGGGGAGCACCAAAGACGCCAACTGAGGTGCGGCAATTCCTGGGCCTTGCGGGCTACTATCGTCGTTTCATTCAGGGGTTCTCGAAGATCGCTCAACCCCTCACCACTCTTACTCAGAAGGATAGAAAATTCGACTGGGTGAACCACAAGAGTCAGCGTTTGAGGAACTAAAGTCTAAACTTTGTTCCGCTCCTATTTTGTCTTTACCTGAAGGCCCTGATGATTTCGTTGTTTACTGTGATGCTTCTATTCATGGTCTCGGTTGTGTGTTGATGCAACGCGAGAAAGTGATCGCGTATGCTTCTCGTCAACTCAAGGTGCACGAGAAGAACTACACCACCCATGACTTGGAGTTGGGTGCCGTGGTATTCGCGTTGAAAATTTGGAGACATTACTTGTACGGTACCAAATGCACCATCTACACCGATCACAAGAGTCTCCAACATATTTTCGACCAACAACATTTGAACATACGGCAGCGTCGTTGGATTGAACTTCTGAACGACTATGATTGTGCCATTAAGTACCATCCTGGCAAGGCGAATGTTGTAGCAGACGCCTTGAGCAGGAAGGAATCAACTAAACCTCGTCGCGTTCGGGCGTTGCAGCTCACCATTCATTCATCCCTACCTGATCAACTCCGTTCTGCCCAGTTAGAAGCTTTGAAGGAGGAAAACCTTAAAGCTGAGACTATGCACGGTGCCGACAAGCACCTCGAGCGAAGGCCTGATGGCCTGCACTATTTCGCAGAACGCATATGGGTTCCTTTATTCGGGGGACTACGGGAGCTTGTCCTTGATGAGGCTCATAAGTCCCGGTATTCTATTCATCCTGGTTCGGATAAGATGTACCAAGATCTGAAGGTGCTCTACTGGTGGCCAAACATGAGGTCGGATATAGCCTCATACGTGAGCAAATGCTTGACCTGTGCTAAGGTCAAGGTGGAATACCAGAAACCGTCGGGTCTCTTGCAACAACCTGAAATTCCGGAATGGAAATGGGAACGGATTACCATGGATTTTGTCACGCAACTGCCTAAGTCACCAAGCGGGAATGACAAGATATGGGTGATTGTCGATCGGTTGACGAAATCAGCCCATTTTCTTGCTATTAAGGAGACCGACACCATGGATCGTTTGGCTCGTCTTTATTTGAAGGAAGTTGTTTCTAAGCACGGGGTGCCAGTTTCTATTATCTCGGATCGTGACTCCCAGTTTACTTCTCACTTCTGGAAGACTTTGCACAAGGCTTTGGGTACCCAACTAGACATGAGTACAACTTACCATCCACAGACTGACGGTCAGAGTGAGCGCACAATTCAAAATTTAGAAGACATGCTACGGGCATGTGTGATCGATTTTGGCAAGGGTTGGGAGGCTCATTTACCGTTAGTAGAATTCTCGTACAACAACAGTTATCACACGAGCATCAAGCAGCTCCGTTCGAGGCACTGTACGGACGGAAATGTCGTTCTCCTCTTTGTTGGGCTGAAGTGGGTGAGAGTCAACTCACTGGGCCTGAACTAGTGTACGAAACTTCGGAAAAGATCGTACAGATTCGTAACCGGTTGGCAGCGGCACGGGACCGGCAAAAGAGTTATGCCGATCAGCGTCGCAAACCATTGGAATTCCAAGTTAATGACAAAGTACTTCTAAAAGTCTCACCATGGAAGGGCGTCATACGCTTTGGGAAGCGTGGCAAACTCAATCCGCGGTATGTCGGCCCATTTACGATTCTGGAACGGATTGGGCCGGTGGCATATCGTCTTGATTTACCGACGGAGCTCGGTAACGTACATAACGTCTTCCATGTGTCCAACTTGAAGAAGTGTCTGGCTGACGAGTCCCTCATTGTTCCACTGGAAGAGATCAAGGTTGATGATCGTCTTCGGATTGTGGAAGAACCTGTGGAGATTCTGGATTACAAGATTCGTAGCCTACGTCACAGCAAGATTCGTATCGTTAAGGTTCGGTGGAACTCGAACCGGGGACCAGAGTATACGTGGGAACGGGAGGATCAGATGAAGTCTAAGTATCCTCATCTCTTTCCTAAGGAAGCGTTCGAGTCGAGATATGTCTCTTCTGCAGCTGAATGAATCTCGGGGCGAGATTCCTTTTTAACGTGGGGATGATGTGACAACTCGGGTAAATCTCTCTTTTGGTTTCTATCTTTTGTTTGTTCCCTTCGTTATTTCTTTTGTTCTTTTGGTACTTGTGCAATTTTCGGGACGAAAATTCTTTTAACGTGGGGATGATGTGACACCCGGCAAATTCTGGTTAACAACGTTGTCTAGATGAATGTCTACCTTATGATTAGAAAGCTAGGGTTTTTATGATTCAAGATGAAGGATTAACATGTTATTAGGATTAATTCAGAATACTAATAATATTATGATGATAAAATCTGAGAATTTATTATTAGGGTTGTAGTTACGCATGTTAGTGTAATGTTGCATGCTATGTGAATGGTGTTTGGGATTACGTGATTGCATGCAGGGCTGATAATACGAGGCAAAACGAAGGGTTTTAGTTGAAACATGTTTAGGATAGTGTTTGGGATGATATTGGGTGGTTACACACGTTCTGGATCTGATTTGGAGCGTTAAACACGCGAAAAACCGGAACAGCATGCTTACAGGCGATTAGCATCCTAATCGCCTATGTTAGAGGCGATTAGGAGGCTAAATGCCTATATTAGAGGCGAGTAGGGCCTAATTGCTAGTAGATACATGCGAGTAGGGCCTAAATGCTAGTAGTAACATGTGGTATAGCCTAAATGCTAGTAGTTACATGTGGTATAGCCCTAAATGCTAGTAGTTACATGTGGTATAGCCATAAATGCTAGTAGTTCATGCGATTAGCTTTCCTAAATGCTAGTTGACCAACCTAAATGCTAGTTGACTTTTCCTAATCGCGTGTAATGCAGCTGTAAATGTAAATTAGCATTCCGAGACCCGATTTGACATGTAGGAACATGCTAGGAACCCCGTAACATATCTAATAACTTGGTAACATATGTTTGGATGTAATTCGGTGATACGTGAACTATGTGCTATAACTTGTTGTGCGTTAACGTATGTTAAGTGTGATTGCATGATTGCATGTTTGAGAGCGTAAACATAACACGGGAAGTCTCGGGTCACCAATGGGATGTCGAGTCTTGTACTTTGGGTCAGTTAAACAGTCACGGTGTTTTCAAACGAACTTGGTTATGGTCTGGACATCTAGGGACTAATTAACCTGCGGGTTATTAGTCTAAGTACTTGTAACTGTCATATGTTAGGTCGCCGCTTTACGGGACTAGCATAGCAGCTGAGTTTACTCGGGTTAAGGAGTAACGCAACTTAAGGTGAGTTTACGGCCCCTCTTTTAAACTGGTTTCATATTTCGGAGGAGAAAACATGTGTTAAAACGATTATTTGGTAACTACTGTCATACTATGGGTTTCTATTGTGTACTACACGATCTTTGGAAGTCCCGGGGGGAACCATGAATGTGCGGGTTTGCACAACGGGGAAATGTGAATAGCGCTATTGGGAATGACCAACCCCGCTCGTCGGCTTGGAGGGCCGGGCGAGTGCATATTGTCTCAAACAGGAACAACAGGATCAACAGGTTACTTTTCGGGCACAACATCTGGTATGCGTGTTAGTAATGGTTTTCCAATCGTGGTAGTAACAAAACATACGCCTAGCTAGCGTACACTGGTTTTCGATTTGTTATAGTATGGACAGGTTGACTTGGTACTTGGATACAAAACCTGTAAACTCACCAGCATTTTTGTGCTGACGTAAACTTTTACATGTTTTCTCAGGTCGCTAAGGTAGCACAATGGAACTAGGGCGCACGCGTCTGCACGACGTCTAGCTAGAGTTGCATGATTTTACAAACGTTGAACATTAGTTTACTATTGAATAATTGTTTTGAATAAGCTTCCGCTGTAAACGGGGATTTTAAACATTGTTTTGAAATTGCATTATGTTCATGTTAGACTTGTTTATTGTGATCGTTGGTTTGGATCCTGGTTTGTCATGCGCCTCGCGGTAAAACTCCGCAAGTGGATTTTGAGGGTGTGACACCGCCTTATTCCACAGAGCAGATTTCTCAATCTTTTGTCGCCACCACCATTTCAATAATAGGCTATCATTCATCGATTTCAACAAAAGATCAAACATAATGCAAAAATGGACTCAACAATTAAAGGGAACAAGAATCGAACATGGCACACATGGATGAGAAACCAGCAAAAGAACCACCAAGCCAAACTTCGTTTTTTTTAACCTTTAGCTTAATATATATACACACACATAATATTTTTTTTATTTAGTGCCCACTAGAAAAACGGGCCTCGGCCGGGGGTGCGGCTCGCCCACCCCAGGGCCGGCCCCTTTCATCTGTTGTAGGTTCCGATCATGGTATAACACAATTTATTAGATTAAAAATAAATTAATATTAATAATCACAATAAAAAATAATAGGCTTACCTTTCTTCTCTTGTGATCTACTGACTCCAGAGCTGAACGGAGTCTTGCTACTTGTCCCAAGTCTTCTGTTGTCTTAGTTGCTAATGTACCTGCAATATCCTAATAACACGGAGGTATACGGTTATAAAATATTATAGGTCTGGACAAAAATTAGTAAAATACACAACCGTATTTAAAGCAAAAGAAAATCTCCAGGATTTACCTTGAGGTGCTGCAATTGAGAATTATAAACCTGTTTCGCATACTCTATTAACAGTTGCCCGAGTGCATCAGTAACTAACGTGCGGCATTGCAGCACCAAGCCCAACCATCCAACATCCATAATTGTAGTAGAAAGAAGCTCTAGTTGACATGTTCTTATGATCTCATACACTTATCAAATGATCTCATAAAACACCAGCGTCCGTGTCAAATCCGTCCTCGTCACTAACCAAATTGTTGCAACAAAAAATAATCTTCAACATATGTAGAGGGGTAGTAATTTGTGTTCGGTTGGCTAAACCAATAAAAAAACCCGTTTAGTTAATCGGGCATATAAACTCTACCCTAACCCGTGTAAGCTTAATCCACGTAATTAAACCCTAACATGGTTGAACATGTTATTTTTAAAGCTCTAATTTTAGACAGGTTGCAGCACAACCTGTTAAACGTTTCCAAGTTACTATCAACCCTAACATGATATTCAAGATAAACTCGCTTTAATAGTCTTCAAAAGTTTAAACCTGAAGTAGAAAAAAAACACAGCAGTTAGCCAAAACACACATAATTTTCTGATTTTTCAATTGATTAAGACCAAAAAACACATATAAATTGGATCACCGAACAAAATCGCCTCATAAGACAAACACACTTAAACAATGCAAACCATATTAAATACACTCAAAATCGGTTTAATAAGACACCATATATATTCTGTTAAAGTCAAGACAGTAAACAAAAATCAAAACAAAGGCTAGATTAATATTATAAATCAACTTTACTGCAGTTGCCGGAATCTGGTCGGAACGTTCGATCCTCTTCTAATAGTTGTTGGATCTTAACACACTCACCAACAAAAGGTAAGAAATAAGACTCAATGTCAAAAAAGACGAAGATACCTGGTGATGGTATACAGTTCTGACCCAACATCAAGTATCTGATTGCAATGAGACCACCCAAAACTGCCATGATTCTAAAAAAAACTTAGCGTTAATTCTTCTCATACAACCACAAAAGAGTGTAATCAAACGAAGTGAACTGACCTTACACAAAATCCATGATACTCAAATCGCACTACATTCTCCAATTCATCGCTGCATACGAAACTTCATAGAAACCGCCACAAAGTTGAGTTTAATTAAACCTGCATCAGAATCTTCTACGGTTTGATTGGATGGTCAATTAAGGTTAAGACTATTGTTGGAAGGAAGGTTGAAGGACAGATGGGGCTGGTAGGGGTTGTATTTACAGGGGGCCGAGGAAGGAAATGAGGGCTAAAATCAAGGGAAAGTGGGAAAACTGCCTAACTGCTCTTATAAAAGAGAAACTGCCAAATTTTGAAGATAACCGCCTATTTATAACGGTTCAGATTAAATCTTAAAAATAACCACTTAGTTTTGATGGTCTAGATCACCCCAAAAACGGTTATTTTCTTCAAAATGGCGGTTTTTGTTGTGGTGAACAATATATTAATAATTAGTTTAAAACGAATTTAATTAAATTGTGAATTTTTTTTTTTGTTCTGGTGCTATATGTGGGAGTAGTAAGCCTGGTTGTGAGTACAGATGGAATGCAAACATCTAGAGTGGCATTATATCAACCCTTGAGTTTTAATCAGTAAAATTCTCCAAAACTTCATTGCTACCTTAGCGACCTGAGAAAAACATGCCAAAAAGATGTCAACATATAATGCTGGTGAGTTCACAGGTTTGTTCAAAATGTTACCAAAACGTTACCATGTCCATACTATATCAATGTTACCAAGTACGCTAGCTAGGCGTATGTTTCATTACTACTACGATTGGAAACCATTACTAGACACGTTTAGCAATGTTCAGCATGTTTAAGCAGCCCGTATGTTCAGCATGATACCAATGTACCTGTTCGAGACAATATGCACCCGCCCGGCCCTCCAAGCCGACGAGTGGGGCAGGTCACGCCCAATAGATCTATTCACATTTCCCCCGTTGTGCAACCCCGCACATTCATGGTTTCCCCCGGGACTTTCCAAAAGATCGTATAGCAATATAAAGTTAAAACCATAGTATGACATATGTTACCAAAACCGTTTAGCGCATGTTTTCTCCCCCAAAAGTTAAAGCAGTAAAAGTGGGGCCGTGAACTCACCTTAGATAGCGTTCTTCAATTACAAGTAAAGATGTTTAGCCCTTGATAATCCCTCTATCGGAGATCTATCAAAATGTTCACATAAGTGTTCCGACTAATAACCATAAGGTTATCTAGTCCCTGATTGTCCAGATCGTAACCAAGTATGTTTTAAAACGTGTTTAAATGTTTAACCGACACACTAGACCGACCCGACATCCCGTTGGTGACCCATTACCCTAACTAATCAAGTACACATAGATTACACACGAGGTTCAAGCATAAAACACTTAGTTTGTATCAAAAATCTCATTTCTGCATCAGAACGGTCGAACCAGTCAGTTTTAAGTCTCCTTCGCACCTTTTAGTCTCCTTCGCACCTTTTACATCTCGTTCGACCGTTTGATGCTTCCTTCGCCCGTTTTATCACATTCGTCCAATAAAAACCCAGGTTCGACCCTGGATCCCTCCTTCGCACCTTCGATTGGTCGAAGAAGGCCAGGTTCGCCCCTGTTGTATAATTTTTCCTAAAAACGCTTCAAACACACTCAAAACGACTCGAAACATCATCAATCACAGCAGTCAAGCATAGATAACTTATTCCTACAAAACCCCATCGATTTCCCCCGATAATACGTCCGTTTCAGCCCTTTCCCAAAATGGTAAAGATTATGGAAACATCACTTTCATGCATGAATAATTTACCCAATTTGGAAACTTTTGAAATCGATTCATGCTTAGCTTAAAATACTCAGTTTGTCGATTATCCGATCTTTCTTATTCATTCTATTGATCATAAATATTCATACATCAAGTTTTAATCCAATAAAACCCCCAAATATTATTATATCCAATCCTAACCCTAGACAACAATATTCCATCATTAATAGCAATCCTATATCATGTTTCTATCATAGATATAGCAGCAAATCAGTGAACAACACATAACACCACATAACACACAATTTACATATGTTATTCATTATGAAAACCTATGTTAAATGATCATGTTTTGATTTGGAAAGATGTTTAAAAGGTTTTTAATCATAAAAACACCCTTAGAACAGATTCGGACAATTAGGGTTAGATGAAAACGAATTAAAATGCTTTTAAAAGGTTTAGGATTATGAACACACCTTGGATTCTTGTTTAGATGTTGTAGATAGGTTAGATTATGAAAAAGAAGAGCAAAAACTCCGTCCTTAGTGTTTAAGATCGTTTGAGAGCGTTTTGGGACGGTTAGGGTTTGTGAAATGATGAAAAATGACAAAGGTTGGTATTTATACTAATCCTCCTTCGCACCAATTCATTGGTCAAAGGTGGTCTCCTTCGACCCTTTCACAGGGTCGAATGAGCCCTGTCTGGTCGAAGGGAATTCCTCAAATTCCACTTCCCTGGTTCGCCCATTTACAAGGGTCGAACCAGAAAATTTCTTCTCCTTCGACCACTCGAAGTGGTCGAACCAAGACCCCTTTTTAACTAGTTTTCCAGTTTGTCATGTTTAACGCATTCTAACACATCTTAACACATAAGCATGCATCCTTAGTCTATATTTAACACATTTAAGCACAGATAATCATTTACACATCATTTAAACACATCTATGTATATAATCCACCACACGACCCATAATCTACACATATACTTAATTAGTTCATGTAATGTCACCAACAACGGAACCCGGTACTAGTGTGTTATCAAAACGACTCCCAATGATCCTCCAGATCATTGTACCCTAGACAATCCTAACTTAACCCGACTCAACCAACCCAGTTAAGTTTGTTTATAAACGTTTCTCGCTAAGGTAGACTTAGATGTTACTAATATGTTTAAGCCGAACATGCCGGGTGTCACATTATAATAGAGTTAAAACGTGTACGCCTCTTAAGACACAAAAATGACACCGACTTAATACTCGCAACCATCTCAGAAGCCTTCGGATTCTTTCCTGTAAATAACTTCTTGTTGCGACTCTTCCAAATCGTCCACATAGCAGTATAGATTATACCATTTAAGATCTTCTTTCCCCATTTATTAGTTGTCAAAGTCTTCGACAATTGCAAAAGATCAGTGACATGAAAAGCGAACAAAGGCCCGATCCTACACCAAGAACCCACAGCAGACCAGATTCCAAAACTTAACCCGCATGCCGTAAAAACGTGTTCTGCAGATTCATTATCCGTTTCGCATAAAACACATCTCTGATCCGGAACACGTATTTGTCTTCTGCTTGGCGCCATCCTAGTAGGAATACGATCCAACTCAACTCGCCAAATAAAAATTTTGACTTTTAAAGGTATCCACGTTGTCCAGCTCATGCTCAACTGTCTACTCGGCCCTCTATCTTTAATCAAAAGCCTCTTACAACCTGCAAATTTAAACAACCAGTCTTCGCTGCCTTCCAACCTCCACGCATCAGTATTATTAGACAAACACAAACTGTTCAGCAAATCGTCCATCTCTGAAAACTGAGTATACTCCATAACTGTATGACTATCATTCGACCATGCCTCCTTAATAACATTTCTGTCCTCCAACACTGTCTTGACATTACACCTTTTTTGAACAACCACGTTGTAAACCACTGGCCAGTTATCTTTCAGCAGCTTATTAGCATGAGTTACCACTCTGACTTTTACCTACAAAACACAAATCATAAATCAAAGCTAAGTAAACTAAAAGTTATCATCTGACTTTCATACACATATTTCATGAAATTAAATGAGATTAATTAATATAAAAAAGAAATAGCATGAAACCAGTACCAAATAAAATAATCAAGTTACTAGTCAAATTATGAAGTACCTTCAAGTTTTTAATAGCAAGATTAGGGTATTTAATAGCAAGATTAGGGCAGTTTGCAGCCCGCACCAGTTTCCTATGGCGTTCCACACTCCAAACGAAAATCCACAGCCTGTGAAGAGGTGTAAAGAGGATTCGAAGTCGTAATTACATAACCCGCACACCTGGTCAGCAACTCGGACATTTCTTCTAAGCGGGACGTCGCCGTAGGAATGCGATCCATCTCGGACCTCCAAGCAAATATGTTACATTTTAGAGGCATCCAATTGACCCATTTAAGCCTATGCCACTCTCCATAACTTCTATGCTTCAAAATTAACTTTTTCACAGCCTTCACAGAGTATGAAACAGCTCCATTGCCGACCCAGGACCAAGCGTCAAACCTGTTTGAGATGCTGATTTGCTGCAGCTTTACTGACAGCATAAGCTGTTATGCAGCCGCTTCTGCAGCATCAGACAACAACTGATTCTGCTCCAGCACCTCCCAAAAACCATTTTCTTCATCCCCGACCCATTTATCGCGAACCAAACAGTCTTTTTTGCGATCTATGCTGAATAGACACGGGAATATATCCTTCAAAGGCCCCTCAAGAACCCAATGATCCAACCAAAATCGTATTGTGATGGCCCTGCCTATACCTGTTGTAAGACCTTTAGGTACCAGGTATGATATTATAATGATCACGTTAATTAAACAATACTAGAAACTAAAAAATGGCAGAGGGATTAAGTAAATAAATTGCCGTGTGAATCAATCACCTTTAAAGCAAGAGGGTACATCTCAATTCATAATGTCATGTGCATACCAAGAGATATCATCAGCCTTGTTAAAGTCGGTTACACTTTGTACCTAGGGAATAAATTTACCATCAATAAAAAAGTGAAATAATGTGAAGTGTGAACTGTCAAAATAATATACTCAAAATTATCACCTTCCATGATATTAAATCTCTTTTCGGCATTTTGTCGAACACCTGACATGCTAGATAACATATATCTTTGTACCCACATAAAATACCTCAACAAACACCATCGAAATTCAACAACTCACATATATACCAATATCAAGCGACAAATAATTTTGAATAAGAACCAGTTTTGAAATCGAAATATTATACGTGTATGATGTGTAGAAATTCGATAGTCTTCCACTTTGTGGCCCCATCGATAACAGGCAGAGGTGGCCATGTCTTTTGACATGGCGATTGCACGATGGATTGCCCTCTTGCTGTTCCTGATGACGGATCATCGGAGTAATGGATAAAACCTCAATATATGAACCAAATTTAAGCACAGATGGATAAAACCTCAATATACCTCTGGAAAATCTAATATCAGATGGTATGAATTTGATCAGTAATTAAGTAGACAACTAACGACGATAAAACTTACAAACGCAGATAGATAGACCCAGCATATTGTGTTACATTGACTATAAATTTTACGAATTGATTCACAAATTTAAGCACCTTTTATCGATTGTTGGAGGATGTTGCTGCTCGTCATGGTGAGCAGATTCGACTATAATCTCTCTTCACCGATGATATCTGTCCACACCACTACCACGGAATTCTGGTGAACAGTAATGCATTTTATCAATTGAACTCTCCGGTGAACGGTCCCGTCAATGTTGACGTGCTTTTCCGTCGATTTCTTCCTCTGAGCGAAAGTGTATTGTTTGCAATAAGGGACTGGGATTTAAACCAGTGAGTCACACTTATGGTGGAGATGAGGAGAAGAGGGGAAGAAGAATAATGGGAACATGTTTTAATGAGACATCGATCTACAGCTAGAGGGTGGGTTTATGCGTTTGAAGCAGCCAGGATTTAGGAAGAGAGTGGGGTAGTTGCCCAACTGCTCTCGTAAAAACTTAACTGCTAAATTCTACACTTAACCACCTAATTATTATGGCTGAGATTAAATCTCAGGAATAACCACCTGATTTGAATGGCTTAGATCATTCCAAAAACAGTTATTTTTGTCAAATTGGGTGGTTACTACCTTGGTGAACAATAGTATAATAATATTTATTTATTTTGTATAAAACTATTTTGAAAAATTGGGAACTGATGGCACTCCACCCCCATTCAATAAACCCCTCTTCTCACACAACAACACATCCACCACCATCACAGTTTCTGTCCTTCAAATTAACAGCCACCACTCACATAAATGGTTCTCTTCCGGTCCATCACAATCCCCTAAACATACCACCATATCCATTTTTGTTAATAAAAATGGTTAAGGCAAAACCCTGTTTCTTGATTTTCTCTATCCCAGTTTTTCCATTTTTATCAAAGAAGTTAAAACGTTTTGTAGTTTTTTTTATCAGACCTGACTTGGGTTTGTTCAAGATCTATTCTTTTTAATTTCATCGTGTGGATTTATTATGTGACTTTTGTTTCCAGATGTAATGTCAGTTTCTTGATTTCTCCCCTAATGTTCTATGGGATGATGATATTCTATATCTGTGAGTGTGGCCGGTAAAACTTCTAATTCTCAATCCGACCATTGCATGTTCTGAGGAGATGCGACGGCTGTTCGTAGGGCATGACGGTTTTGTGGCGGTGTTATCTGGTGATCCGTGAGTGTAGCGGTTGTGTGGTATGTGAAAAGAACCAGTGGTTATTTACGATGGTAGGAAAACGGTATGTATTGACGGAAGCCTGATGGGAGCGGTTATTTTAACGGCGTTGATGAATTGACGTTTAGTTGCTATTTGTATAATATATAATGGGCTGGAGCATACATGGTTTTAAAAGTTTTATACATATGTGTATGTTCTAATGGGCTGGAGCATACAGTGGTTTTAGAAGTTTTATAATCTCTACTTCAGCGTACATATATGTACAAATGCCATTTCATAAACTTGTAACATAATAGGTGTGTACATGTATATAATAGGTGTGTACATGTATGTATTTCTGAATAAAATTTCATATATGTATATACATAGTTATGTAATTAAAACAAGTATATGCATATATGTATCTTATCGACTTGTAACATAATAAGTGTATATATATATATATTGTATAAAATTTCAAAAATAATTAAAATCAAGCATGGTACACATATGTATACTAGAAATATACATAGGTGTATATGGTTTACTTTTTTTGTCACAGTGAATGAACATTAGTATACAAACATATGTACCAGATAAAAATATACCTAAATACATATATGTACATTTTATATATTCATAATAGTTAAATTATATATAAAAAAGGTGAAACATGAGGAAAATAAGTCATCTCAGGTTTACCACAACCTTTTTCTCGAACCAATTATTCTATTATATTTACCACAACCTTTGTCCCGGACATCTTTTGGCATCGTATAAGAAATCATGTCAGGTTGTTTGGCGTTAAATACCTCGCTCCATTAGGTGATTCATATACGTTACTAGTAACGGATTCTTAAAAAAACATGTGATAAATTAATCTTGTAATGCAAGGTTTGGTAACTAGAAGGACTTAGTTGTCAATCTTGTAAACTAGGTTTTAGAGATAGATTTCCTAGTTTAAGTCAAAAGAAGTTTATAGATTATTATAGTTCCTTGGTGGACAAGGAATAAAGGCTTATAAATAGATGGAAGTTTTGTAAGTCATATATCACAATCAAATAATAGAAACAAGTTTTGGCTTAATTCATGTGTGTCTTTGGTACCGATTTCTAACAATTGGTATCAGAGCCAGGTTGGGTAACAATACGTTCGATAACGATCAGCAAGTCCGGCTAAATAAGAACCGATCGACAAAAGTGATTTGCGATCGAAAGAATCTTAGCGACGGGTTTAGACTGATCGGAAGCAGGCCGCGGCAGAAGAAGACGTGTCGTGCATAAATCGTTTACAATGGGACACGATGCTAATCGACAGATCGTTACAGCCAAAGACCACAACACGACATCTCTCCAAATCCCATTGTTAACTCCGGTGAACTATACGGTTTGGGCGATGAAGATGAAGGTAATCCTGAATGTTAATAGTGTTTGGGAGATGATAGAACAAGGGACAGCTGCTAACGCGAAGAAAAACAACATTGCGATAGCACTTCTATTCCAAGGAATACCCGAAGATTTGGTGCTCCAGATCGGAAACCTAACTACGGCCAAGGAGATGTGGAAAGCAATTAAAAACCAACACCAAGGAGCCGAGCGGGTAAAGGAGGCGCGGCTTCAAACCTTGATGTTCGAATTCGAAAACCTAAAGATGAAAGAGACCAGTTCGGTGGACGAATTCTCATGCAAAATTGCAAGTATCGCCTCTAAAGCATTAACACTCAGAGAAAGAATAGAAGAATCGAAGCTTGTCAAGAGGTTCTTAAACGGATTGCCGAAGAAGTTTATTCACATGGTCGCGTCACTTGAGCAGGTGATCGATCTTAAAACAGTCACGTTTGACGATGTGGTTAGACGTCTTAAGGCCTACGAAGAGAGGATAGGGTTTGAAGATAATCAAACCATGAAGCATGAACATCTTCTTCTTACGTACGAGGAGTGGGAAGCCAAGAAGAAGCAGGGAAAGAGCTTCGGCCGCGGAAGAGGAGCGTCAGCCGAAGGTTCATCTTCACAAAGGGGTAAAGGAAGAGGTCGAGGCAGAGGTTCGGGTCACGTAAGGGAGAAGGAAACCACTAAGAAAACAACAAAGGATCGTTCGAAACTTAAGTGTTTCCGATGTGACGAGTTGGGCCACTTTTCAAGCGATTGCCCCACCCGAAACAAAACCGAAGAGAATAACCTCACCTTTGACGACGAACCAGTGCTTTATATGGCAACCCATGAAGGAGTGTACTTGAATGAAGACCGAGTTGACTTGAAGAAGTATGATGAGGGTCCGCGAGAAAACAACACTTGGTTTATCGATAACGGGGCGAGCAATCATATGACGAGAAACAAGGATTGGTTTTCGAGTTTAGACAACCGGATAAAAGGTAAGGTTCGGTTCGGAGATGGTTCATGCGTGGAGATCAGAGGCCGCGACACAATTATCCTAGAAGGCAAGTCGGGTAAGAGCGGATCTTGAAGGATGTTTACTACATACCTTCGCTGAAGAATAACATAATCAGTGTCGGGCAAATGGACGAGTCAGGACACAAAATAACGATCGAGCATGGCGTATTGTGGATGTTTAAACCAAATGGATCGGTTCTAATGAAGGTACCCCGTTCAACCAATCGTGTTTATAAGATTAACCTAAAAGTTGTTGCGCCAGTCTGTTTACAGGTTAACATGCATGATGAGTGTTGGCTTTGGCACGCCAGACTCTATCATCTAAATTTTGATGCGCTGAGGACGCTATCAAGAATCTCGATTGGGCTACCATTCATCAAGAGACTAACCGCAATATGTTACGCATGTGTGATAGGAAAGCAAACAAGGGGAGCTTTTCCAAAGGAAGTCAAATATCGTGCGTCAAAGCCGCTTGAGCTACTCTATGCCAATCTATGCGGAGCCATCTCACCAATGACTTAAGCAGGAAACCAGTACATGCTACTGATTGTAGATGATTACAGCAGGTTTATGTGGGCTTACATGGTGAAAACCAAAGACCAAGTTCCTGGAATTCTAATCGAGTTCATCAAAGGAGTGGAGAGGAAACTTGGGACAAGCCTAAAAACCTTGAGAACCGATAATGGAGGAGAGTTCACATCGCATGTACTAGGAGATTTCTGTAAGGAAAGAAGAATTGCAAGGCAATATACGACTCCCTATACCCCTCAACAAAACGGGGTAGTTGAAAGACGAAATCGCACAATAATCGGTACTACTCGAAGCATCCTAAAGGCCATGTCCGTACCACAAGTCTTTTGGGGAGAAGCAATCATGCACTCAGTTTATTTGTTGAATCGCTCTCCAACGAAGGCATTGAAAGACTTAACGCCCTATGAAAAGCTCAAGGGAAGGAAACCAGATCTTTCATATATTAAAGTGTTCGGGTGTGTAGGGTTTGTTAAAATCTTAACACCTAGACAGAAGAAGTTGGATGATAGAAGCTTGCTAATGATGTACATGGGTTCTCAGCCGGAAACGGGAGAGAATACGCATAGGATGTTTGACCCGAGCAATGGACGGGTACACATAGTTCGAGACGGGGACGTAAAGTTCAAAGAGACGAAAGAGTATGACTGGAAGGATTACGTGTCCCGCACTAATACCGAAGAGAGCGCACGGATAGACTTCGTCATTGAGTCCGAAGCGCCAGCGCAGCCCACAGAAGAAGATGTGCACGAGTCTGAAGCATCTGCGCAACCTACAGGCGATAACGCGCACGCGGAAGACTTCGCGCATACAGACAACTTTGCGCACACAAGTGATTTCGCGGGAAGAATGTTTGACGAAGGCGCAACATCAGCGCAGGCTAACGAAGAAGGAGGATCTCGCACATCACGCGCGAATCTGAACGCGCGGTTCGCGGAGGCTTCTCAGGTAAGAAGGTCGAATCGAACCTCAACCATTCTAAAGAAATTTGCAGACTTTGAGGTCGAAGAAATACCAAGATTAACGCATCAATTGAATGGAGATGATCAATTGTTACAATCCTCTGTTGACGATGAACCAATTGTTTTTCAAGAAGCGATAAAAGAGAAGCATTGGATGAAAGCTATGAAGGAAGAAATAAGTTCAATTGAGAAGAACAATACTTGGAAGCTGGTAGAGCCGCCACCGAAGATTAAACCCATTGGGGTAAAGAAGGATGCGCAAGGAAAGATTTCGAAATACAAGGCCCGCCTGGTAGCAAAAGGATATGTACAAAAGTATGGGATTGATTACGAAGAAGTGTTTGCGCCGGTTGCTAGGATCGAAACCATTAGGTTCCTACTAGCTTTGGCCGCGAATTCGGGATGGGAAGTACATCATCTTGACGTAAAATCGGCATTCTTGCACGGTGAGTTGAAGGAGGAAGTTTACGTAACTCAACCCGAAGGACTTGTGAAGAAGGGTCGAGAGAATCACGTTTACAAGCTTGTTAAAGCATTGTATGGATTACGTCAAGCGCCAAGAGCATGGAACATCAAACTTGATTTGGGGTTGAAAGAACTTGGATTTGTGCGGTGTAAAAGGGAACAAGCGGTGTACCGAAGGAATGTGAATCAGCGCTTATTGATTGTCGGCACGTATGTTGATGACTTAATTATCACCGGATCGTCCAATGAAGATATTAGTTCGTTCAAAGGGCAAATGGAAGCAAAGTTCGAGATTAGTGATCTTGGAAGGTTGCATTATTATCTCGGAATTGAAGTTGAGCAAAGTGACAAAAGAATTTCACTCAAGCAAACTGGATATGCGACCAAAATTCTAAAACATTTTGGAATGTGGGAGAGCAATGCGACTCAATTTCCGCTTGATCCAGGTCTGAAGTTATCAAAGAATGATGAAGGCGCGGAGGTCAACCCTACCCAGTATAGGCGATTGGTTGGGAGTCTAAGATACCTGACTCACACACAACCGGATCTCAAGGATATATGAGCCGCTTTATGCAAAGGCCTACTAAAACTCATGCGCAAGCTGTAAAACAAGTGTTGAGGTACGTGAAAGGAAGCATTGATCTCGGCATTATGTATCGGAAGGTGTGACATCCGTCACCTTTCACTATCATGAGCGTACAACTTTAGTCCTTATCGTTTCTTGTATTTACATTTACATTTACATTTATAATCCTTTTATTTCAAAGTTTCAATTCAATAATAAAAGTTGCGAACTTATTTCTTGCGATTATTAACTAATTACTCGAATCGTTGTCGTAACTGAAAAAAAAAAATTCTTTTTTTTATAATAATAATAATAATAATAACAATAAAAATAAAATGCTAGTAATTAATCTTATTAAGTTAGTTTATCAAACCTACAAACATATAAACTAAACAAACCCAACCAAAACCTTGATCCAATTTTCAGAGTCCACACCTTGAACCCAAACCAGTGCAGTCCAGCAGACTAGCCCACAGCCCACAATCCTTCTCCCCTCAAATCTGTTTAAAAAAGAAAAAAAAAGGTGTTTGGGACCAGACTCGAACCCGAGTCTGATCCGGATGGGAAATCAGCAAACAGCAGCACTACCACTGGACCACATGGTGTCTGTTGATTAATGTTTGATTCTAATTAATTTTAAGGTGTCACGAGAAGATTAAAACTTCTCCTTCTTCTTCGCTGCAAAGGTCCGACCCACTAGGGGTTTGAATTTTTTTTTTTTGACGCGTCTTGAAACAAAAATTGGAAACTATCATTGATTAATTTTGACCAACACCATCACGCATTAATTTAGCTACAATAAATTGCCCAAAATCATTCCTTATGAACGCGTGTTTGACCAATCAAGGTCAAATAATTATACCTTTCCTTTTCTTCGTTTTCATATGTTATAGTATAAATTGGACTCACCCTTTGGAGCTAAATGTGCCGAAAACACTAACCCTACCTTTAAAACTCTCTTTCATTCACTCTAGATCGTAAATTCATTGAAGTTTGACCTTTCGTTGACTTTTGTTCGTGCATCATAGAAGCATTGTAAGTATCAATTAAATACATGGTTTTGTTTCTGCATACTAGTCGCTCAATAACCCCAACGTTTTTGGGGTTATTGTTTTCTAATTTGTTAGATTAAAAATCTAGGGTTTGTTCATAATGATTTGGGGAAGATGACTCATTATAGTTATAATACAAATAAATAAATTTCTGGTTTAGAATCGTTCTCAGGGTGTGGCTCAGTGGTGAGCCACACTTGTGATAAGGATCTGGACCGGCCAGACGCAAGTTCAATTCCCAGCAGCAGCATATTTTTTTAAATCAACTTTTCTTTTCCTTTTATAAATATATATTGGTTAATAAACTCTATAATATATTTAAAATACTTAATATGACTTATAAATCCTACAAAAATTATTTTATGATTTACAAATGATAAACTTTATTATACATTTTTTAGTTTTTGAAAAATCATTTATTTTATATATATTATAAATATTACAATTTTATTCAATTATAATTTTAAAATTCTATAAAAATATCTAAACGACTTTATAAAATTTCACAAAAATTATTTTAAACTTGTAGATCTATAAGCATTTCAGAAATAAATTTTATTTCAGAAAAATCATTCGTTTCATATTTTTAATTGATTTTTGTTATTTTAAGTAATAAATAAATCATAATAAATTCATTTTTCAATATTTTTATACCAAAATTTTACATAAATTATTTCTGTTCATTTAGAACAGAAATAGAAATTTTAATTTGAAATTTCTTTAATTTTAATATTTTTAGATATTAAAATTATTTCTTTGACAAATAAAAATAAATATACTAAATATTCAATTTTTGAGGAAATAATTTTATAAAAATTATTTTTATACTTAGAAACCTTATAACATGATCATCCTTAATCAAAAACCTATAATAGTCTTTTATCTAATTATTTACCTAATTTTTTTTATTTAATAACAATTTACATAATTAATAATTAAACAAATACTTATCCCCAAATTAGGAACCCTAGAACTACTTGTATCCTAGATTCATTCCCTTACAAATTATCTAATTCTTTAGGTTAATCCTTTGGGATAATCCAAATTCAAATCACGTTGTTCGGTAGAGTTTCAAGTTATTACGCGAACTGTGAGTATTACTTATCCCCTTTTTCGTTTTTACACTTTTGGGGTGATTCATGCACAAGTATACAAAACTTGCACATTCACTTACACATACATTTTTCTTCATTTACAATTCATATACGTGTCTTGTTTATCTTTGTGCTTTATGTTTGAACATGAATGTAGCTTACGTTCAAAATCATACATCCAGACATAACTTATGTTATGGTGCTCTTTACATATAGACGTAACTTACGTTACGGTGCTCATTTAGACATAACTTATGTTATGGTGCTCTTTTAGACTTGACACGTGTTAGGGTGCTCATTATCAATTTTTACCTTACCAACTTTACATTTGATCTTGTCTTGTTTGGTTACTTATGTGTTTACATAATGCCTTGGTGATGCTAGACACATGAATTGTACCGCTTTTCAACTTATACTATATGTACAAAGCTAGGTAATATTCACCAACATCGTATGTTGACAAAATTTATTTCCGTGCATGTTTCAGGATAAGCTGCTTGACGTTTCACATAGGACTTTGGACTTAGATTACATTAATCAACTATCTCTATTTTTGTTGTCGTGTATTTATTTTCACATGTTGTAAAACAATATTCAATAATCAAATATTTACATTTTAGTACCATGAGCTTTTGAACAATCGTCACTACGTGACACCTCGATGATTCCGCATCGGTTGGGGTGTTACAGATTGGTATCAGAGCCTTGGTTATAGGGAATTAGGTTATTAAAAAAATAATCTAGTCTATAACCTTAGGATTTTAACCAGTACTTGCTCCTCTTACTTGCAACTCTACTTGTTTTTACTCTCTATCTCCATCTTACTTCTTATCCCTACTTTAGTCCCTACAACAAGATTGTTCTCCATCACTGGATCTACTCTTAGACTAGTATAACAAAATTCTCAAGTCCTAACCTGGACTGCCTTGAAAATTCCGCCGAAGTTCTAGATTTTAATAATGAACACGTGCAATCTGGAAGAGTGGACGCCTGTATTCGGAGTTTTCTGTCTAGGACTGGCATTGCGCATAAATCCCAATCAGACGAGGGACCCGGATGCCTACCTGGGAATTCTCGGGATGAGTGTTCACTTATAGGCTAAAGCATGTCTTCACTATGTTATTAAAATCTAGAAGCTTTGATAAGTCAACGTTTTCATTTATTCGTTTTAATTAATGAATAAATGATTACACTCACTTCCTTTAAAAATAAGCTCTAAAATCTCAAAATTTTACAGCTTAAATCAATCACATTTCATAACCATCTATGGATTTCACAATCACACTTCACCTTACCATCTTAGCCACTTGTTTAAATATTTTCAACACCCTACCCAAATCATATTATTTTCTTTCTATGTTACATATATTAAAAAAAACTATAATCTCATGCCTTAGCACAACACTAAAGATTTCTTAATATTGTCACATTTTTATCACATATAAACTATGGAAAATACGTATTTTGTCAAAAAAAATGTCCTCAAACTTAATCTCTAAATTCAAATGTTTATTCATTAGCATAACAAAGGATTTTCGATATAATGTCACTTTGATCTATAAAACCTAATGTCATGTTTAAAACCTCCAACTAACTGAATATTTAATCAAAGCTCACATAGTTTGTGCTATTTAACGACTTTTGCTTTATGTACAAAACGAATTTTGAAATTAAAAGTTTCCCACCCATAGAAACAATATTTAGCCTCCAAATACCCCATTGATAAGCTACTTATTTTTAACTTAATCGAACCTTTACAATTTTTGGTACTTACCATGATCATGTTTTCTCATATACTTGATTCTAACCTTTGATTCAAACCTCACGATTTACACTACTAAATAATCTCCTTACTATTTGTGCCTCTTTGAAAACCTATAAAATAAACTCTTTACTAACCATTTTCACATTCACTATCTCTCGCAACCCTGATTCCGCTTCGAGATTTTTTCATCATCCTCTCAAGAACTAAATTCATATCCTTCACATTCTCAAACATGAGCTAGTTACCCATGATAACCAAACTATTGAAACTTGACTGTGTGTTGCATCAAAACTTAATCCTTGGTTATACACTTATACATGAGAATTCGAGTATCGACCATATTCGAACATTTGATACTAGAAGTCGTGGAATATAAACTATTTGCTATAGACACACCTAGAGTCATTAACCTTGTCTAGGGCAACTCTATTACAACCCGCATGCTATACTTGATACTCAATTGCTTACATGTACATATTATCAATTTGCAATTTATGTAGCAGCCTTCTTGGTGTTCTTGCGAAAAGGGTACCGTTTTTCACATGATTATCTGTTAGAGTAGCCGCAAGGCGTTTGGCTTCCTCCAAGGTGGCAGGATTCCTTCCCCATACCGTGTCCTGAATTTGCATAGGTAGACCACCGATATACTTCTCGATGGCTACAGATAGGGGAGTGACCTTATGGGGCAACAACAAAATGAGCTCATGGAAGCGGGTATTATAAGCAAGGTTTTCCCCACTATCCTGAGCAAGGGTGTGGAACTCGTCCTCCAATTTCTTAACCTCGTTACGGGGACAAAACTCAGCTTTCATTATCTCCTTGACTTGATCCCAGGTCATAGCAAGTGCAACTTCAGCTCCGCGGGTGCGCTTTTCCTCATTCCACCAAGTGAGTGCTCGTTTGTGAAGAACACTCATAGCATAACGGACCTTAAAGTTATCGGGACACTCACTGTTAATGAAGGTATTCTCAATACCCTCGAACCATTGTAGGAGACCAGTAGCTCCTTCATCCCCACTGAACTTAGGAGGATTACATGTATTAAAGTGTTTGAGAGTGCAGGCTGGGAGACCATTCCCGTTTCAATTCCCGTTCCCATTGTGGTTTCCATTGCCGTTTCCATTTCCATTCATTTGGATGACTTGAGCCAGTAAGTTAGGAACCAGAGTTGCGATCTGTTGCGCCATTTGTTGGGAAATGATTGCAGCCAGTTGGGCATCACCTCCATTGTTGTGGTTAGTGTCGTGGTTATGGTTGTGGTTGCTGCTCCCTTCCTCATGATTCTCACCACTGTTAATGCGAGTGCTGCGACGTGGAGGCATGATCTGTAAGAGACACAATGAAATGAATGAGGTAATATAAGGAATGTAATCATTTATTCATTAATTAAAACGAATAAACGAAAACGTTGACTTATCAAAGATTCTAGATTCTAATAACATAGTGAAGACATGCTTTAGCCTATAAGTGAACACTCACCCCGAGAATTCCCAGGTAGGCATCCGGGTCCCTCGTCTGATTGGGATATATACGCAATGCCAGCCTAGACAGAAGACTCAGAATACAGGCGTTCACCCTTCCAGATTGCACGTGTTCGTTATTAAAATCTAGAACTTCGACGAGATCTCAAGGTGGTTCAGGCTAAGCCTGAGGATTTTGTCCTATTAATCTAATGGTGGATCAGGATTGCAGCAGACGAATAAGAGCAGTCAACTTGTAAAGGCTTGGGGTTGTATAAGGTGTAGGATAGGGATAAGATTAAGGAAGCAATTAGGGTTACAAGTAAGAGAAGCAAGTACTGTTTTAAATTCCTAAGGTTATAGTCTAGATTATTTTTCTAATAACCTAATTCCCTATAACCAAGGCTCTGATACCAATCTGTAACACCCCAACCGATGGCGGAAACATCGAGGTGTCACGTAAGAATGATTGTTCAGTAGCACATGGTATTCAAGTTTTAATTGAAATTTATTTAAAGTAAAATATCCAAAATTTGAAAATACATATCAAAGTCTTGAATGAAATTCTAGTACATCAAATAACCAAACAAAGCATAAACTCCAATTATCTCCTCATGCTAGCTCTAGACTTCAAGCATCATTATTTCCTGTTGAGTTTGGAAAAATGGGGGGTCAACTAGAAGTTGGTAAGAATACATAAGCCATGTCAAGCAAATAAGTTTTAGAATAATAAAAGTTTAGCAATTCATATGTCTATCGTAAGTTTAAGTCTACATGAATAAACATGAAGTATAGTATGCACATAATCAAACCTCCGACAAGTTTAGGTCCATCCCGCATCCACGGTTCACCTTAATATCACGTTGGAACGATAACAATCACCCGCGCTCCCCATAAAAGATGGTCAACGAATCTAGGTGGGATTGTCAATCCAATAGATCTATCACTGTATATCGCCCGGCTTGGCCACAGCTAATGATTATGTAGGTTTAAGTTTAAGTCTAATAGTATTTGTCTAAGTCATGAGGCATTAAAGTTTACAACTAGACATGTATGTAGAATTGCTTAAGTATAAAGTTTCAAGTATAAAGAATTGCATAAACATGGTTACGTAAACTCACCTTAGCAAAATGTTAAGTCTCGTGAAATAGAATATGTGTAGCCCAACGTTGCCAAGTATTACCCTATGTTTAAGGTAATAAATAAGTCTAAGTCTTTCTAGTCTACAAGTATTTTCTAGGGTTCCTAATTTGGGGATAAGGATTCGTTTAATTATTAAATAAATTGTTTAATACATAAAAGAAATTCGAAAAATAAATAAACAAAAGTCCTTTTTGTAGGTTTTTGATTAAGGATGATCACATTATAAGGTTTTAAGTATGAAAATAAATTTTATAAAATTATTTTCTTAAAAATTGAATATTTAGTCTATTTATTTCTATTTTGTCAAAATATAACTTTAATATCTAAAAATATTAAATTTAAAGAATTTTTAAATTAAAATTTGTATTTCTGTTCCAAATGGACAGAAATAATTTATATAAAATTTTGGTGCAAAAATACTGAAAAATGAGTTTATTATGATTTATTTATGATTAAAATAAAAAAAATAGATAAAAATATTAAATAAATGATTTTTCAGAAATATAAACCATTTCCGGAATGTTTATTGTTTTATAAACTTAGAATAATTTTTGTAGAATTTTATAAAATCGTTTTGATAATTTTATAGAATTTTTATAATTATAATAGAATAAACTTGAAATATTTATTATATATAATAAATAAATAATTTTTGGAAAACTAAAAATTGTATGATAAGCTTTTCTATTAGAATATAATAAAATAATTGTTTGTAGAATTTAATAAGCATTTTTAGTATTTTTAAAACTATTTTTTTTTTAAATAAAATGAATATATAAGTATAAAAGGGTTTTAAAAAAAGGTTTGTATGTGCTAGGGGTCGAACCCGCGTCAAACCCGGGTCAGGGTTTTAAATCACAAGCCTAGACCATCTGGTCTAGACCCTGCGAACGATTAAATCATGGTTGAAATTAATTATATAGTCTAACTGAACAATTTCAATAATTGGTTTAAAAAGGAAGTAGTGTGTGGGACTCGAACCCTGGCCGTGGGCTGGTTCGTGTCTTAGTGAAAAGGAGCCACACCAACTGATCTACTGATCAGTTGGTGATGAATGTTGTTATGAAATAATTAAATAACGAGGTCTGCAACAAGATTATCCCCAAATTGAGTCGCAAGAACCCTAGGTTTTTCAATAATCAAAACGAACAAGCAATAACCCGATTATTCATGGGGTTATTGCTGTTCTATGGCCGATAATCAAAACCCATCAAAAAAATTAAACTTACGAATTGGTTTTGATGTTGAATCTGCTCGGTCAAACTTAAGGTCAAACACGAACAAGAAGAGTATTAGAATGAGGTTTTAAACAGAAATTGAGAGTAGGGAGAGGGTGTTCGGCGATTAGAGGCTGAGGGTGAATGCTCAATTTATAGTATAACACTCGTGTGATTGATTTGGTATGTTTGACTCGTTTTAAAAACAATGACGCGATGATTGACACGATTATGGTATGCTTTGATGATGATTATGCGTGTTGAGTATGCGTATTAGTCAAACAATCAACAATGTTTACCATAACAGGATTTGGAAACACGGATTGATTGTGTAATTATGGGAGAGTGGATCGCAGTTGACTTTTCAATAGTCAACTGCACTTCTAATCATAATATAAATATGAACAAGTCAGAGTTAAAACCGAGAATAGGCTGTAGACCAGCTGGTTATGTCTTGTGTTTGTGTGAACCGGCCTTGGGCATGGGTTCGAACCCCGGCCCAGGCTTTTATTTTTTGACATTAATTCCACCACTATAATAGTATTATATATTCATAGTATGGTTCTAAGAGTCCAAACACGTCACGAAATATTTTTAAAAGGGACGATAATGATAAAAATTCGACGTTTTATTAATAAATGTCGTAACGTACATAGAATTAAATGCGAAATGTTACAGTCTCCCCTACTTTTAGGATCTTCGTCCCGAAGTTGGAGTTGGAGAGTCTGGTGGGAAAAGGTGTGGGTACTTAGACTTCATCTGGTCCTTGCGTTCCCAAGTGAACTCTGGACCTCATTTAGATTCCCAACGAACCTTAACGATCGGAATGGCACTGCGCTTGAGTTTCTTGACTCCAGTATCCACGATCTCAACAGGTTTCTCGACAATGTGCATAGTTTCATTGATCTGCACATCTTCAAGAGGGACATGGAGGTTCTCATCTGCTAAGCATTTCTTGAGATTCGAAACGTGAAAAGTTGGGTGAACATTGCTTAACTCGGGTGGAAGATCAAGTTTGTAAGCCACTTTTCCAATCCTGTCAAGCACTTTGAATGGGCCTACATATCGAGGGGCTAGTTTTCCCTTTCTACCGAAGCGAATCACTCCCTTCCAAGGAGATACCTTAAGAAGTACAAGGTCCCCGACTTGAAATTCCAAGGGCTTTCGACGTTTATCAGCATAGCTCTTCTGTCGACTTCTAGCCTTGAGAAGATTATCCTGAATGAGTTGGATTTTATTTGTGGTTTCCTGGATCAGTTCAGGTCCAGTGATCTGGGCTTCACCAACCTCAGTCCAATAGACAGGTGAACGACACTTACGACCATAGAGTGCCTCGAAAGGAGCCATGTTAATGCTGGCATGAAAACTGTTGTTGTATGAAAACTCGACCAAGGGAAGATGAGAATCCCATGCGCCACCAAAATCGATGACACATGCCCTGAGCATATCCTCAAGTGTCTGGATGGTCCGTTCGGTCTGACCATCTGTTTGAGGGTGATAAGCAGTACTCAGGTTTAGCTTGGTACCCAAAGCGTCTTGTAAAGAATCCCAAAAGTGAGAGGTGAAACGACCATCACGATCAGAGATAATGTCCAAAGGTATACCATGGCGACATACAATTTCACTCACGTACATCTTCGCTAACCTTTCCACGGAATATTTCTCACGAATTGGTAAGAAATGGGCTGACTTGGTTAGACGGTCAACGATTACCCAAATGCTGTCAAAACCTTTGGGTGTACGAGGGAGTTTAGTGATGAAGTCCATTGCTATGCTCTCCCATTTCCATACAGGAATTTCTGGTTGTTCAAGCATACCAGATGGTCGTTGATGTTCAGCCTTGACCTTTGAACAAGTAAGGCATTTTGCAACGAAAAGAGCGATATCTTTCTTCATACCAGGCCACCAATACGAATAACGAAGATCTTGGTACATCTTGTCAGCTCCAGGATGAATAGAATAACGAGACTTATGAGCCTCGTTCATAAGGAAGGTACGAAGATCATCACGGTCAGGAATCCAAAGTCGATTGAGAAAATAAAGTAGACCATCAGGTTTGGTTTCAAGTTGAGTCTCAGCACCACAAGACATTTCCTCGTACATGTTACCTTGGGTGACTGAAGTATGTTGAGCCTGGAGGATACGATCCTGAAGATCAGTACGAACTCTCGCACAATGAAGTTTGATGCGCTCTTTACGGCTGAGTGCATCAGCCACAACATTCTCTTTGCCAGGATGGTAGCGAATCTCGCAATCATAGTCGTTAAGTAACTCAACCCAACGTCGTTGCCTCATGTTAAGATTTTTCTGGTCGAAGACATGTTGGAGACTTTTGTGGTCCGTGAAAACCACACATTTGGTTCCATAAAGATAGTGTCTCCAAATCTTAAGAGCAAAGACGACGGTGCCCAATTCAAGATCATGGGTGGTATAATTCTTTTTGTGGGTCTTAAGCTGTCTAGACGCATAAGCAATAACCTTGCCTCGTTGCATGAGAACACAACCAAGACCTTGGTTTGATGCATCAAAATAGACCACGAAATCATCATTACCATCAGGTAGAGACAGAATAGGAGCTTCACAAAGTTTCAGTTTAAGGGTCTCAAATGCTTCCTCTTATTTTGGTCCCCACTCATAAGGTTTACCCTTGTGAGTTAAGGCAGTGAGAGGAACAGCGATCTTGGAGAAGTTGGCAATGAATCGACGATAATAACGAGCCAAACCAAGGAAGGAACGGACTTCTGTTGGAGTTTTAGGAACACTCCAATCCTTGACAGCTTCGATCTTCACAGGATCAACATGAATTCCGCTCTCATTGATGACGTGTCCTAAAAATTGAACTTCCTTAAGCCAAAATTCACATTTCGAGAACTTGGCATACAGTTGTTCTTTCTTTAGGAGACCCAAGATTGAGTGAAGATGTTGTTCGTGATCGGATTTTGATTTTGAGTAAATCAAGATGTCGTCAATGAAGACGATCACGAATTTGTCGAGGTAGGGTCTACAAACCCGATTCATTAGATCCATAAACACTGCGGGAGCGTTTGTCAATCCGAACGGCATGACCATGAATTCGTAATGACCATAACGTGTACGAAAGGCTGTCTTGGGAATGTCTTCTTCGTGAACTCTAAGCTGATGATAACCAGAACGAAGATCAATCTTCGAGAAGTGGGTTGCTCCTTGTAGTTGATCGAAAAGATCGTCAATCCTAGGCAAGGGATAACGATTCTTGATGGTGAGTTTGTTGAGTTCACGATAGTCGATACACATCCTGAGAGATCCATCTTTCTTCTTGACGAACAATACAGGGGCTCCCCATGGAGAAGAACTGGGGCGAATGAAACCTTTATCAGAAAGTTCCTGTAGTTGACTGGTAAGTTCTTGCATCTCAGAGGGTGCAAGACGATAAGGAGCTTTGGCGACAGGATTTGAACCAGGAACAAGATCGATCCTAAATTCAACTTGTCGAGCAGGAGGCAAACCAGGTAAATCCTCTGGAAAGACTTCATGATAGTCCCGAATGATTGGGATGTCTTGGATACTTTTGCCCTTGTCTTTCTTTTCTATCACGTTAGGCAAGAAAGCCATATATCCCTTTCGTAAGTATTTTTGAGCAGTAGTACAAGACATGAGTTTAAGCTCGCCACAAGGCTTCTCACCATAGATCTTCAAAATATCACCAGATTCGAGAGGAATGCGAATAACTTTCTCAAAGCATAGGATTTCAGCACGATGGGTTGACAACCAATCCATGCCTACTATGACATCAAAGCTTCCAAGATGCATAGGAATGAGGTCGATAGGGAAAGTATGTTCATCAAGGTTCAACACACAGTTACGTATAATAGAATCGATCGAGATAGACTTCCCATTAGCTACCTCTACCACTAAGGGTTCCTCTAGGTTAGTTTGGGGTAAGTTAAGTAAGGGTTCAAACTTTAGTGATACAAACGACTTATCAGCACCCGAATCAAATAATATAGAAGCATAGTGGTTATTAACGAGAAACGTACCATTAACCACCTCGTTGTTATCGCGGGCCTGATTAGCATTGAGGTTGTATGCGCGACCACGAGCACCTTGGTTCTGGTTGCGGTTCTGGTTTTGATTGCGATTTTGGTTCTGGTTCTGGTTTCCAAGTCTAGGGCAAGCATCCCTATAATGTTCCGTACTACCACACTCAAAGCACTGGTCACGAACAGGCCTACCATTTTGAGCATTGGGAGCTGGATTATTCCTAGCAGGGTTGTTTTGAGTGGCAGGGGCTTGACAAGTATTAGCAAAGTGTCCATACCGCTTGCAGTTATTACATTAGCGGCATGGTCTGTTAGCAGCATGGTGATATTGGCAAGTGTTACAAAGAGGGTGGTTCCCAAAATACGGTTTCTTGGCTGGGGTTTGCACTGCGGGTGGGGTGGTAGCAACCATGTAGTTCTTAGCCCTGCGCTTCCTGTTGGTTGAGGTCTCAGGCTTAACCTCAATAGCAGGCTGAGGAGTGTCCTTTGCAGCAGCCTTCTTGGTGTTCTTGCGAGAAAGGGTACCGTTTTTCACATGATTATCGGTTAGAGTAGCCGCAAGGCGTTTGGCTTCCTCCAAGGTGGCAGGATTCCTTCCCCATACCGTGTCCTGAATTTGCATAGGTAGACCACCGATATACTTCTCGATGGCTACAGATAGGGGAGTGACCTTATGGGGCAACAACAAAATGAGCTCATGGAAGCGGGTATTATAAGCAAGGTTTTCCCCACTATCCTGAGCAAGGGTGTGGAACTCGTCCTCCAATTTCTTAACCTCGTTACGGGGACAAAACTCAGCTTTCATTATCTCCTTGACTTGATCCCAGGTCATAGCAAGTGCAACTTCAGCTCCGCGGGTGCGCTTTTCCTCATTCCACCAAGTGAGTGCTCGTTTGTGAAGAACACTCATAGCATAACGGACCTTAAAGTTATCGGGACACTCACTGTTAATGAAGGTATTCTCAATACCCTCGAACCATTGTAGGAGACCAGTAGCTCCTTCATCCCCACTGAACTTAGGAGGATTACATGTATTAAAGTGTTTGAGAGTGCAGGCTGGGAGACCATTCCCGTTTCAATTCCCGTTCCCATTGTGGTTTCCATTGCCGTTTCCATTTCCATTTCCGTTTCCATTCATTTGGATGATTTGAGCCAGTAAGTTAGGAACCAGAGTTGCGATCTGTTGCGCCATTTGTTGGGAAAGGATTGCAGCCAGTTGGGCATCACCTCCATTGTTGTGGTTAGTGTCGTGGTTATGGTTGTGGTTGCTGCTCCCTTCCTCATGATTCTCACCACTGTTAATGCGAGTGCTGCGACGTGGAGGCATGATCTGTAAGAGACACAATGAAATGAATGAGGTAATATAAGGAATGTAATCATTTATTCATTAATTAAAACGAATAAACGAAAACGTTGACTTATCAAAGATTCTAGATTCTAATAACATAGTAAAGACATGCTTTAGCCTATAAGTGAACACTCATCCCGAGAATTCCCAGGTAGGCATCCGGGTCCCTCGTCTGATTGGGATATATGCGCAATGCCAGCCTAGACAGAAGACTCAGAATACAGGCGTTCACCCTTCCAGATTGCACGTGTTCGTTATTAAAATCTAGAACTTCGACGAGATCTCAAGGTGGTTCAGGCTAAGCCTGAGGATTTTGTCCTATTAATCTAATGGTGGATCAGGATTGCAGCAGACGAATAAGAGCAGTCAACTTGTAAAGGCTTGGGGTTGTATAAGGTGTAGGATAGGGATAAGATTAAGGAAGCAATTAGGGTTACAAGTAAGAGAAGCAAGTACTGTTTTAAATTCCTAAGGTTATAGTCTAGATTATTTTTCTAATAACCTAATTCCCTATAACCAAGGCTCTGATACCAATCTGTAACACCCCAACCGATGGCGGAAACATCGAGGTGTCACGTAAGAATGATTGTTCAGTAGCACATGGTATTCAAGTTTTAATTGAAATTTATTTAAAGTAAAATATCCAAAATTTGAAAATACATATCAAAGTCTTGAATGAAATTCTAGTACATCAAATAACCAAACAAAGCATAAACTCCAATTATCTCCTCATGCTAGCTCTAGACTTCAAGCATCATTATTTCCTGTTGAGTTTGGAAAAATGGGGGGTCAACTAGAAGTTGGTAAGAATACATAAGCCATGTCAAGCAAATAAGTTTTAGAATAATAAAAGTTTAGCAATTCATATGTCTATCGTAAGTTTAAGTCTACATGAATAAACATGAAGTATAGTATGCACATAATCAAACCTCCGACAAGTTTAGGTCCATCCCGCATCCACGGTTCACCTTAATATCACGTTGGAACGATAACAATCACCCGCGCTCCCCATAAAAGATGGTCAACGAATCTAGGTGGGATTGTCAATCCAATAGATCTATCACTGTATATCGCCGGCTTGGCCACAGCTAATGATTATGTAAGTTTAAGTTTAAGTCTAATAGTATTTGTCTAAGTCATGATGCATTAAAGTTTACAACTAGACATGTATGTAGAATTGCTTAAGTATAAAGTTTCAAGTATAAAGAATTGCATAAACATGGTTACGTAAACTCACCTTAGCAAAATGTTAAGTCTCGTGAAATAGAATATGTGTAGCCCAACGTTGCCAAGTATTACCCTATGTTTAAGGTAATAAATAAGTCTAAGTCTTTCTAGTCTACAAGTATTTTCTAGGGTTCCTAATTTGGGGATAAGGATTCGTCTAATTATTAAATAAATTGTTTAATACATAAAAGAAATTCGAAAAATAAATAAACAAAAGTCCTTTTTGTAGGTTTTTGATTAAGGATGATCACATTATAAGGTTTTAAGTATGAAAATAATTTTTATAAAATTATTTTCTTAAAAATTGAATATTTAGTCTATTTATTTCTATTTTGTCTAAATATAACTTTAATATCTAAAAATATTAAATTTAAAGAATTTTTAAATTAAAATTTGTATTTATGTTTTAAATGGACAGAAATAATTTATATAAAATTTTGGTGCAAAAATACTGAAAAATGAGTTTATTATGATTTATTTATGATTAAAATTAAAAAATCGATTAAAAATATTAAATAAATGATTTTTCAGAAATATAAACCTTTTCTGGAATGTTTATTGTTTTATAAACTTAGAATAATTTTTGTAGAATTTTATAAAATCGTTTTGATATTTTTATAGAATTTTATAATTATAATAGAATAAACTTGAAATATTTATTATATATAATAAATAAATAATTTTTGGAAAACTAAAAATTGTATGATAAAGTTTTCTATTAGAATATCATAAAATAATTTTTTGTAGAATTTAATAAGCATTTTTAGTATTTTAAAACTATTTTTTTTAAAATAAAATGAATATATAAGTATAAAGGGTTTTTTAAAAAAAAGGTTTGTATGTGCTAGGGGTCGAACCCGCGTCAAATCCGGGTCAGGGTTTTAAATCACAAGCCTAGACCATCTGGTCTAGACCCTGAGAACGATTAAATCATGGTTGAAATTAATTATATAGTCTAACTGAACAGTTTCAATAATTGGTTTAAAAAGGAAGTAGTGTGTGGGACTCGAACCCTGGCCGTGGGCCGGTTCGTGTCTTAGTGAAAAGGAGCCACACCAACTAATCTACTGATCAGTTGGTGATGAATGGTGTTATGAAATAATTAAATAACGAGGTCTGCAACAAGATTATCCCCAAATTGAGTCGCAAGAACCCTAGGTTTTTCAATAATCAAAACGAACAAGCAATAACCCGATTATTCATGGGGTTATTGCTGTTCTATGGCCGATAATCAAAACCCATCAAAAAAATTAAACTTACGAATTGGTTTTGATGTTGAATCTGCTCGGTCAAACTTAAGGTCAAACACGAACAAGAAGAGTATTAGAATGAGGTTTTAAACAAAAATTGAGAGTAGGGAGATGGTGTGTCACACCACGCCTATGGCGGAAACGCGTGGCGCGACGGTTCAAGAGGATTAAGCCAAGATTAATGCAAACCACAATATTAATTAAACAAACGGGCATTTATTCAACGCCGAAAATCATGTCAAATTATTCGTACATAATCTTAAATTGTTTTTGAAATAAATAGGGAGGCTCCTCCCTATATCCCGAAGTCCTTGGGATAGAGAGATGAGACCCCTTCATGACATCCAACGCCCGTCTTGGAGATTCCCCCGACCCTGCTTGCCACGCTAACCTTCATCAGTCAATTACCTGAAAGATATGTTTGAAAATCATCAATATATAAATATTGGTGAGTTCACAGGTTTTGATTTAATAAAACTTTATTAAGTGGGGATATCCTTGTTATGACATTTATAGGAGTTGCAAAGTCCTACAATTTACTTGAGCCTATAACCAAACCAAGACAATTAATAATGCCCCCGCCCCAAGTCGTTACTCGGTATTCCTACGACTTGATTTCAGAATACGTGCACCCCAGGCATACGCCGATGCATAATCGACGCTATCGATTAGGGGTGGGCCTTGTCAGGCACCAATAGTACTATCCAAATATTCCTTTGGTTTCTCTTTCCTGAATTAATGATTATAGTGGGGAGCTCTCAACCCCGAGTGGCGATCACAACTCAAGTGTCCAACCCGTCAAACAAATCCCAGCATATCTTTCCCCCGTAAAAACGTTAAATAGTTTAGAAATGGGGCCATAAGACTCACCTGTAACTGTGCTCGGCTCAAAGAAGAAACTAGTAAAGTTTGTGATCCCGCACCTACAAATGTTTCTAGGCGTATAAGTCACTACACCTATAGTGTATGTGCCTTGGCAAGTTGTACACCCAACTTCCCGACCACGTCTTCATCCCAATTCCCGTTTAATAGTTTCGTATCCTAGGTTCAATGGCGATGGATTACCCTTTCCTTGTAAGTCGTATATTATTCTTATTAATATTCTTTGTGACTTGTACACTATTATTCTCGACACGATTCTGCCCAACGTATAATTATTTTCCCATTTAAATAATTATACTTAGGATCGTTTCGCTCGATATAATGTGATTTCTTTCATCCGACCCGACTCACTTTGCCACATATTTATTTTCCCATTCAAATAAATATGCTAAGTTCTTGTCGTTCGGTAACATATTCTTAACGCCCGACTAGACTCACCACACCGTACATTTATTTTCCCATTTAAATAATTGTACTAGGATTTTGTCGGTATTCACACGTTCATATATTTCACCTACTCGTCTCGGTTTTCCTTCTCGCATATCTATTTTCCCATTCAAATAGATATACTAGAATTTCGTCGAAAACGAGCATATGTACATATACCATCGCGTGGATACTACATGTGTCGTTTTAGCGTTTCTAATTCGTTACGTTGTGTTTTTCCTTTCCCACGAATATTCTTTCTACACTTAGGAAAGTGTTACGCACGTTTCACCCTTGTCATATATATTTTATCTCTTAAAATATATATATATTTATTTTCATCTTGCCGCAATGGCATTTTTCTCATATGTCCGTTTACGTTAGCTCATGTAACTAAGTTCGTTAGTTAGCGTTTCTCATATTTGTTTCCATTGCGCGTTTTTATGGAGAATATACTTTGTATGTTTAGCCCAACTTGTCCAACTTGTAACCCAAAAATGTTTCCGATACTTTTATATTCCCATTTATATAAAAGTATCCATTTTTGTACAAGTTTTCCCAAGTCTTTACTAATATTTTATAAAATCTTATTTTTATAAAATCCTTGTGTTACTTCTTTTATTTTTATAAAACTCCCATCTTTATAAAAATGCTTCTTTTAGTTTACACAAGTAATTTTCTCATGATTGTCAAAAACTACACTTGGAAAGCTATTATTTATGCTTTTGACACCGAACTCTTTGTTAATGCATTTTTGGACTAAAGTTTCTAAAATACATATTTTAGTCCCTTGACTTCCCAAGTTCTAATATTTGTCCTTTAACTTATATTTGTTGCACTTTTCATTTCATCTTGCAAGGTTAGTGTTTCTCTTCCACTTTAGTGGACTTTGAAGACCCATTTTCTTAATGCTTGATTGTTTTTACTTCATTCCACTTTTAATGATCTTATAATCCATCCTAAAAGCTATTAACATGTTTGTTCCATATTTTTATCCAAAATATCAATTTTTCACTTATTCAAGTGAGTGGACTTTGATTATGGAACTTTTTCACCTATGATTATCTAACCCATTTTAATCTATTTTTGTCATTAACTTATCATCTTATGATGATTAAAATCATCTTCCATCTCATTCAAGTCCTTCTCATTAATCATGATCAAATCACCCATTAACTCAAGTGTATGCTCATTTCATCACATTTTCTCCAAATATTACATTTATTAATATAAATCCATGATTCATTTATGTTATCATTATTCTTCCATTTTTAATCTAACAAAACACATTATTTCTATAAAATCCATTTTATTACCCATCAATGTACAACTTGCTTTCAATAGCACAAAACATGAACATCTAAGAATAAAACAAGGTAATACTTACTACTAGCTCAAGGCTAGGGAAGACAAAAACCTTGGATTGGATGGGGTTTAGTTTGTTCTTCCAATGGGTTAAGCTCCAAGCTCTTGAACACACAAAGGGGTTTTGAAGGATGATAATCTAGAGATGATTTGGAGATACAAAAATTGAAAGAGAAATGTTAAGGTAGGGGTGTAAACTTACGGCCAAGGGAAGGGAAGAAGAAGAAGTTTGTGATTTTTCTTGATTCAAGTATGCTTGTGTATGTATATAATATCCCTTCCCAAATCTTGCAAAGATTATCTAGTATCTTTAGTTGGATTATGTAATATCTTGGAAGGATTATGGAAGATTACATTAGATATGGAAGAAAAAATCTTTGGAAGATTATTATAAGGGTGTTTGGCCGAGTTTAAGAGAGAGAGGGGAGGAGGTGATTAGTTAATCTCTTGGCCAATGACAATCCATGCATTCATATGATTATGTCTTAATAATTGGGTTATTAAGGAGATGAAGAGTTAAAGGGAAAATTAAAAAGGTTTTACCCACTTATGTGGGCCATAGGCCGGCCCCCAAAGGGTGTGGGTGGGGTCCACTTTGCCAAATATTGTCCAATATTATGTTTAAGTCAATCGGTTCGGGTACCGTCCGGGTATTCTTGGGTTTTTAACCGCGTGTCACCCGAATATTAAAATACCATTAATATTCCTTAAATTTTGCCCAGTTAAATTACTGATAATTTATTTCGGCTTTTGTCGGGTGAAATTACGTGTTACGCGCGTATCGGGTGCGGTACGCGCACTTTATTCGTTTCCGGGAGATTTGTACAATAAGCTTTCACGTATGGCTTTGGGTTTCCAAAACTCATTATATTTTGTGAAAATATTATTTATTTTATATTCTGGGTGTCCGGAGTTCGTTTCGCTTATTTAATTTTTACCGGGTAATCGCCAGTGTCCATACCGGATAGATTTGCTTGCGCACGATCCTATCATGCTTGCCATTAAACTTATGCATTCCTATGCATTATTTGGGAACTTCTATCTTTCTAAGGCCTCAGTTAAACAATCAGCACATAATTACGTTTAATTACGTTAATCGCGTTTAATTAATTAGTACGGAATTACCTTAATTTTGCCGGTTGTTACATTCTCCCCCCGTTAAGAGAATTCCGTCCCGGAATTCACTTCGAGCTTTCCGGTATAGGGGTCTTCTCGAATAGGGCGGGATATTTTTGCTTCATCCGATCCAGCCTTTCCCACGTGAACTCCGGTCCACGCTTGGCATTCCAACGCACTTTGACCAATCTGATCTTACTGCGTCTTAACTTTTGGACCTTCCAATCGGTTACTTCGATTGGTTCTTCGACGAAGTGTAACTTGTCGTCAATGTGGATTTCGTCTGCGGGGATGATGAGAGTTTCGTCGGATAAGCACTTCTTCAAGTTCGACACGTGGAACGTGTCATGTACACCGTTAAGTTCTTGTGGTAACTTGAGCTTGTACGCTACGGGGCCTACTCTGGACAGGATTTCGAACGGTCCAACATACCGTGGGTTCAGCTTCCCGCGCTTCCCAAAGCGCGCGACACCTTTCCAAGGTGACACCTTCAGTAGGACCCTGTCTCCGACTTGAAATTCCAAAGGCTTTCGCCTCATATCTGCGTAGCTTTTCTGCCGGTCACGTGCCGCTTCGAGACGTTCTCTTATCAGAAAGACCTTATCCGTTGTCTCTTGAACAATTTCGGTCCCGGTAAGTTGTTTTTCACCAACTTCAGCCCAACATAGAGGCGATCTACACTTGCGTCCATATAGAGCTTCAAAAGGTGCAGCTTGAATGCTCGTGTGGTAACTGTTGTTATACGAAAACTCTACCAGTGGCAAGTGTGTATCCCAATTACCGCTGAAATCGATTGCGCATGCTCGTAGCATATCTTCCAAAGTCTGGATGGTCCGTTCACTCTGACCATCGGTTTGTGGATGATATGCGGTACTCATGTCAAGGCGAGTACCGAGGGCTTCATTCAAACTTTCCCAAAATCTTGAGGTGAAACGACTATCTCGATCGGAGATGATGGAAATAGGTACACCATGCTTCGACACTACTTCCTTAATGTACAAACGGGCCAGTTTCTCCAACTTATCCGTTTCGCGAATCGGGAGGAGGTGTGCAGATTTTGTCAATCGATCAACGATTACCCAGATCATGTCATGGCCGCTTGTTGTCTTGGGTAACTTGGTAATGAAATCCATAGTAATTCTTTCCCATTTCCATTCCGGTATTTCTGGTTTCTGGAGCAAGCCGGATGGTCTCTGATGCTCGGCTTTGACCTTCGCGCAAGTCAAGCATCGCGCAACATATGCCGCTATATCTCTTTTGAAATTTGGCCACCAATAAAATTCTTTCAAATCATGGAACATCTTGTCTGCTCCAGGGTGAACCGAATATCGCGAACTGTGAGCTTCGGCTAATATCAGTTCACGCAATCCACCGTACACTGGTACCCAAATTCTATTCATGAAATACAGGGCTTGATCCGCTTTTGGCTCCAGTGAATCAACCATCCTCCGCAATCTTTCACCTTTGACGTTCTCGGGTTTAAGAGCGTTAATTTGAGCTTCACGAATCCGGTCAGTCAAGTTCGTGTGGATAGTTAAACCCAAGGCTCGGACACGCAATGGCTTAACCCGTTCCTTGCGACTCAAGGCGTCGGCTACAACGTTCGCCTTCCCGGGATGGTACTTTATCTCACAATCGTAATCGTTCAATAATTCGACCCATCGCCGTTGTCGCATGTTCAATTTCTTTTGGTCAAAGATGTGCTGCAAACTTTTATGATCGGTGAAGATTGTACACTTGGTTCCATATAAATAATGTCTCCATATCTTGAGCGCGAATACCACGGCTCCTAATTCCAAGTCGTGTGTAGTGTAATTCTTCTCGTGGAGCTTTAGCTGTCTGGAAGCATACGCTATGACCTTTTCTCGTTGCATCAATACGCAACCCAATCCCTGGTGAGAGGCGTCACAATAAACCACAAAGTCTTCCATACCATCGGGGAGTGATAGTATCGGGGCGCCACATAACTTATCCTTTAGCAATTGAAATGCCGCTTCTTGCTTTTCCGTCCATTCGAACTTCTTATCCTTTTGGGTTAGCATGGTTAAAGACTGTGCTATCTTAGAAAAGTTCTCGATGAACCTTCTGTAATAACCCGCAAGGCCAAGAAATTGTCGTACTTCAGTAGGAGTTCTAGGGGCGTCCCAATTCTTGATTGCTTCGATCTTGGCGGGATCGACATGTATACCCTTTTCATTTACTACGTGGCCTAAGAAGTGAACCTCTCGAATCCAAAAGTCACATTTCGAGAACTTGGCATAGAGTTTCTCTTTGCGTAGTACCTCGAGGATTAACCGAAGATAATCCTCGTGTTCTTCCTTAGTGCGTGAGTAGATCAAGATATCATCAATGAAGACAATGACAAATTTGTCCAGGTATGGCTTACACACGCGATTCATCAAATCCATGAAAAACGGCTGGTGCGTTGGTTAAACCGAATGGCATAACCAGAAACTCATAGTGCCCATAACGCGTCCTGAATGCTGTTTTCGGCACGTCCTCTTCTTGGATACGCAACTAGTGATAGCCGGACCTTAGATCAATCTTGGAGTAGAAGCTGGATCCTTGAAGTTGATCAAACAAATCGTCGATCCTGGGAAGAGGATAGCGATTTTTAATGGTTAGCTTGTTCAGTTCTCGATAGTCAATGCACATTCGAAAAGTGCCATCCTTCTTCTTTACAAATAAGACGGGAGCTCCCCAGGGTGAGAAGCTTGGTCTTATGAAACCTTTGTCCAACAACTCTTGCAGTTGACCAGACAGTTCATGCATCTCAGATGGAGCTAGGCGATATGGCGATCGCGCTACAGGTGCAGCTCCTGGGACAAGGTCGATGCGGAACTCGACTTGTCAGGGTGGTGGCAATCCCGGCAAATCTTCTGGGAACACATCTGGAAAGTCTCTGGCTATTGGAATGTCTTCTAACTTTCGCTCGTCGGCCTTCTTATCTACCACGTGCGCCAAGAATGCGACGAGACCTTTTCTTAGACACTTTCGGGCTTTCATGCTGGTAATAATTCTCAACGGCGTTCCACGCCTTTCCCCTTGGATCGATAGGGTTTCACCGCTTGCGAGGGGAACTTGAATTACCTTGTCGTTACAAATAACGACGGCGCGGTGTGCGGATAGCCAATCCATGCCAACAACTATGTCAAAGCTACCCAGTACGACTGGCAACAGGTCAATGCCAAACTCGTGACCACAGAGATCCAACTTACAATCCTTCGCTACTTCTCGAGTTTCTATAGTCTTACCGTTAGCCAGTTCTATAGAGTATGGTGTGTCTAGCTTACTAGTTTTTAGTCCAAGTAATCTTTTAAATTCGACAGATACGAAGCTAAAATCGGCGCCAGTATCAAACAATACTGAAGCATAATGACCATTTAGAGGGAACGTACCAGTGACCACATTAGGGTCTTGTCGTGCATCACCGGCACCAATCACGAATGCCCGCCCACGGGCTTGGTTGTTGAGTTTGGGAAAATCCCTCTTCCAATGATCGAGCGATCCACATGAGAAGCAGGGCCTCGCTCCTCCGTTCTTTGGCGCTACTGACCTGCAGTCTTCTGTCTTGTGCCCAGAACGACGGCACTTACCGCAGATCACCTCGTTCTTGCCTTGGTAACCCTGTTTTCCATTGTTTCCACGTCCGGTGGCTACATACCCTTTCCCTTTCTTTCCTGAACCTCCTGATGATCCATCCTTTTTCCTCTCATCGCGCTTACGCTTCCCAAACCTCGGCTTATTTCCTTGTTCGCTTGACCCAACGGCTGAACTCGTACCCAGATTCTTACCCTCAACACTGCTGGACTCGGTGAGCTTCAATCCTGATACTTTTCGGATTAGGGTGCCCATTCGAATGGCGTCTTCAGTGAGGCTTAAGGCGAGGTCGATAGCTTCGCGCATGGTCGTAGGTTTGGAAGCAGTGACCATGCCGCGTATCTGTGGCGCCAGTCCGAATAGGTATCTTTCCACCTTCTTGCTTTCCGGGGTGACCAAGCGAGGCACTAACCGGGAGAGATCATGAAATCTGGACGTGTACCCAGCTACGTCCGATCCAACCATGGTGAGGTTCCAGAACTCGGTCTCTAGCTTCTGCACTTCGCTTGCCGGGCAGTACTCGGCGATCATTAGTTCCTTCAACTCCAACCATGACAAGGAGTAAGCAGCATCGTCTCCCAGTGTTTGTACTTGGTTGTTCCACCATGTTAGAGCTTGGTCCAGAAACAGGTTAGTGGAGTACATGACAGCTTGTCGCGGGGTACAGCTGCTGATACGAATCACCGCTTCAGTTTTCTCGAACCATTTGACTAGTCCGACAGAGCCTTCAGTGCCACTGAAGTTGAGCGGTTTGCAGTCCAGAAAGGCTTTGAACGTGCAGCCACGCTCTCGCGAGGCCGTTTCTGCAATAATAAAATAGCATGTTATTATGAGGTAGGAGTTTTACGAAAAATCCTGTTACATACATTCGAAATCTTCTTCTTACCGGTAGGGGAGGTTTCGCGTCGGTCGCTCCTTGTTCGATCTCGCGACCTTTCGGTACGCGTGGCGTTGTGTTCCGCGAGAGCTTGGGCGATGCGTCCCGAAACTAGGGTTTCAAGCTCCTCGGGTGTCGTGGGTAGTCTTTCGTTTCCACTGTTGCTTCGGGTGGCTGGTGCCATTTTTCTTCAATAATCATTATCAAAGGTTAATTTGGCGATCATTCATACAATATCGTCATACATAAGGTATAAATAACAACACAACAAACGAACACAATAATCACCATAACAACATCACACAATCACAATATATACAGAACAGGTAATAATAATCGTAGACAATCATAACACATATTTTACCATAACAAAATTTTTCATTAATTTCAATACCACGAGTACAATGATTTGTTCATAATAACAAAAACCGAGGATACATTCCTCATACATTGCTCTTTTGAAATACACTAGAAATATAATGTCATATACCGGCACAATCCCGCTCGGCTAGGCAAAAATGCAGATGGGTGCTATAACCCATACTGTGCTATCATACTACTACTACTACTACTATGTCCGTAAGTGACCCCCCAATCGTCTCTGATGTATCGCTACTGTGGTGGTGGCGGCGGCGGGTACTGATACTGGGGTGCGCACATGCTAATGGTCATACTGATCGCCATAATGCGATCGTACAAGAATTGGCGATGCGCAAAGTGTGCGTCGCCCGTAATCCCACAATGAGCGTCCATGCTCAGCAACTCTTCAGCATAATGCGCCAGCGCGTCTCTGGCATCGATGATCCTGGCCCACATGAGCTGGGCCTGTTGCTCCATCTGACTCACGGTGCGCTGCACCGTGTCGGTGAGAGTCTGGAAGTCTCTCTCCAAGGAGATCACCGTGGACCATGCTGGTCCCGACAGTGGGGCCATCCCGTGGGGCTGCGACGGCCCAGGGATGTCAGTATACGTCGGCTGGGATGGGCCGACTATATCGGGTATAGGTAGGGGGTGAAGGGTGGGGCAAAGCCCGGTAATTCGGTGAAGAAATAGGGTGGTACCTGGTATGGGTCTCCCGCACCTAGAGTATACGGTGCAAGTGGGGGTATCAGAAAAGGGGCTCCTGCATCCATAGTGAATGGTGCAGGTGGTGGTGTAGGGAGCATCTCGGGTAGGGGTGGTAGTGTGGGAAAAGTGGTGATAGGTAGTGTCATGGATACTGGTGAGGGGACTATAAGCTCGGCGAGTGGGATCATGAGGGGCTGTGTGACAGTGACCCACTCTGGAGCGGATATCACGGTGGTAGGGGTGGGAGGGCTAGCAGTGGCGTGAGCTGCCAAACCTGCTCGGTGCAGCTCAGAGCTACGGGCTGAGCTGCCCTCAAGGATGTGCCCAGTAGAAGCTGGCCCATCCTGTGGTACGGGCTCGGGTATGGCGGGTAGGGCGGCTGGGGCAGTGGTGGCATGCCCTATCATCGGAGCGACGTGCTCCTCCTGGTCTGCTGGTGGGATCGGCACAGCAATGTGCTCTACCGATGCGGTCGACTCATCATCGGAGTCATCCGAGATCCACCCGTTGTGTCCTCGGCAAATGGGCACGAGCCTCATGCCCGAGGGAACGGGGATAAGCGGGGTGGGTAAGGGCTCACGATCGACAGGTGCATGTCGGTCGTATGGAGACTCAACGGTCTCCGACTGTGTGGGGACAGGCCTCGATGGACCTGCACAGCCTACAGGGAAGTCCCTGACGGCTCGGAGGGGAAGTGCTGGCAGTGGTGCTGCCTGGAATGGCACTAGAGGCAAGTCAGCCTGTGGTGCCTCGGCCATCGGTAGGTCGGCCACGACGGCCACGTCGCCTCCAGCGGGGGCCCACGCTGGGTCCTCGCTCGGGTCAGTCTCGTCGGAGCTGTCTCCGTCTGCGCCCTCTATGGCGGCGTCAACCTCCATGTCGTCATCCTCAGGATCGAGTACCACAACCTCGATCGGCTCTGCTGGCGGTGCTGGGATGATCTGGATGCTACTGTCGTAGCTCGGTGCTACGCTCCCTGCGTCTGACATCCTGGCAAAAGAACCGTACTAATATTTAAGTATTATTCGTTAGATAGTTAAGGCACACATCTACGGTACTCTTCCTAACCTTCTAATACTAAAATAACACGTATTCTTACCCATGGCTAGCTTGGTCGGAATCTCCACATACTCAAATGGTCGTTGGAAAAATTAGTTTATTGCGTTTCGCATTTATTTTGAAAGCTTTATCTTTTGAACCAAATCCGGTTATAGTTTAGATTTTAAAAATGCTAATTCGCTATAACCTTGGCTCTGATACCACTTTCTGTCACACCACGCCTATGGCGGAAACACGTGGCGCGACGGTTCAAGAGGATTAAGCCAAGATTAATGCAAACCACAATATTAATTAAACAAACGGGCATTTATTCAACGCCAAAAATCATGTCAAATTATTCGTACATAATCTTAAATTGTTTTTGAAATAAATAGGGAGGCTCCTCCCTATATCCCGAAGTCCTTGGGATAGAGAGATGAGACCCCTTCATGACATCCAACGCCCGTCTTGGAGATTCCCCCGACCCTGCTTGCCACGCTAACCTTCATCAGTCAATTACCTAAAAATATGTTTGAAAATCGTCAATATATAAATATTGGTGAGTTCACAGGTTTTGATTTAATAAAACTTTATTAAGTGGGGATATCCTTGTTATGACATTTATAGGAGTTGCAAAGTCCTACAATTTACTTGAGCCTATAACCAAACCAAGACAATTAATAATGCCCCCGCCCCAAGTCGTTACTCGGTATTCCTACGACTTGATTTCAGAATACGTGCACCCCAGGCATACGCCGATGCATAATCGACGCTATCGATTAGGGGTGGGCCTTGTCAGGCACCAATAGTACTATCCAAATATTCCTTTGGTTTCTCTTTCCTGAATTAATGATTATAGTGGGGAGCTCTCAACCCCGAGTGGCGATCACAACTCACGTGTCCAACCCGTCAAACAAATCCCAGCATATCTTTCCCCCGTAAAAACGTTAAATAGTTTAGAAATGGGGCCGTGAGACTCACCTGTAACTGTGCTTGGCTCAAAGAAGAAACTAGTAAAGTTTGTGATCCCGCACCTACAAATGTTTCTAGGCGTATAAGTCACTACACCTATAGTGTATGTGCCTTGGCAAGTTGTACACCCAACTTCCCGACCACGTCTTCATCCCAATTCCCGTTTAATAGTTTCGTATCCTAGGTTCAATGGCGATGGATTACCCTTTCCTTGTAAGTCGTATATTATTCTTATTAATATTCTTTGTGACTTGTACACTATTATTCTCGACACGATTCTGCCCAACGTATAATTATTTTCCCATTTAAATAATTATACTTAGGATCGTTTCGCTCGATATAATGTGATTTCTTTCATCCGACCCGACTCACTTTGCCACATATTTATTTTCCCATTCAAATAAATATGCTAAGTTCTTGTCGTTCGGTAACATATTCTTAACGCCCGACTAGACTCACCACACCGTACATTTATTTTCCCATTTAAATAATTGTACTAGGATTTTGTCGGTATTCACACGTTCATATATTTCACCTACTCGTCTCGGTTTTCCTTCTCGCATATCTATTTTCCCATTCAAATAGATATACTAGAATTTCGTCGAAAACGAGCATATGTACATATACCATCGCGTGGATACTACATGTGTCGTTTTAGCGTTTCTAATTCCTTACGTTGTGTTTTTCCTTTCCCACGAATATTCTTTCTACACTTAGGAAAGTGTTACGCACGTTTCACCCTTGTCATATATATTTTATCTCTTAAAATATATATATATATATTTATTTTCATCTTGCCGCAATGGCATTTTTCTCATATGTCCGTTTACGTTAGCTCATGTAACTAAGTTCGTTAGTTAGCGCTTCTCATATTTGTTTCCATTGCGCGTTTTTATGGAGAATATACTTTGTATGTTTAGCCCAACTTGTCCAACTTGTAACCCAAAAATGTTTCCGATACTTTTATATTCCCATTTATATAAAAGTATCCATTTTTGTACAAGTTTTCCCAAGTCTTTACTAATATTTTATAAAATCTTATTTTTATAAAATCCTTGTGTTACTTCTTTTATTTTTATAAAACTCCTATCTTTATAAAAATGCTTCTTTTAGTTTACACAAGTAATTTTCTCATGATTGTCAAAAACTACACTTGGAAAGCTATTATTTATGCTTTTGACACCGAACTCTTTGTTAATGCATTTTTGGACTAAAGTTTCTAAAATACATATTTTAGTCCCTTGACTTCCCAAGTTCTAATATTTGTCCTTTAACTTATATTTGTTGCACTTTTCATTTCATCTTGCAAGGTTAGTGTTTCTCTTCCACTTTAGTGGACTTTGAAGACCCATTTTCTTAATGCTTGATTGTTTTTACTTCATTCCACTTTTAATGATCTTATAATCCATCCTAAAAGCTATTAACATGTTTGTTCCATATTTTTATCCAAAATATCAATTTTTCACTTATTCAAGTGAGTGGACTTTGATTATGGAACTTTTTCACCTATGATTATCTAACCCATTTTAATCTATTTTTGTCATTAACTTATCATCTTATGATGATTAAAATCATCTTCCATCTCATTCAAGTCCTTCTCATTAATCATGATCAAATCACCCATTAACTCAAGTGTATGCTCATTTCATCACATTTTCTCCAAATATTACATTTATTAATATAAATCCATGATTCATTTATGTTATCATTATTCTTCCATTTTTAATCTAACAAAACACATTATTTCTATAAAATCCATTTTATTACCCATCAATGTACAACTTGCTTTCAATAGCACAAAACATGAACATCTAATAATAAAACAAGGTAATACTTACTACTAGCTCAAGGCTAGGGAAGACGAAAACCTTGGATTGGATGGGGTTTAGTGTGTTCTTCCAATGGGTTAAGCTCCAAGCTCTTGAACACACAAAGGGGGTTTTGAAGGATGATGATCTAGAGATGATTTGGAGATACAAAAATTGAAAGAGAAATGTTAAGGTAGGGGTGTAAACTTACGGCCAAGGGAAGGGAAGAAGAAGAAGTTTGTGATTTTTCTTGATTCAAGTATGCTTGTGTATGTATATAATATCCCTTCCCAAATCTTGCAAAGATTATCTAGTATCTTTAGTTGGATTATGTAATATCTTGGAAGGATTATGGAAGATTACATTAGATATGGAAGAAAAATCTTTGGAAGATTATTATGAGGGTGTTTGGCCGAGTTTAAGAGAGAGAGGGGAGGAGGTGATTAGTTAATCTCTTGGCCAATGACAATCCATGCATTCATATGATTATGTCTTAATAATTGGGTTATTAAGGAGATGAAGAGTTAAAGGGAAAATTAAAAAGGTTTTACCCACTTATGTGGGCCATAGGCCGGCCCCCAAAGGGTGTGGGTGGGGTCCACTTTGCCAAATATTGTCCAATATTATGTTTAAGTCACTCGGTTCGGGTACCGTCCGGGTATTCTTGGGTTTTTAACCGTGTGTCACCCGAATATTAAAATACCATTAATATTCCTTAAATTTTGCCCAGTTAAATTACTGATAATTTATTTCGGCTTTTGTCGGGTGAAATTACGTGTTACGCGCGTATCGGGTGCGGTACGCGCACTTTATTCGTTTCCGGGAGATTTGTACAATAAGCTTTCACGTATGGCTTTGGGTTTCCAAAACCCATTATATTTTGTGAAAATATTATTTATTTTATATTCCGGGTGTCCGGAGTTCGTTTCGCTTATTTAATTTTTACCGGGTAATCGCCAGTGTCCATACCGGATAGATTTGCTTGCGCACGATCCTATCATGCTTGCCATTAAACTTATGCATTCCTATGCATTATTTGGGAACTTCTATCTTTCTAAGGCCTCAGTTAAACAATCAGCACATAATTACGTTTAATTACGTTAATCGCGTTTAATTAATTAGTACAGAATTACCTTAATTTTGCCGGTTGTTACATGGTGTTCGGCGATTAGAGGCTGAGGGTGAATGCTCAATTTATAGTATAACACTCGTGTGATTGATTTGGTATGTTTGACTCGTTTTAAAAACAATGACGCGATGATTGACACGATTATGGTATGCTTTGATGATGATTATGCGTGTTGAGTACGCGTATTAGTCAAACAATCAACAATGTTTACCATAACAGGATTTGGAAACACGGATTGATTGTGTAATTATGGGAGATTGGATCGCAGTTGACTTTTCAATAGTCAACTGCACTTCTAATCACAATATAAATATAAACAAGTCAGAGTTAAAACCAAGAATAGGCTGTAGACCAGCTGGTTATGTCTTGTGTTTGTGTGAACCGGCCTTGGGCACGGGTTCGAACCCCGGCCCAGGCTTTTATTTTTTGACATTAATTCCACCACTATAATAGTATTATATATTCATAGTATGGTTCTAAGAGTCCAAAGACGTCACGAAATATTTTTAAAAGGGACGATAATGATAAAAATTCGACGTTTTATTAATAAATGTCGTAACGTACATAGAATTAAATGCGAAATGTTACAGCTGTGACATCCGTCACCTTTCACTATCATGAGCGTACAACTTTAGTCCTTATCGTTTCTTGTATTTACATTTACATTTATAATCCTTGTATTTCAAAGTTTCAATTCAATAATAAAAGTTGCGAACTTATTTCTTGCGATTATTAACTAATTACTCGAATCGTTGTCTTAACTGAAAAAAAAATCTTTTTTTATAATAATAATAATAAAATGCTAGTAATTAATCTTATTAAGTTAGTTTATCAAACCTACAAACATATAAACTAAACAACCCCAACCAAAACCTTGATCCAATTTTCAGAGTCCACACCTTGAGCCCAAACCAGTGCAGCCCAGCAGACTAGCCCACAACCCACAATCCCTCTCCCCTCAAATCTGTTTAAAAAAGAAAAAAAAAGGTGTTTGTGACCAGACTCGAACCCGAGTCTGATCCGAATGGGAAATCAGCAAACAGCAGCACTACCACTGGACCACATGGTGTCTGTTGATTAATGTTTGATTCTAATTAATTTTAAGGTGTCACGAGAAGATTAAAACTTCTCCTTCTTCTTCGCTGCACAGGTCCGACCCACTAGGGGTTTGATTTTTTTTTTGACGCGTCTTGAAACAAAAATTGGAAACTATCATTGATTAATTTTGACCAACACCATCACGCATTAATTCAGCTACAATAAATTGCCCAAAATCATTCCTTATGAACGCGTGTTTGACCAATCAAGGTCAAATAATTATAACTTTCCTTTTCGTCGTTTTCATATGTTATAGTATAAATTGGACTCACCCTTTGGAGCTAAATGTGCCGAAAACACTAACCCTACCTTCAAAACTCTCTTTCATTCACTCTAGATCGTAAATTCATTGAAGTTTGACCTTTCGTTGACTTTTGTTCGTGCATCATAGAAGCATTGTAAGTATCAATTAAATACATGATTTTGTTTCTGCATACTAGTCGCTCAATAACCCCAACGTTTCTGGGGTTATTATTTGCTAATTTGTTAGATTAAAAATCTAGGGTTTGTTCATAATGATTTAGCGAAGATGACTCATTACAGTTATAATACAAATAAATAAATTTCTGGTTTAGAATCGTTCTCAGGGTGTGGCTCAGTGGTGAGCCACAATTATGATAAGGATCTGGACTGGCCAGACGCGAGTTCAATTCCCAGCAGCAGCATATTTTTTTAAATCAACTTTTCTTTTCCTTTTATAAATATATATTGGTTAATAAACTCTATAATATATTTAAAATACTTAATATGACTTATAAATCCTACAATAATTATTTTATGATTTACAAATGATAAACTTTATTATACATTTTTTAGTTTTTCAAAAATCATTTATTTTATATATATTATAAATATTACAATTTTATTCAATTATAATTTTAAAATTCTATAAAAATATCTAAACGACTTTATAAAATTTCACAAAAATTATTTTAAACTTGTAGATCTATAAGCATTTCAGAAATAAATTTTATTTTAGAAAAATCATTCGTTTCATATTTTTAATTGATTTTTGTTATTTTAAGTCATAAATAAATCATAATAAATTCATTTTTCAATATTTTTATACCAAAATTTTACATAAATTATTTCTGTTCATTTAGAACAGAAATATAAATATTAATTTGAAATTTATTTAATTTTAATATTTTTAGATATTAAAATTATATCTTTGACAAATAAAAATAAATATACTAAATATTCAATTTTTGAGGAAATAATTTTATAAAAATTATTTTTATACTTAGAAACCTTATAACATGATCATCCTTAATCAAAAACTTATAATAGTCTTTTACCTAATTATTTACCTAATTTCTTTTATTTAATAACAATTTACATAATTAATAATTAAGCAAATACTTATCCCCAAATTAGGATACCTAGAACTACTTGTATCCTAGATTCATTCCCTTACAAATTATCTAATTCTTTAGGTTAATCCTTTGGGATAATCCAAATTCAAATCACGTTGTTCGGTAGAGTTTCAAGTTATTACGCGAACTGTGAGTATTACTTATCTCCTTTTTCGTTTTTACACTTTTGGGGTGATTCATGCACAAGTATACAAAACTTGCACATTCACTTACACATACATTTTTCTTCATTTACAATTCATATACGTGTCTTGTTTATCTTTGTGCTTTATGTTTGAACATGAATGTAGCTTACGTACAAAATCATACATCCAGACATAACTTATGTTATGATGCTCTTTACATATAGACGTAACTTACGTTACGGTGCTCATTTAGAGATAACTTATGTTATGGTGCTCTTTTAGACTTGACACGTGTTAGGGTGCTCATTATCAATTTTTACCTTACCAACTTTACATTTGATCTTGTCTTGTTTGGTTACTTATGTGTTTACATAATGCCTTGGTGATGCTAGACACATGAATTTTACCGCTTTTCAACTTATACTATATGTACAAAGCTAGGTAATATTCACCAACATCGTATGTTGACAAAATTTATTTCCGTGCATGTTTCAGGATAAGCTGCTTGACGCTTCACATAGGACTTTGGACTAAGATTACATAAATCAACTATCTCTATTTTGGTTGTCGTGTATTTATTTTCACATGTTGTAAAACAATATTCAATAATCAAATATTTACATTTTAGTACCATGAGCTTTTAAACAATCGTCACTACGTGACACCTCGATGATTCCGCCATCGGTTGGTGTTAGGATCTGAGTTTGATTGTTTTGATATATTTAGAATAAGATGAGAAATGAATGATGTAGGTATATATGGAAAGTGCAGCGGAATGATAAACTATAATCAAAACAACAGGAATAAATGTTTTCAATGATCAAATGCTTTCATTAATTGAAAGATTACAATCAGTACAAATACTCCCCCTCAGCCTGATCACACAGTGATTGTTTGTCTGAGAGAATGTTTGTGTGTGATGTAATAGAACAGTACAAGCACTGTTCTGTTTATAGACAAACCTAAGCCATTGATGACCTGTGCTGACGTCACCTAAGATAGTGACCTCTAACAGAATAACAACATAAAACATCTGCCCTATACAAACTACTGTTATATTACAAAACACTGTAAAGTAAACTACTGCTAAGGGAAAACTCTGATGGCCTTGCAACATCTGTTGGAGTCTAAGTGTTGTTGACTCCAACGGACCTTTAGTCTTCAGTACTTGATCAGCAGTTGTTTCTTCATCAGACCTTTGGTCAGCAGTTGTTCTCTATCAGTTGTTCTCTAGCAGTCCTTTGTATCAGTAGTTGTCACAGCAGTTGTTTGGATGGAACAGTTGTTAGGGTCAGCAGTCTTTTGGGAAGAGTATGTTGTAAAGACTGTTTATTTGGTGAATCAACTGTTAGCATATTTTGGCTTTTCAATCATCTGTTCTTCTCCAGGTCAGCAGACCCAACAGTTGGGGTGTTACAGAAGGGTGGAAGCCGATTGTTGCTTGGTTTCAGCGATAGCAGCTATGCGATGGATATAGATGATGGTAGAAGCACAACAGGAGTAGTGTTTTACTATAACGATGCGCTGATAACTTGGGTTTCTCAAAAATAAGGGACGGTTGCATTATCGTCTTGTGAAGCAGAGTTCATGGCAGCAACTTGTCAAGAATTATGGCTTAGAGGTTTAATATCAGAAGTGACGGGTGAAAATGAGAAAAAAAGTGACTCTGAAAGTTGATAATTCATCCGCGATAGAATTAATGAAGAATCTGGTATTATTTGGTAAGAGCAGGCATATTCATACCCAGTACCACTTCATAAGAGAATGTATTGGGCGAGTCGTTGGTGTTACAAGATTAGGGGGTGAATGATAAATTAATCTTGTAATGCAAGGTTTGGTAACTAGAAGGACTTACTTGTCAATCTTGTAAACTAGGTTTTAAAAATAGATTTCCTAGTTTAAGTCAAAAGAAGTTTCTAGATTATTATAGTTCCTTGGTGGACAAGGAATAAAGGCTTATAAATAGATGGAAGTTTTGTAAGTCATATATCACAATCAAATGCCGTTCAAAAAAAAATCTATCACAATCAAATAATAGAAACAAGTTTTGGCTTAATTCGTATGTTTTTTTTACCGATTCCTAAGAACATGTACAATTTTTAAACATACAAAAATATAATATAATATGAACATAACTTGATCGTGAAAAAAAAATGATGATTTAAAAAATGATTCAACAAGTGTCAGATAAACAAAACCAATTACCCATATATATATATAGACGATAAGGTTGCCAATAAAAAATGATACACATGTGTATAATGTGAACTAGATAATATAAACCCAGAATGCGTTCGTCTTGTTAGCATGTTGATATATGTATAACTAGCTTATACCCCGGGAGCGTTTCGGGTTGAGAAATCTAAGTAAAGTGAATAAAATTAGAAGTATCTAAATTATAAAAATGGCATCTATGTATCAACTTACATTAGATACTTTAAAAAAAATACAAAAGATACATTTCACCTTACAACATCAACACCTAAAAAAGAATATTAAGATCCCAAGCACTTCAAGGGAACATAGATTGTTTAGAACCAATACATTCAGTCAAAGGTCTTTAACTGCATACAATAAGATTTGAGCTATTTCAAAATATGGTAGAAAAAGAAAACATAACAATTACCTGTTGGAGAGCGTCCCGGGTTGAAATATCTAATATGACATAATAAAATATCTAATATGACAACATAAATAATGACTTACCAATATATGATTAATGAATATTATTATTATTATTATTATTATTATTATTATTATTATTATAATTATTATTATTATTAAACAAATATTTGTCATAAGTTATCATATTTTAATATAAAAAAAGGGTAATTGGGTCGGGTATCACCTAATCCCAGGCCCGACCCAAACCCACAATTTTTTTAAAACTAATTCCAAACCTGACACAATACCTGTCGGGTTACAAAAAATAGTCGTTTTTTTTCTCCGTTTTCTATATAGCACTACTAGTTTTTATCCCGGGAGCGTCCCAGGTTAAAATATCTAATACGACATAATAAAATATATTATTATTATTATTTTAAACAAATCTCTGCCATAAGTTATCATATTCAAATATTAAAAAAACGAATCTCTGCGCCAAGGTATAAATCTAGTGCCATTACAAATGAATTCGGAAGTTTATAATCGATCATTCTAAAAAGAACTAACATGAAATAAGAAAAAAAAAAGTTAATTATTGAAATATCGAACGCATTAGTCTAAGGGTTATGTGATGCGTTAAAAAATTCATTGGTATATGATCGGGTATATAGTTCGGGTATTTGGGTATGTTGTTTCGGGTAATCGGGTCGGGTATCACCTAATCCCAGACCCGACCCAAACCCACAATTTTTTTAAACTAATCCCAAACCCGACACAATACCTGTCTGGTTACAAAAAATAGTCATTTTTTTTCCCCGTTTTTATATAGCATTATGGTACTCGTTGGAAAGATAATAAAACGCTCGTTAATTTGGTGTAATTTTTTTCTTTAAAAAATCTTGTATATAAAAGATATTAATGTTTAAAAGTTATGGGAGGAAACATAAGAGAAAAAATAATAAAGTTTTAATATTTAGATTTAGTAGATTAGGTAATTAATAGATTAGGTTAAAGATTATCATAGATTAGGTTAAATCATATTTATTTCTTTTTTTTAATTGGTTTACACTTGCCACATCACATCCTATCTGGCATCTCTCAAAGGAGAGATTGAATAAGAGTATGACATGTAGGATTAATTCCTTTGCAAATCTCGTATATAAAATATATTAACGTTTAAAAGTAATGGGAGGAAACACAAGAGAGAAAATAATAAAAGTTTAATATTTAGATTTAGTAGATTAGGTATTTAATAGATTAGGTTAAAGATTATAATAGATTAGGTTAAATCATATTTATTTCTTTTTTTTTTAATTGGTTTATAGGAAAATACACAATGGAACTCTAAATATACCTTGGATGTCGAAAATATGTAACAATACAATTAGAAAGAATGACAACTGAATCGGACCAAAAAGAAAACGATTCTTCAATGACAAAATTGTAGCAACTCAATTCGTTGATAATAGAACGATGGAGAAGGGACGATCACAGAGAGTTTTTTTGATGGAGACAGTGTAGGAAACTAGTTATGATTATGTACATAACTAATTTTAAAAATTAAATATTATGTATATAAGTAATTTACATCTATACCTTTAGATAAAAAAAAATAATAATTTACATATATATATATATATATATATATAGTGGAAGTATAGACAAGAAACTCTTCCAAATGAAAAAACCCTAGCAAACTCATTCCTTGGTCCATATTAAGCCACATCACCTAGTACATAATAATATTCAAAAGGGCAATTTAGTCAATTTTACCACCCCCTTCTCTCTCTTCCTATATATATATGTTTCTCACATCTCTCTCTTCATTTTGTTTTTCAAAATTCAAATGCAGATCATAAATCATACCCTCCTCTCTCTCTCTACCATCCTCTCTCTTAAACCACCACCACCACAACCACCACCACCGGCCACCACCTGCATTGCCTCCAACCAATAGAACAACCACCATCGTCATCATCTCGTCATAATCATCTCGAAGAACAACTGATGCTCTGTTTCAAACTTTTCGAGTGATGCTCTGTTCAGATTTTAAAGTAGGTAAAATGCAATTTCTCTCTCTCTCTCTCTCTCTCTCTCTCTCTCTCCTCTTCCCTCTCTTTTCTAGATCTGGAGTTGTAGTTGAGATCTAGATCTGGATCTAATAAATAATAAAACTACAAGATTGTTGCCAAAAAAAACTTGTTTGCCAAAAAAAAATGAATCACGTTAGTGATTCAGTGAAGAAGAAGTTGTTTTCCAAAAAAATTGTTGCAAAAAAATGAATCTTTCTCAAAATAATAATAAAATAATAATAATAATAAGCTATTATGTTTTGGGTTTAGTGAAATAGGTTTTGGGTTTTGCTAGAATAATAATAATAATAATATTTTTTGGAGATAGTTTTTGGTTGCACACCAAGTGTTTGATCAAATGCTTGAATGAAAAAAAAAACTTATGTTAACCTTTTTTTATTTTTTTTTTATTACTATTTTGTTTATGTTAGATTATTATTGGATAGGGGACATGATGTTGATAGATCACATGTGATTAAATTTTTTTGATTATGTGTTTTAGGATCCCAACTAACATGTGTTTTATACACATGTTAGTGATGTGGCTGTGGTATGTGATATTTTTTTATACACATGTTAGTGATGCTAACATGTGCTAGTATATGCCTAACTAACAGGTGTTAGGGTTCGTATTAGTTGGGGAGCCCAACTAACATGTGTTTTAGTATATGCCCAACTAACATGTGTTTCTGTTCTAGTGTTGGTTTTCAGGAATAAGCTATTAGGAAGAAGGCGGCGTTGGTGTTGTGGCTGTGGTAAGTGATGTTTTTTTTATAAAGATTATAAATTTTTAATATTTTGGTGAATGAGGTGTTTAAATTAGCTTGAATAAATTGGTTTCTTGGCTTTATGAAAACTGAAAAAGGGTTTATTCTTTTTAGGGTTCATATGACATACATTATTTCAGGAAAGATATGTTAGTATACGCCCTATCATATGTTAGTGATGTTAACACATGCTAGTATATACCCAACTAACACATGTTTATGAAAACTGAAAAAGGTTTTATTCTTTTTAGGGTTCATATGGCATACATTAGTGATGTTAACACATGTAAGTATACGCCCTTTCACATGTTAGTGATGCTAACACATGTTAGTATATACCCAACTAACATGTGTTACGGTTTGTATAACATACGTTATTTCAGTAAAACATATATTTTAGAATACACTAACACATGTCATTGATGTCCCATTATGTGTTTTATAGAGCCCAGCTAACACGTGTTTACTTTTTTTTGTAGGTGAAGACATGTTTTTGAGTTAAAGATGATGATGAGGATCAAGAACGAAAAATAGCTAGATTTTTTCTATGTTTGTTATGATAGTTTGTTTGAAAATTCACAAATAATTATGTTTGTATTAAACGGTTTTTGATATGTTTAAGTGTTGATTGTTACGATCGTTTTTATCATTTCTTAAATAAATACACATTGTATGTGTTCTTTTACTATATGCCTGGTAACACATGTTAGCGATGTCTCACACGAGGTCAGAATTTTTTTTTCACAACACTAACGTACGTTAATATTCATGCTGGAAAAAGTGCCATAAAGTAGGAGAGAGGTGACTTGACAAGTGTCAAATCAACCTTTTTAAACCTAAGATTCATAAAATTAAATTTTAAAAATTAATTCAAGATTACCATATTGCCATTAATCCTATTTTTTATTATGGTGGCCCACTTACTTTTGAATATTATATAGGAATTAATTATGGACCATTGATCAAACTTGATCAATGGTCACTAGAGGGTTTCTAGGGTTTTTCCAAAAGATGAGGTTTCCATATTATCCACCCCCTATATATATATATATATAGGGGGTGGATAATATGGAAACCTCATCTTTTGGAAAAACCCTACAAACTCTATGGTGACCATTGATCAAGTTTGATCAATGGTCCTCAATTAATTGAATTTAATAATCAAAAGCAACTTGCATTGTGTGGCTATCATTGAGATCAAGGGCAATATGGTAATCTTAAATAAGCAAGTGGGCCACTTTAATTTTCTGAATCCTAGGTTTAAAAATTTTGATTTGACACTTGTCAAAGTTACCTCACTCCTACTTTATTACACTTTTCCAGCACGAAATATTAACATATGTTAGTATTGTGATACAAAATTCTGACCTCGTGTGAGACATCGCTAACATGTGTTAGCAGACATGTACTAAAAATAACAAAATAAAAGAACACATAAAATGTATATTTATTTAAGAAATGATAAGAACGATCATTACAATCGATACTAAAAACGTAATAAAAACGTTTAATACAAACATAATTATTTGTGAATGACAAAAAAAACTATCATGACAACATTAAAAAAAATCTAGCATTGCTTCGTTCTTGATACCCATCTTCATCTTTAACACAAAACATCGCTTCACCTACAAAAAAGATAACACGTGTTAGTTGGGCTCTCCAAAACACATAATGAGACATCACTGACATGTGTAATGTATTCTAAAACATATGTTTTACTGAAATAGCGTATGTCATATGAACCCTAACACATGTTAGTTGGGCATATACAAACGTATGTCATATGAACCCTAACACCTGTTAGTTAGGCATATTCTAGCATGTGTTAGCATCACTAACATGTGTATAAACAAACACCAAATCAGTAGCATGTGTTAGCATATTCTAAAACATATGTTTTACTGAAAATAGCGTATGTCATATGGACCCTAACAACTGTTAGTTGGGTATACACTAGCATGTGTTAGCATCACTAACGTGTGTGAGCATACAAGACTCAGACCGCAAAAAATAGACATGTACCCTATACGAGTTCATAACAATTTCACTTGCCAACAAATTATTAAACAGCATACAAAAATTATTTAAACACCCTGTTCACCAAAAGATTAAAAATTTATAATCTTTATAAAAAAAAACATCACTTACCACAGCCACAACAGCAACGCCGCCTTGTTCCAATAGCCTACTCGTGAAAACCAACACTGAAACAGATACACATGTTAGTTTGGGATCCTTAAACACATAATGGGACATCACTAACATGTGTTAGCATATACTAACATAAAAAGACTACAAATTTATTTATCAATCACATGTGATCTATCAACCTCATGTCGCCAATCCAATAAAAATCTTACATAAACAAAATAATAATAATAAAAAAAATAAAAAAGGTTAACATAAGTTTTTTTTTTCATTCAAGCATTTGATCGAACACTTGGTATGCGACCAAAAACTATCCTCAAAACTGTTATTATTATTATTATTCTAACAAAACCCAAAACATAACAAAATCAAAACGTAACACAAAACACCCAAATCATACAAGACTAAGACCACAAAACGTAACACATTTTCTTATGAATCTGAATATAAGTTGTCAAAACACCGTTTCCAAAATAAATTCCAATCTTTAAAGTTGACTTTAATTACTATAAGTTGTCAAAACACTGTTTTTAGATTCTAATTTACCTTTTTTATTCTTTATTGCGGGTCTTGTTGCTCTCCACCTTGTGAATGAGACCTCTAATCCGCCCAGGTGGTTTTCCCTTTTTCAAGATATACATCAAGTTTAATGGAATCGAGTGATGGTAAGAAGATGGAATTGAATCTAGATCTTATGTATCTGAAAATATAAAACAGAGTTTCTGATTCTTAGATAATAATAATAATAACATTTTCTTATGAATCTGAATATATAAAATAGATCTCGTTCTTTCGATCCAGATCCAGAAAAGAGAGGGAAGAGAGAGAGAGAGAGAGAGTACCGTCGACCAGAGGTGTGATTGCCAGAGATCCAGAAGAAGAAGAAGTTGTTGTTGTGGCGGTGGTGGTGGTGGTTCTAGAGAGAGACATAGAGAGAGAAAGGTAAAGAGAGGAGGCGGAGAGGATCTGCTTTGAATTTGAAAAAATAATGAAGAAAGAGAGTGGGGAAAACATATATATAGGGAGAGAGAGAAGGGTGGGTGATGAAAATGTCCAATATACCCTTTCTAATATAATATTATCAAATATTGGCTAGGTTGATGTGGATGAATATGGTCCACTCAATGGGTTTCTTGAGGTTTTTCCATTTTAAAAGGGTTTTCTCTATATACTTACACTAGGTAATGGATAATATGGAAACCCTATATAATGGAAAAACCCTGAAAACCCTCTAGTGACCATTGATCAAGTTTGATCAATGGTCCATAATTATTTGAATATAATACTCATAAATCATGTGAGCCAATCTAATAAAAAATATAATTAAGGGCATTAAGGTAATTTTAAACATGAGATTTGACACTTCTGAATCCTAGGTTTTAAAAAGTTGATTTGACACTTGTCAAGTCACCTCTCTCCTACTTTATGGCACTTTTTCCAGCACCAATATTAACATACGTTAGTGTTGTGATACAAAATTTTGACCTCGTGTGAGACATCGCTAACATGTGTTAACAGACATGTACTAAAAATAACAAAATAAAAGAACACATAAAATGTATATTTATTTAAGAAATGATAAAAACGATCATTACAATCAATACTAAAAACGTATTAAAAACGTTTAATATAAACATAATTATTTGTGAATGAAATAAAAAAACTATCATGAAAACATAAAAAAAATCTAGCTATGCTTCGTTCTTGATACCAATCTTCATCTTTAACACAAAACATCTCTTCACCTACAAAAAAGATAACACATGTTAGTTGGGCTCTCCAAAACACATAATGAAACATCACTGACATGTGTAATATATTCTAAAACATATGTTTTACTGAAATAACGTATGTCATATGAACCCTAACACATGTTAGTGGGACATAATGAGACATCACTGACATGTGTAATGTATTCTAAAACATATGTTTTACTGAAATAACGTATGTCATATGAACCCTAACACATGTTAGTGGGGCATATATTAACGTGTGTGAGCATACAAGACTCAGACCGTAAAAACAGGACATGTACCCTATACGAGTTCATAACAATTTCACTTGCCAAAAATTTAATAGCATGTGATAGCATATTCTAAAACACATGTTTACTGAAAAATAACGTATGTCATTTGGATCCTAATAACTGTTAGTTGGGCATATACTAGCACGTGTTAGCATCACTAACGTGTGTGAGCATACAAGACTCAGACCGCAAAAACTATACATGCACCCTATACGAGTTCATAACAATTTCACTTGCCAAAAATTTATTAAATAGAATACAAAAAATATTTAAACACCCTATTCACCAAAAGATTAAAAATTTTAAATCTTTATAAAAAAAACATCACTTACCACAGCCACATCACCAACGCCGCCTTCTTCCAATAGCCTACTCGTGAAAACGAACACTGGAACAGATACACATGTTAGTCGGAATCCTCAAACACATAATGGGACATCACTAACATGTGTTAACATATACTAACATAAAACGACTACACATTTATTCATCAATCACATGCGATCTATCAACCTCATGTGCCCAATCCAATAACAATCTAACATAAACAAAATAATAATAAAAAAAAATCAAAAAGGTTAACATAAAGTTTTTTTTTTCATTCAAGCATTTGATCGAACACTTGGTATGCAAAAAAAACTATCCCCAAAACTATTATTATTATTATTCTAACAAAACCCAAAGTCTATTGCTTTGTAATAATAAAACAAAAATATAAAGAAAAACACATGATTCACCCATTTTTAAATCATAACAAGCAGATAACAACATTATGCTCTCGTTTTTTTAAAAGCAAATACATGCAAGTAAAAGGTCTATCTAAACACCAAAACACCCAACTCCATCCCTTCACATTCTATTAATAATATTATTCTTCTTCTTCCACATTCTCCACTACCAATGTCCTTACAGATCCATCTCTTGGTCCAAACAACCCTCTTTTAATTATTAAAGATAATAAATAGTTGCAACAGGTATGATTTCTTTGAATCTTGATTTTATGTAACTTTTTTTCAGTTTAAAAAAATCGATAAAAAAAAGAATTAAAACAACAGTAAATGATAGCATTTTTACCTCATGATTCCCGAGGTAATTTGATTCAGCTTCGATACTCTGTTTCGTTTGAGAAGTTTTATCTCTGTTTCGTTTGAACAGAAGTGGAGAAGAAGTTGTTGTGGCGGTGGTGGTTGTGGTGGTGGTGGTTCTAGAGAGAGACAGAGAGGCAGAGAGAGATGGGGGATATAGAGAGAATCTGATTTGAATTTGAAAGAAAAATGAAGAGAGAGAGAGAGAGAGGGAAAAACAATATATACAGGTAGAGAGAGAAGAGGATGGTGTAAAATGTCCAAAATAACCTTCGTAATATAATATAGATTGATGATGGGTGAGATGATGTGGCATAATATGGACCAAGTATTGGGTTTCTTGGGGTTTTTCCATTTTGAAGAGTTTTCTCTATATACTTCCAATATATATATATATATATATATATATATATATATATATGTGTGTGTGTGTGTGTATATATATATATATAGGGGGAGGATAAATTGAAAACCCACCTCAATTAAAGAAACTCTAAAAACTCCATCTTAACCATTGATCATCCATCATCAATGGCTTAGATTAAATCTACTTTTTTAAACTTTATCCAACTATTATTTTAGTCATAAAAAGTACCAAAAGGGCAAAAATGACAATTTGTTACAACACTCTCTCTCCTCTTTCTTTTTTTCCTTCTCTCTCCTCTGTAATTTTGTCTGCCTCCTCTTTCTTCTTTTTTTCTCTCAGTTCTCTCTCCTCTCTCCTCTCTCCTCTCTAATTGTAGGTAACAACAATTTACACGTCTATTATGATTCTTAAATTTGTAACAATAATCTTACAAACTTAACGATAAAAATGTAACAAAAATTTTGCAATCAGCAGTACGATGAAAAATTGTAACAATAATTTTGTAATAACTTGTTACATAATATATACATGTAACTGGATGATTTTAACATTGTAACATTTAAAAACATATGATTTACAAACATATGTACATGTAAACTGGATGAATTTAACATTGTTACAAAAAAAAAAAAAAAAAAAAAAAATCCAAAGCCAAGCCCTTGTTCTCATCTTCATCAACAACCCATCTACCTTCATTTAAAATAAATTAAATGTTAATTAACAATCTTTTAAAAAAATAAAGTCCCTCCCTAGACAAAAGCAAATAATATTTGGAGAAGTAAGAAAAAAAAATAACAAAAAGATCACAAAATTGTAACAAAAAGATCAACTTATGTACATGTAAACCGATGAATTTAACATTGTTACAAAGAAAAAACAACATATATTTACAACTTAAGAACGTTACAAGAAAAAAAATTCAAAACCAACCCCTTGTTCTCATCTTCATCAACAAACCATCTACCTTCATTTGAAAGAATTTAAATGTTAATTAAACAATCTTTAAAAAAAATAAACTCCCTACCTAGACAAAAGCAAATAATATTTGGAGAAGTAAGAAAAAAATAACAAAAAGATCATAAAATTATAACAAAAAAAAGATCAACTTATCCGGTTAGTTGCACCGGGTTTTGAGATGGGCTCTTGGTTCGATTGATATCTTTTTGAGATCTACGAGTCGGGTTCCGGATCTTGAGATCTTCATCTACGATCCGTTCACATTTCCTTGTGGGACACAGAACAAGACATCTGAGCTTCCTCTTATGTTGACTATTGAGCATTGTGGTGGGTGGTTCACAAATTATGTTACAAAGAAGAGGAAGAGCTACAGACCATCTCAATCAAACTCAAATCATCCCTCACTGTAACATTAATTAAACACAAAATTATACTATATTAATTATTAAGCCTCCAAATAATAATATACAATGCAATGAAATGCAAGTGTTACCAGTTTTCCTAATTTTCTTCTTCACAGGAGGAAATGGAGTAATATATTCAACTTTGAATGCGGGCCAACTTATTTCGAGTCTCCTCCAACCTCTTCTCAGATTTATCAAGCTACATAGAAAAGAGAGAGAATAAATAGTAACAAAAATAAAGCATACTATTATTATTATTATTATTATTATTATTATCTTGAGATCTTCATCTACCATCTATTCACGATCTGAGTCGTACACCACCCATCGCCGCCGTACACCACCCCCCCCCCCAAACCCATCGCCGCCGTACACCACCACCCTCAAACCCCACTCTGATTCGAACCCTTAGAGACTTTAGGTCAGATTTGTTAGATGATGAAGGTGAGTTCTTAGTCTTGAGAGAGAGAGAGAGAGAGAGAGTAATAAAAGTCTGAAGATTATGTTCTTGTTTTAAGAGAGAGAGTGTGGAGATGTTGGACTTTTACTCTCCCTTTACTTGTTTTATAATAAAAGTCTGAAAAAGCCTGCACCTTTACAGAAGAAAGCATGAAAAAATGGGAATGGAAGTGACGAAAATGCCCTTTAAAGGCTTGCAAAATTGAGTGACGTGGAGAAACCATAACCTTGTATTGGGTTTCCAAGGTTTCTTTAACTGGGATGGGTTTTCTAGTTATACTTTCCCTATATATATATATATATAGAGAGAGAGAGAGAAATGGATCTGAGAGAGTGGTGGGGTGGGGTGGGGTGGGGGGATTTCTTTTTATATATCTAACTATTATTGATGTATTGTAAAATACATCTATTTCCAGTGTAAAGTTTGTACAATTTTCAAGTCGTTTAGATAGTGTTTTTATTAGTTTTAGGTTTGTACCGGTCATTTTTATTTAGTATAGGTTTTTATATATTTTTATTAGTTTTGTGTCATTTTTATTACTTATGTATTTATTTTATATTTTGTAGGTGTTCATGGACGTTGGAGCGTAAACGAACAACTTTTGACAAGTCAAGAACACCCGAGTCAAAAGCACGGAGCTAGAGTAATAATAATAATAATAATAATAATAATAATAATAATAATAATAATAATATAATAAAACCCATGACTAGAACGTGACTATTGGGACATAGCCCAAAGCCACCACAACAAAAGACAAAAAATAAAAGGATGGATGGGCCTATTCTTGGAGGAGAAGACACAGAAGCTGCATATTATATTTTTGAGAGGAGAGCTGCGCATGGCACAAGAATTGGTTGGAAAAAAATTAGATTTCTAGGGATTATTATATTGAGCGCCGCAGCAGATATCATATCTAGGGAGCCGCACATAAGGATTTGATTGGACAGCAGCAACTTTGAGAGGGGATCAAGGGTTGAAGGCGAGGTGCCAGCACGGGTCGGTTCTAATTTAATATTTATTATTTATTTATTCTAACCCGTTGTGAACACCATGAATATTATTTGTTTCTATTGTTTTGATTGTGCCATGACTTTTATTGGCTAGACCTTTTCGCTACCTAGGTTAAAGATGATTGCACATGTTTGATTTATTTTCTTTTGGTCTTGGAACTTTTGGTTGTGGGTTGAATTTTAAAGTAAAGAACTCTTTATTTTCTGGTTTGGTGTGTATGCGTATTTAGTTTTATTTAATTAATTTTTATAAACTCCACTTGCGTTTTTGTGAATGTCTTTCATGTATGAATGCGGGTTAGGTTGCGGACTGAGTGTTAGCAACTAGTTTATGGTTAATTGCCTAGGATTATCCATAGGAGTTGTAATTGTTAGTTAGATAATTCTAAGTGTTCTACCAATTCTCAATAGCTGTGAGGTGCGAGAATGTTGGTCTGTCTAGGGTGTTAAATTGCTAGTTCTAGAGGCTTTGTGAGAAGATCTTCCTAGTTTCCCTAGCATTCCTTGTAGGCCAAGTCTTATCAGAAATATTGTAGTTACCCCTTGCACTTTCGGGTGTATTGTGACTTTCGCGCTGTGAGGTAGACTGTCTAGCGGGTACTTTAAGATTCGAGTAGGTAAGCCTGTGAGGGTAACCTCTCAACCGGTGGTTTAACAGCACAACAATATTCTAGGGTTTCCCCTTGAGAAGGGTCGAGGGTGTCTAGTTTATTCTTGATGTTTAGTATTTTAAGATCCCGGTTCCACACCAGTTCCATAGCCATTAGAAATTTATCATGCATGTGTAGGATTCTAGCCTAGGTAGTGCCTCCCCATCACCTGATTTTAGTTCTAGTTCCCAGTTTGTGTCTATAGTTTATTTAAGTTATATTTTATTTATTTGCATTAGTTTGTTAGAAAACCCCCCCTAAGCAACAAAACAATTTAAGTCAGTTTGTAGATAAGTTATCGAGTCTAGTTTACGTTTTCCAGTAGAGTCTCGTGGGTTCGATACTCGGACTTACTTTAGCTGTACTGCACTGACCGGTACACTTGCCGGTTGTGTGGTTTAGGTTTAGAGAGTCTTAGTTTATAAATTTAAAACTTAGAGTGTCTAGTTTAGGTTAATTTAGTTAGTTTTTACTAAACCACTTTGAGCACATCAAGTTTTTGGCGCTGTTGCCGGGGACTCTTGGCGATTGCGTTTACTAGCTTTGATTACACTTATCTGCTATATCTGTGCTACTTGTGTTTTGTGTTGAGTCTGTCTTTTTGTATAGTGAGTCGTAGGAGTCTAATTGTTTGTGTATTTTAATTTCTGTCGAGTCTGTAAATATGTTTGAAATTTGTGGAGGACCCTATTTTACCGTTAGATTTCCACAATATGCGGGGTCCTCTGCACATTATTGTGCTAATTCCTTTGTGCAGCCGCATCCATATTATTCACAGGGTTGTCCTACAAATTATTATGATGACTCGTATCAGCAGCCACATTATAATCAGTATCCTGATCAATTTTCTGGAAGCACTTCTTGTGAGGATAGTGGTAATGATTGGAGTGAAATCAAAAGTCTGTTGACATTATTAGTTGCTAAAGATGAAAATACCCAGAAAATGTTAGCAGAGCACGACACCATCCTGAAAAACCGACAGGCTGCTATTTTAGATCTTCAACGAACACTAGAAGACATAGCTAGGAGATTAGATGAAGAAGAAGAGAAAGAAAAGGTTCAGCAAGAGCAGCCGCCGAAAGTCGGTTATACATATGATGAGGAGGGCAACTACCTTGGGTACATGAACGCTCGAGGGGAGTTGTTCCCAACGTTTCCAGAAGAAGGGAAAGAGCCGATCATGGAATACGCAGATGAGTCAGATGAAGAGATCATCCCAATCACGGAGAGGAAAATGGACATTGAAGTCCCACCTCCGGTGCCACAGGTTACTATATATGATTTTGGGAGTGACTCTGATGAAGAGGACGACGAAGAAGAATGGGCGGCGTATCAGAGGTTGTTAGTGAAGAATGAAGTGATTGAAGAAGAAGTGGAATTGGGGGACTCCGTAGGTATGATGTTTGGTGCAGAGGAAGACAATGAGATGGGTGAGAAGTCATTGTCTGAAGAGGATAAGTTTTTAGATCTGGAATTAGAGAGTTTGCCTATTTATGAAGAAGTGGGGGAGTCTGATCCCGATGGGGATATAGCATACCTAGATGCCTTACTCGAAGGTGAACCGACAGACATGACTGAACCTGCACCAGATGAAAGAACTAAGTGTGGGGATCATCCCATGGAAATGGTGGAAGAAGAAGCGCACCATAGCTGGCCCGTGGTATTAGTAATAGATGGAACTTCAAAATCAACAACACCACGGGAGAGGGCAAGGAAGAGAAAAAGAAAGGACCGAAACCGAAAGAAGATCAAAGGATGGCACGATTTGGAGAAGAAGAAGCCAGTGAAAGTCAAACACGATCAGTCTTCTTGCTATATGCCACGTATCCGGTTCATTCCAGGTAAGTTTAAATTCTGGTGGTTTGACCCATTAAAAATGCTTAAATTATTTTTCACTCCCACCAATAAATCTTCAATTTTTAATAAGAACCGGGTGGACTTAAACGGGTTAGATCGGGTCCAGATAAAAGAGAAGCCCCCTGATTAAGTTTAAGTGTGGGGAGGCTCTGTAGAGTTTGTAAACTTATTTTTATATTTTTTTTTCTAGCTGTTCATTTTTTTTATTTGTAGTCCGTCTTTCGATAGTTGTTCATAGGTTTTTATCTTTCTATTTTATTTTATCTTTGTGTCTTTGAGTATGTTCGCAGGTTTGCGTGTTTGCTTAGGTAGAGGAAATTTCACTATGAGCGGATCCCATGTATCATGTTTATATATATTTTATGAGTGAGAGTTTTGGTAGAGGTTTGGGTAATAAAAGATATTTTTTCTTAAAAAATAAAATAAAATAATAAATAGTCTTTCTGTGAAAAAAGTCTTTTCACATAATGTGAAGAGTCTAGGCTGACCTGTTCGCCTTATGCGACCAGCTATTACCCCGGAAAGCTTTTTTTTTTTTTTCTCTTGCAACGCGTGTTGTGATCACCAGTGTCCTTCACGTTGAGCGAGAACCAGATTTTTTTTTTTCTTATACCCATTTGGTTCTACTACCATTCACCGCCATTTTGCTAAGCATGTACGTCTTCTTGTTTGTTGTTATATTATGAGTCTAAGTTAGTAGTTTGAGTCTTTTTATTTTTGTGTGGTTCGGTATTATGCTCGGGTTTTGTTTGCTTCGTTTTGCGCAGGTTTGGATTGCACCACCCGTACTCAATCTCCATTCGGGTGATTCCGGAGCTGTTATTATTTATCAAGGCAAGCCCAGAGTTTACCATTGTGTCAGAGCCGATCGCGAATGAAATGCTATACGATCGAGCTGGATTGGACTAGAGTTTTTGGAGCTTACGAAAAATTAACCAGCTAAGTCCTTCCCAATTTGCCCTCGTCTTTTTCTTTTTTGTATTCGGAATTTATTTTTGTTTTGAGTCGTTTTCTATTCCTACATTGAGGGCAATGTAGAGTTTAAGTGTGGGGATGGGAAACTGTCGTTTGGTTTGTATATAGAGTCATTTTGAGTCAAAAAAAAAAAAATTAAAAAAAATTAAAAAAAATTAAAAAAAAAATGTCCCTGATTTTGAAGTTTGCATTATATAAAATATGGAAAATGATAGGTAAAGTTAGGTGTCCGGTTTTCAAATAGTATGTATAATAAGAGATTAAAATTGATTGAAAACGTGTCTGATTTGGGATATGTGGGTAGGCTCGGCCGGTAGAAAGGTTTCCTTTGAAAAGTAATAAATTAATTATGTTAGGCTATTTTGTGGGTTCTCATCTAGGAGAAACGGGGAGACCGAAACCGCCAAAAATACTATAAGAAGCACCGTTATAAGTAGAAAACCGTTAGAATTTCTAATCACTTAAAATAAAATAGAAATCAAAGCAAAAATGCTGAAGCTTAAGGTGCCTGGCCACTGGGATAGCGACTTGGATTGGTCACACCCTCTGAGTTAAGTATGCTGAGATGAAAAAAAAAATGCTGAAGCTTAAGGTGCCTGGCCACTGGGATAGCGACTTGGATTGGTCACACCCTCTGAGTTAAGTATGCAAAAAAAAAAAAAAAAAAAGAAGTGATTTTAAATTCTCTTGGTTTTCTACATAAGACGGTTGGGAAATGGTCAATTGGTCGTTCCTTTAGCTTCATAAGCTTGAGGCGGAATTAGGAGGAACTGTGGCTTCCTTTAAGTGAGACCCTAGATAGACTAATCAACATGAACTTAACATAAATAAAAGGGGGCTTGGAAACCGGTGTGGGTTTAAGAGGATCAATATACCTGCAATCGCAATCAACACGTAAGTAGATTATTAATTAAGTAACCTATGTTTTGAAACTGGATGTAAACCTAACTGTGATTCCATAGCATAATTCTTTTTCAGGGACGAAAAAGAGATAAGTGTGGGGATATTTGATGTATTGTAAAATACATCTATTTCCAGTGTAAAGTTTGTACAATTTTCAAGTCGTTTAGATAGTGTTTTTATTAGTTTTAGGTTTGTACCGGTCATTTTTATTTAGTATAGGTTTTTATATATTTTTATTAGTTTTGTGTCATTTTTATTACTTATGTATTTATTTTATATTTTGTAGGTGTTCATGGACGTTGGAGCGTAAACGAACAACTTTTGACAAGTCAGGAACACCCGAGTCAAAAGCACGGAGCTAGAGTAATAATAATAATAATAATAATAATAATAATAATAATAATCTATACTATATTATAAAGCATCTAGCAAGGATTCCAACCAAATTTAAGTAATTACAACATTTTATTCTTATGGTACAACAACTTAATGAAGTGAGTAAGGGTGCAAAATAGTCTTTTTACATGACCACTAAATTGATTAATGAATTACTTGATAAATTGATAAATACAATTAAATTGCTTTAAATTATATAATAATAATATGTCATCATATTCTTGTAACATGATAATATTTAAAAAGAAGAAGGTGAAGAGATAAAACTCCTTATAAAATTAAATGATTTAGTAATTACTTGAGAAAACTAAAGAGACTACAAACTCTTATAAATTAATTTTCTTTGTTCATAACAAGAATGGTTAAACCAAAGGTGAATGTTAAGGGAAAACAGCCAAGAAAGATGCTTTCCGTTTGAATACATCGAAAGAAGTGAATGTGTTTTGGCAAGCAAGGTTACTCAAATTTTGTATGTTTTCTCTCTACTTTGGTTATGTTTTTATGTATTTTTGGATTTAGTTTTAAAAAGATGATTTATTTTTGTTCATACAAGACATCCTTGTCTACCCTGGTTCTGATTTGATGATATTGTAGGAGCTTCAACTTTTATAAACATGTATATGTATGTATTGTGGTATATATTGTTGACATCATTTTACTTTCTCTTCAATTTGACAAACACCTATTTGCCTTAGCCATTATAACCTCGTCAATTATAATAAGAGATTTAGATTAACTATATCATCAAATCATATATAGATAACTATATCATCGTGGGGAGTTAAAATGAGATCACTGTTGATAATGTTTTTTTCATATATAATATAAGGTTAGAACTCGTGAATAAAGTAAGATACAAATAATGTGGTCAATAGAAAAACACAAAAATCAAATCTTAGTCTCACATGGTGGATGAACATATATTTATGTTAATATATGAAAAGTTTAACAATGTATAAGATAAATTATTCGCATCTAATGAATTATCACAGGTTTACGGGTTACAATATGTTGAGGTTTGCTGAAAATATATAAAATGCTTGAGTTATGTCTCTTGTTTTATAATGTTTGAATATGGGGTTTAAACAAACTTATAAACATATAATACAATTTTATAATAATTGTTTACCGAAGAAAAGAAACAAAAATATTCCATGCCTAAAGAAAGTGAATAAGTAAAAAAAAAAATCTTTCGAACTATTATAATTGCGCTTATGGTACAAAGACATAAATCATGGTTGAGCATCATTATTATTCCCATGTATTATTCTAATGTTTGGACCAACTGATTGAGTTTCATAGATGAGATTGAAGTTAAGTCAAGTCAAAGATGATATGGATGTTATCTAAGTAACAATAAAGATTAAACTCAAGATTTGTGTCAAAGTTCTATAAAGAGTTAAGAGTCTAAATTTACAAACATATTTTTAATTGACTTACAAATTTGACATGATGTTCTATTTATATAAAACATGAAAGGTCAAGCTTTTATCTTGCAACAAAGTGTTATTATCACCATATTAGTCCATCATAGTGTTCATTAACCTTGATAAAGACATACTTTTATAAGCCTTTATAAGTATGATGGTGATTTGTATAAAAAACGTGTTATAAACCATAAAGTTTTCTATTTTGTTTGATTAAAATTTCAGGAGATTATGAGGAAGAAGAATTAGCAACAAGAGCATATGAATCAATGTCTTTTTTTGTCGCCGCCGCATCGCGCGGGTTTCCCACTAGTATAATAAAACCCATGACTAGAACGTGACTATTGGGACATAGCCCAAAGCCACCACAACAAAAGACAAAAAATAAAAGGATGGATGGGCCTATTCTTGGAGGAGAAGACACAGAAGCTGCATATTATATTTTTGAGAGGAGAGCTGCGCATGGCACAAGAATTGGTTGGAAAAAAATTAGATTTCTAGGGATTATTATATTGAGCGCCGCAGCAGATATCATATCTAGGGAGCCGCACATAAGGATTTGATTGGACAGCAGCAACTTTGAGAGGGGATCAAGGGTTGAAGGCGAGATGCCAGCACGGGTCGGTTCTAATTTAATATTTATTATTTATTTATTCTAACCCGTTGTGAACACCATGAATATTATTTGTTTCTATTGTTTTGATTGTGCCATGACTTTTATTGGCTAGACCTTTTCGCTACCTAGGTTAAAGATGATTGCACATGTTTGATTTATTTTCTTTTGGTCTTGGAACTTTTGGTTGTGGGTTGAATTTTAAAGTAAAGAACTCTTTATTTTCTGGTTTGGTGTGTATGCGTATTTAGTTTTATTTAATTAATTTTTATAAACTCCACTTGCGTTTTTGTGAATGTCTTTCATGTATGAATGCGGGTTAGGTTGCGGACTGAGTGTTAGCAACTAGTTTATGGTTAATTGCCTAGGATTATCCATAGGAGTTGTAATTGTTAGTTAGATAATTCTAAGTGTTCTACCAATTCTCAATAGCTGTGAGGTGCGAGAATGTTGGTCTGTCTAGGGTGTTAAATTGCTAGTTCTAGAGGCTTTGTGAGAAGATCTTCCTAGTTTCCCTAGCATTCCTTGTAGGCCAAGTCTTATCAGAAATATTGTAGTTACCCCTTGCACTTTCGGGTGTATTGTGACTTTCGCGCTGTGAGGTAGACTGTCTAGCGGGTACTTTAAGATTCGAGTAGGTAAGCCTGTGAGGGTAACCTCTCAACCGGTGGTTTAACAGCACAACAATATTCTAGGGTTTCCCCTTGAGAAGGGTCGAGGGTGTCTAGTTTATTCTTGATGTTTAGTATTTTAAGATCCCGGTTCCACACCAGTTCCATAGCCATTAGAAATTTATCATGCATGTGTAGGATTCTAGCCTAGGTAGTGCCTCCCCATCACCTGATTTTAGTTCTAGTTCCCAGTTTGTGTCTATAGTTTATTTAAGTTATATTTTATTTATTTGCATTAGTTTGTTAGAAAACCCCCCCTTAAGCAACAAAACAATTTAAGTCAGTTTGTAGATAAGTTATCGAGTCTAGTTTACGTTTTCCAGTAGAGTCTCGTGGGTTCGATACTCGGACTTACTTTAGCTGTACTGCACTGACCGGTACACTTGCCGGTTGTGTGGTTTAGGTTTAGAGAGTCTTAGTTTATAAATTTAAAACTTAGAGTGTCTAGTTTAGGTTAATTTAGTTAGTTTTTACTAAACCACTTTGAGCACATCAATTATAATAAACCAAAGCCTAAAATCTCACATGACGCTTAAAGAGGGTAACCTCCCTCAGTTTACCATGTGGCATGCCATGCCATTAGTGATTTAAAATTAAAAAAAATTATTTATCTCTCATGTGCATGACACATGCACTTTCCTTCATGTTTTTCAAACGCTAATAACTTTTTTATATGACATTGTTCTAGAAAAACAATTACACCAAATTAACGAGCATTTTATTATCTTTCCAACGAGTACCATAGTGCTATGCACAAAACGAGAAAATAAATCGACTTTTTATGTAGTGGTTATTGAAATATATACTTAAATTATATATGAGTGAAAAAAACGCCGAGAAACATAAAATGATTGATTGTGTATCCATAATAAAGATTGAACATGTATGTCGTTCTTTAACAGATGTTCACTTTACACATTAGAATCGCCTATCATCATCATTATCATGACATATCACTTGATACCAAGTTCTTTACAATATTTTTCTGGAAAAACGGCCTATTAATTTTATAGTACACATATTTTGTCACATCATATTGGATTTGTCTATCTCGGGACGCTCCCAGGGAGATAACCTAGTTTTTAAATAGATGAGTAAAATTATTAACCTACACTAATGTGCAAGGCATATGATTAAACATAACTGCAAAATTTGACCGGGTTAGTATCAAACGATAGACGATGCAAGATTTTAAAATATAAAAGATAAATTTATCAATTTTAAAGTCAAAGAGCATTTACTGAAATTTGATGTGAACGTAAAAATCGAAATCTGTAGTTTTTCTATTAATAAATCTTGATTTAATTTCATCCACGTTACGGTGCTTTAACTATGTTGAATTCAAATTATTAAATTAAGACCTTAACTATATTTTAAATTATATATTAAGTAATTTTATTAAACTTGTTTATTTTGATATTATTGTAAGATTTTTAAAACTAAAACTTAGATAGTTACAACTTACAACAAAATATTCAACTTTAATATAGGGTTAACTTTGTTAAATAGTAATCAAGTTTCAGGATTGTTCTAATTAGGTCACTCATAAAAACTTTTGTTCTAATTAGATAACTCAAAGTTACTTTGATGTTCTAATCCTAAATATCTTACCTAAATAGAAGGTCATCCATCATACATGCTATTTATTTAGTTTTTTTTTATGAAATATTAATGGTTTATAAGTTCCCAAATAGATTAAAAAAATAAAAAAATAGTTTTAAAAATTCCAAAAAAAATAAAATAAATAATTTGTGCATAAAATAAAACATTATTATTATTTTTTTATCAGATAATTAAGAATCAGAATGTTTAATTAAAATAAAACATTATTATGGGAATTTTTCATCGTGGGAATATGAGAATTGGGAAGATGAATCTCTAGCCAGCCACTGCATCCTCATTTTCACAACTGTGCAACTTACTAATTACCACCATCACCACCCTCTTCAACCATCATCATCATAACAACACCATTCCTTTCATAGCCTATCAGAATCACCTAGCCACCGTATGTTTCAAGAATTTCAACCACACCGGGCCTCACTATCACCAATCGTCACCATCAGCTTCCATTCCTATTCATTTGAAGTCGTAACCAACAGCAATGTCCACAATACATGACACTCACCACCATCTACCACCTTCGCAACCACCAGACCACCTCATCTTTACCTTCGTATCAACATCGATACCCACAAATCAGATCGACCCGTCACAACCTCTAGTTCAACCTTGTAGTTTTTGTTCAATTTAGTAGGCGATGGGTGGTTCAATGGCGACAGGGAAGGTTGTTGACATTGGGAGGTGGAAGTTTGTTACCGATGGTGGTGGTTTTGCCGGAGGCCAGCCTCTGGCAATGTTGCCGGCGGTGTAACTGGTGCTGTCCAAGAGAAAAAAAAGGGAAGGCTAGGTTAAATCAAATCTTTATTTTATCTCTTTTATTAATTATGTCAACATTTAAAAAAATAACAAAATAAATGCCACATAGGAGGGTTTACCTGCTATTCAGGTAAACTATATAGGATTAGAACATAAAATAAACATTAATGACTTAGGGTATGTTTGGCAAGGAGCTTTTAAGAGCTTTTAGGATCTTCAAGCTTCAAGCTTTTAAGAAAAAACTCTTAATCAATAAAAAACCTTGTTTGGTTGAAGAGCTGGAAGCTTTTAGGTTAGGAGAAAAAGCTCTATAGTGAAAAGCTACTACTACTAGCTTTTAAGAAAAAGCTCTACTAGCTACAAGCTTTTAATTAGTAAATGACACAAATACGCATTCTATTTTAAAAACAAAATAAAAACATTCCTTACAATCTTTTAATTATGTCCATTTTAGTCATTTTATACATTTTATTAAAAACTCCAGCTACTCTGCCAAACACCAAAATATATTTAAAAAGCTTTCAGCTACCAGCTTGCAGCTACCAACTACCAGCTTGCAGCTACCAGCCTTCAACTAGTTTTGCCAAACATACCCTTAATTGGAACAAATTTTTCTATGGGTGATCAAATTTGAACACTCCTAAAACTTAATTATTAAATTAAGACCTTAACTATATTTTAAATTATATATTTAGTAATTTTATTAAACATGTTTATTTTGATATTATTGTAAGATTTTTAAAACTAAAATTTAGATAGTTACAACTTACAACAAAATATTCAACTTTAATATATAATTAATTTTGAACGGGTAGCCAATATGACTACAAGGTTATGCTAAATCTCAATTTAGATATCTCTTTCAAAGGAGTTGTAAAATCAATTGATTAATAACATAGATTACACGATAATTTCGGTTTCAATAAGTCCACCAACTGACAAACTAAACTAATAAACCAAACCGATTAACGAAAAATCGATTGACTAATAACATAGATTACACAACAACTTCGGTTTCAATAAGTCCAACCAAAAATTTACACACCCCTACTCAAAGAAAAGCACATCAATAATGTAAAAATGTTTGAATTACTATTTTACCCTCATTTTAAGGTTGTTAATAAAAATAAAATTCTTAACTTTTAGGTATTTTAAACTGTCATTCCCTCATGCATTATAGTATAGTATAGATGAGTTAAATTATTAACCTACACTTATGTGCAAGGCATATGATTAAACGTAACTGTAAAATTTGACCGGGTTAGTGTCAAAGGATAGACGGTGCAAGATTTTAAAACGTAAAAGACAAATTTCATCAATTTTAAAGATAAAGAGTATTCACTAAAATTTGATGTGAACGTAAAGATGGAAATATGTAGTTTTTCTATTAATAAATCTTGATTCAATTTCATCCACGTTTAAGTCTTCTATTATAATTTAACTACGGTGCTAACTACGTTGAATTCAAATTATTAAATTAAGACCTTAACAATATTTTAAATTATATATTTAGTAATTTTATTACATTTGTTTACCTTAACAATATTTTAAATTATATATTTAGTAATTTTATTACATTTGTTTAGTTTGATATTATTGTAAGAAACTAAGAATTTTAAAAACTAAAATTTATATAGTTACAACTTCAAACAAAATATTCAACTTTAATATATAATTAATTTTGAACGGGTAGCCAATATGGCTACAAGGTTACTCTAAATCTCAATTTGGATATCTCTTTCAAAGGAGTCGTAAAATCAATTGATTAATAACATAGATTACACGATAACTTCGGTTTCAATAAGTCCAACAACCAACAAACTAAACTAATAACTCAAATTGATTAACGAAAAATCGATTGATTAATAACATAAATTACACAATAACTTCGGTTTCAATAAGTTCAACAACCGAACCAAACCAAAAATTTACACACCCTACTCAAAGGAAAGCACCTCAATGATAGGGCTGACAAATCGTCAGAAACCTGTTTATTTTATTATTATTTTTTTATTTTTTTTTTTGAAAAAAAAACAGGTTTCTGACGACGCGAACAAATCAAGTGATAAACATAAACACGACTCATTTAACTACTTTATATCTCACTAGCTGATTACCCCGGGAGGGTCCCGGGGTTAAAAAAATTAATTTTACGTGATAACCTATTGCAAATGGCTCAAGTTAACTAATCACAAAATCTCTCAATCATTGCATGTTCATAGTATTCTAATCAGTAATAACTCATATTCTCTAATCTAAAACCTAACCAGTAATCATCTAAATAATCACTTATGTAAGCTGCAACTATTAAAAAACTCATCACATCTCTCTAATTTCTCACATTCTAATGGCTTTTATAATTCCTAACCTAATCAAATAAACAAACACTTAAGTTGGAAGTTGTAATCATTGCATCTTATTATGCCACGTGACATAATCAAGAGATGATTGAGGCCACTATTGAACGCCACGTCAGCAACTATCAATTCTTTCCGGAAGCGTCCCGGGGTTGAAAAATATAACCATTCTAATAATACTAATACTAATAGTAATAATTATTACTCTTGTAATTAAATAAATAAAAAAATAACCTTGCTATAAGGTGACACCATGTGTTGCAGTGTTGCGCGATTCTTTCTCCTAACTTCTCTTGATGAAGTATACCTAGTAAAATTCCAATGATAACATGGCGATTGGGCTGATTTTCAATATCGTAGATAAGAACCTGGTTTAAAAGAAAAAACATGATTAATGAATAACATGAACACTTTGTATGTTTTTTCCTATATGAACGAAACCCCACAAAAAATAGTCGATTTTTCTGAATCATTTACATAAATAGTAGACTTATTTTTTTAGAAATTACTTTTGGGGGGTATTGGGGGAAAAAACTGATTTTGGTGATGTATGGAAGTGGTTTAGCGGCATCTAAGAAATTAAAGTAGATGCCGCCAAATGGTTCAACCACATTGATGCCGCCAAACTAAAGATCCACATTGATGCCGCCAAATGGTAGTGAGGCATCATTTCTTATATAAGGACTCGACCAGCTTCCAATTCTCTCCATCCCATTTACAACACAAATATATTCTATCATTCCCACATATCTCAATCCCATTTACAACACCACATATCTCAATTGTTCTGGAGGGTACGGTTTTTTATTGATATTGGGTCGATGTTACATTCACATGGAGTTTTAACTGTTTTCGGCGGGGATGAGTCATGCTTAACAGCATCGTCTGCCGTTTCATCCCCCGCTTGGCATCGCTTTTCTGGGGTCCAAAAAAGCGGTGTCTTTGGATCGGTGTTACATCCACATTAAACTACACCTCTCAATGCAACATTGAGGGTTTAGTTTAAAATATTAGAGAGTTATGGATCGTTGGGCGGGTCTACTTTCCAGGCAAACCCACGCCATCCGGTGTTGATGAATCACATCACGTCATTAGCGACTTGTCCGGCAACGGATGATGCGATTCTTCACCGTACTACTTTCGTATGGCAGGCTGGTTTGAACATTGGGTACCTGTAGATTTGGTACACATATTCAACGGGTAGAACCATGTTCTCCTGGATCAAATTCAGATAAGTTTGAATCTGAATGCGGTCCTGAGTTCCCGCTGACTGGAAAAGACAAGCTTCTGGGTGCGAAACAGAAACTTAATGAACTATGCAACAAAAACGGTGGTAGAATATTGGAATAGGTGATCTCGGAAAATATATTGTCTTGTAAATCCGTAGATTGTATAGTTTGAGTGACTAGTTTTGAAAAACAGTTGTTAAATAAATTTGTAATATTGGTTTTAAATAAATCTATCATATTTGTATTATTTGTTTGAGACATTCCAAAAATGGAAAGTCTGTGTGTTATTTGAAATAAATAAATCTATCCCTCCGAGCCGTTTTCGGGCCACCGGGATCAGGCCCCGGAGACCCGAAAACCGCCCGGACTTCGTGCGACGCCCGTGTGTTACCCAAGGGCAACGCGTCCGTCAGTCAGGTTACCTGTCCGGCAGGCCCAGCCAGGCTGCACAGAGGCCCAAAGAGGGCAGCCTGGCCCGTTTTCAACATAGTGTGGGTTTATAAGGCAAAACAATAATTAATGTTCATATATTTATAAGGCAAAACAATAATTAATGTTATAAAAAATGTTACAACAGGTAATTATGAACAGACTTGAATTCGACAATGTTATTGGTTAAACCAGTACAGATCGTTCGAGGGTCCCTGATTCTGAAGACGTTCAGATTGCCTCCTGGGTGGTGGTTGGTTGGCGGGTGGGGCTCCTTCATTACCGTACTCGTTATCAGGAAAGAGGTTTAAATTCAGCGTGGTAGATGGTCCTGGCCGGCTTGAAGGTCCTTCATCACACGAATTATGCGGGGCATGGTAATGAAAATCACTAAAAAGGTCGTGATCAAACCGTGGCAACCCCTGTCCAGTAGGCGTCACGTAAGCCGGTGATGAAGGAAACCCCCAACTATCTCCGATGGGAATTCCGCCTGCACGAAAGTTAGCTAGCGGACCCATCTCCCCCGGTTGACTGCCACCGGACCCACCAACATGACCAGTTCCCTGCACGATTGATCCACCCAATCCAAATGGAGTTCCCATCTGGTCCAATCCACTGTCCATGAATTGCGGGACATATCCCCCGATCTGGTTCTGATTGTTGCTGGCCGCAACAGATGCACGAAACCCAGCGTCAGAGTGACTTCCACCAGCTTGGTCTTCATTCTCCGGAACGTTTTCCGGCACCTGACGGGGAGCGCGTCGCCGGCGCACCCTTTGAGGCCGTGCAGGTGCCGACAAGTCAACGGCGTCCATGGTAAGATGCGTCGGATTTTGTAAGTGTCCGGCGTTTTGTGACATCATCATACTGTGAAACGCCGTGTTTTGTATGCGCTCAAGCTGCGTGGCGAATGCCTGAGGATTATTAAAGGCCTCCTGAGATGACCGGTAAATATCACCCATGGCATCCCTCTGCAGCAAACAAAATTTTTAGTTAGAAACACCGAATTGCGAAAATAATTAATGTATGAATTAGGAACGTAAAAATGGTTTACCATCAACTGGATTCTAGCACCGTCGTCTTGGAAACCGCCAGCTGGGGACGGTGCTGCACCCGGATTTCCAATAAATGCAACGGTACGCCCCATATACCATTGCATATAACCGGGCTCGGTTGAAGCTGTCCTTATGAGTTCAGAGCGGATAACCGTGTTACGACGGTTATTCCATGCATTGACGTAGGCTTCATGCCTAGTCATCCAGTCCGCCCCGTTGAGTCCTTGCCGCCCCAAGGCATGCAGTGTTGCAAGCCGGGCCGTGGGTACGGCTAAGGTTATCTGGGGAGGTATGTACTGGACCATGCCGAATTGCCTCAAAACCCGTTGAGGGTAATGATGCTCAACCATCTCGAAGCTTATAAGGGGACAGCAACTCCTCCAGCTTTCCATCCCGTTTGTGCACATTGCCGGTAGTCGGTCCAAAACCGAGTTGTAGGGGGTCCAGTTGAACTAAAAACAAACACTTAAGTCAGTAACAAAACACAATAAATGCATGATTAATACATACAAAAAACTAAAAATAATTACTAACATACCATCTCCTCGTTCAACGATTGTAGCTGTGAACGGTATGCCTTGAGGCAGTGTTGGGCCACCTCCGTGAACTTTAACCGCCGGTCTCGCCACCTACAAAATTAACATGTTAAAAAACGTGTTCAGAAAAAAAAAATACAAAGGGATGCCATGCAGGCAAGTATATACAAACTGGGATTTGCGATATATACCGAGCGGCTATCGGGCAAGTATAATCAAACCGGTTTGAGGGTGGTCGTGGCGCGAGACACCGGATCCTCTCCCATGCCCATACTTGAAGGAGCATCATGGGTCCGGTCATGGCTTTCCTATCCGGCTGGGTGGCATCACAAAGCCGCCTGTATAAACAAGCCAGAACCGCACTGCCCCAGCTATAAGATGCTGTACGGTTCAGGTCTCGTAAAAATCTCAAGTAAAAAACATTTATTCTATTATTATTATTATCAGGGAGTAAGGTGGAACCGATCAAAAAGAAAATGATTTGACGAGCACGAAAAATGCACTCTTCATCCGTAGCCTCTGCTTCAACAAATTCCTGGTTTAGTTTATCAAGAATAACAGTACCAAAAACGGACTTGCCGGACATTTGGGCCTGTGTAGGCGTAACACCTAAGAATCGTCGGCACAAGGCTATTGCGTCGGCAGTAGACAAATTATCATCTACCCCAGACACAACAGCTCCCTCAATAGGCAACCCCCACAAGACGTTAACATCTTGTAAGGTGACAGTAGCTTCACCAAATGGAAGGTGGAACGTGTGAGTTTCGGGCCTCCATCGTTCCACCAAAGCTGTTGTCAAGGAGTGGTCAACGTATCGGTAACCACAATCTATGAGGCCACCAAACCCTGCAGCATCGATAAGGTGACGAACCCGTCCTACAACAGGGCGGTCACGAAATAACTTCCATATTCCTCTATCGCTGCGCTTCACCATCATGGCGCCATTGAAGTTTTCCTCGTCTGTGAAAACGTGAAAGGCACGATGTCGATCACGAAGATACAACACATCGTCGTTTAGGGGACCAGGGTGTAAGTTCATGTTTTGATTCATGGTGGGAGGAATTTGGTGGGTATGATTTTTTATGAATTTCAAAGGTTTCAGATGGAGATTGTTGTGTTTCAGATGGATATTGTTGTGTTGATGGTGTGTTCTTGGATGTGGGTGGTGCTCCTTCTTCACCTCAACCTCCATTTTATAACCTTCAAAGCCTGAATTCTTACACTCCCAAGAATACTATTTGCCTATCAAATCATCTGCAACTTACAAGACTATTGCATGCAATGCTAGAGACCTTGTGAGTGTGTCTTATAGGCTGCATGCTTTGCAGGTGAAGACTGATTTTCATTTGCTGGTTTTAATGCATGAAAATGGATTGGCGGGATCATGACGGCAACATTGAAGAACACACCAACTCAATTGGCGGTATCAATGACACCTTCAAATGGATTGGCGGCATCTAGAGGTGAACCCTCTATCTCAATTGGCGGCATCTACACTTTAAAAACACACTGACAAAAGACAATGTGATACCGCCAACCCATTTGGCGGCATCTACTTAAATTTTTTTGATACCGCCAATCCACTTCCATACATCACCATTTTCAGTTTTTTCCCCCAATACCCCCCAAATGTAATTTGTAAAATGATAAGTCCGCTATTTATGTAAATGATTCGATTTTTCTCCGTTTTTTATATAGGACTATGGTACTCATTGGAAAGATAATAAAACGCTCGTTAATTTGGTGTAATTTTTTTCTTTAAAAAATCCCGTATATAAAAGATATAAACGTTTAAAAATTATGGGAGGAAACATGAGAAAGAAAATTTTAAATTTATTTTTAAATTCTTTTTTCCTAAAATAACTCAATTTAATTTAAGGTTTTATGTTTATCTTTTTTTAATTAAAAAAGAAAATTATGATGCCACATGGCAGTTTAATGGAGAGATTGAAGGCACCATTGCATGCCACATCAGCAATGTTCAACTCTTTTATATATATTAATAGATGTTTATAACACAGTTTTATGTAGCAAAAAAGAGAAATTAAGGATCTTTGTCTCTTAATTCTAATTATTTTTAAAAAAAAGTAAAAAATCACATAGTGTATTTTTCGGTTAACAGGTCTTATCATGTATTATACAGGTTACCCATTTTCAGACCTACTCAATGATGTAAAACCCCCCTTACACGTATTACTCAACATTAAAGAAAAATAATAGAAAAACTTTCTGGTCGGGTCAGAAATATATTCGAACCATTTACTACGCCCAAATTTCTTGACTCGTTTGCAATATCACAACCGAATAACATACGGAAAATGCCCAAATGTTACTTCAGTTGACTCTCTCTCTCTCTCTTAATATTCACAAACCCTAATTACTCCAATTAGATTCACTACTGAGGTAACCGATCACTTCTTTTATCTCATCAGATTCCCTTATTTTTACTTGTTATTTCATTTCCTTTGTTTTTCTTTATTATCTGAGCTTTATTATTATTATTATTATTATTATTATTATTATTATTATTATTATTATTATTATTATTCAGATTACTCGTGTTGTTATTCCATTTTGCTTCCAATTCTGGAATCAATCATACGTTGCTTATTGTTAATCATTTAGTAGATTTAGTAACATCGCAATTGAATCATTGAAACAATTTATATATATAATTTGAAGTATTACAATTGTTAATTGGAATTTGTTGACTTCTGTTCATGCTATCATGAAAAGTAAAGTTAGTATCGAATTATCTATCAAATCTGTTGTTATTTGTTTATATGTTAAAATCAGGTTGGCCGATTATTATATAAAAAAATGTCAGAGTGATGTTACTCTGTTAGTTAATTAACAAGGAAGTCTTCAGAAGTTATTTTTTTTTTTTTGTTTTTCGTTTCGTGGAATGTAGTGTGGGAACTGTAATTTGATTTGGAATTTAGGTGTGTTCGTGAAACGGAATGGAATGAAATCCGGATGGAATTGGAATGTAGATTCTTTTGTTGAACCGAACAACATAAGAAATGGAATATACGTTCCAATTCCGTTCCGTGAAAGGAAGCTACCTTAGGAAAGTTATCGAAGGTTTATGGTCCAACATGTCGTGACCAGTTAGGCTTGGTTGATGTTGTCAGAAAAGGAAGTAGGTTTTGGGGGTTCATAGATTAGTACACCCCCAGTGTTGACAAGATTGGGACCGTGGTCGTATGGCTCCGGTTTGCCGGCCTATCTTCTTTATGAGATTGACTAGGCAGCTGGGTTGGTTTGGCTGTTCTATTCTATTGAAAAAGGAGTCAGCTGTTTGCGTGAGTTATCTGTTTTGCTACCATGAAAAGTGAAATGCATATGGGCCGATGAGTCTATAAAAAATGTTGTGTAATGTTAGTGAAGTTCATATATATCGAACCTGTTCTTATTTATTTGTGTTAAAATCAGGTATAATTGGCCGATGATTCTGTAAAAAAATGTCGAGTAATGTTAGCGAATTAACAATGAAGTCTCCAGAAAGTTCTTCATCAAGGGACACTGGTAGCAATGATGCCGGAGATTTCGAATGCAATATCTGCTTTGAGTTAGCAGAAGATCCTATTGTCACGCTTTGTGGTCATCTGTTCTGCTGGCCATGCCTTTACAAATGGCTCCACATTCATTCGCAGTCGCAAGAATGTCCCGTTTGTAAAGCCCTAATACAAGAGGAGAAACTGATTCCTCTGTATGGCAGAGGAAAGACACAAACCGACCCGAGATCCAAACGCATACCCGACCTTGAAATCCCACATAGGCCAGCTGGACAGCGACCTGCAACCGCCCCTGCTCCTGATCCCAACAGCTTTCCGAATTCTATGTTTGGAGGATTTGCGCCTATGGCGTCTGCAAGATTTGGTAACTTCGCATTTTCTACTGGTATTGGTGGGTTGTTCCCGTCTTTAGCTGAAATGAATGTTCATGGATTTCAAAACCCGTTACAGTATGGCCAACGGCATGCTTATGGGCCGAGGTTTTCGGGTGGGTTTCATGGTGGGCATCATGTTCACGAGTATTTCCATTCTAGGCGAGGGCATCAAGAAAATAACCTTGTGAAGACATTTCTTATAATGTTTGGGATTTTTTTGGTGCTTGTGATGATCCTGTAGATGGATGATCGGAATGTTGGGATTCGACTGTTTTAGCCGTCGCTTATTGTTGGCATCATCTTGATGGTAGTGTGTTCATATAATACTTTGTAATAGCACGTTTATAATGGTTCCACATGTGTTAAAGATGTGGAATGGGCATGTCCTTTTAGTCAATGAATTGTGGAGTTGAACTTGTTGCATTTGAGGTGCATATATAGTTATTTTGTGATGCATATAATGTAGGGGTTACGTTTGTATCGGGTTGAGCCTAGACACCGAACACAATTCATGTATTTATTTGGGTCAAAAAAATAATTAGTTGTGTAGCTTAAACAAGACATGTGTAACCCATTTACATTAAGTGAGTGTTTGGAATTGAGTTTCAAAACTCCTTATTGACTTTTCTCTAAGAAGTCAATAAATTTAAGTAAACCAAAAACAATTTTGATTTTGGTTTTCTATAAAGGTGGAAAAAAACTATTTTCAAGAAGGCAGAAATGTTGCCTTTGGCTTTTGGTCAAATACTAAGAAGCTAAAACAAACATTTTTTAAAAACAAATTATTGACTTATTGGCTAAGCATTTTTGACCAAGCACTTTGGCAATCCCAAACACCCTCTAAACACGTCAAACATGCAACTTTTGCGTGTGTGTGTGGGGTGGGGGGATGTAATCAACTTAGAAGCTATCTAGGTTTACCTTATTAAACATTAAAATGAGTTAAGATGTCTATTTTTTTTTTTTAAGCCCAAATAGTGAGGCTAAAACAAATTATCTTTTTTATTCTATTTTTATAATTGTAACAGATTATGAAACTAATTATATTTTTATAAAACTACAATCACCGTTTATCAAACTTTATTAGTTCCACTAATTAAATTATTATTTACAGTAGAACATGATTTAAGAAGTTAATATCCTTCTAGATAAGTTTATAGACAGTGAATGTTGGAATTCAGGTGCAACTTTATATTATCATATATTTTATCGACCTAATTCAATGTATTTGTGTATGCCTAATTTGTTGACTTATTGCAATCTTATCAGCAGTACATCAAACCGTATTGGCAATAAAAGTCGGTTTGTTGAAATAAATATGAAAAAAATGAACATAAATAAAAAATAAACATCCACCCATATAAAGTTATAAAAAAAGCTGACATTTATTCAACATTACCCCGAAGTTTTTAAGTGAGTTTAACTTGCTTTTAAAAAATAGCCACCAATCAGTTATAGCTCATAATATGAAAATCGTCTTGAAAAGCAGGTTAGATTAACTTTGGACATCAGATAACATTTATCATAACTCATGACCATTACATAAGAATTATCATGTTCACATAAAGAGCACTCACTCAATCATAAAGCCATCCACAGATGATAGAAGTTGTGTTTAAAGCGAATTAACTAACCACATAAAATTCTAAAATTTGACCAATTATACCAAATGTTTAACCATCACTATAGAAAATCACTATATTTGTTGAACCAATTATAACCCTTGGTGGAGGATACTATTATACTAACTACTAAGCACTTAAGATTTCACCATTCTCTCAAAGAGTGGCAGAAACTGCAGATTTTATTTTTGAAGCTTTATTACCAAACGATTATCCTCTGGGAGTAACCGTAAATACATGTCATGATTTTGTTATGCTCTTTTTTGTATGATTTGAAAGGGTATACTTTGACGTCACCTAAGTATTCAAGTTTTTTCATTTAAGGCATCATATATTTAAACTAACTTATAATGGATCCACTAGTGCGGTGTTCGCGCGTTGCAGCGGAAAACAACATTTAAATTTGTTGGGTTAAGCCATAATCAATTAACCAAAATATTTGTCTTGGTGTGTGGCATAATCATTCGCAGAGCTTAAACTGCATTTTCGGTAAAATCAGTGGGCAGACTCAATACATATAAAATATTATTAATTTTACGGTAAAAACTACACTACGAAAAAAACGGGGGGATGAGCCACTCGTCGCCCCAAAGTGTCAGTGGCCATAACCGAATTAACCGATCTAATTATACAAAATGTATAGAGAAAATATTGGTTACAAAGTACCTTAACGTAGGAAGTGTAGGAAGCCACATAATAATGACACATGTAAACTATAGTTAGGGTTAATAAACTCAATCCCGGTTGATTATAAGGGTAGTTTAGAAATTTTGTTTTTTCAACCGTTGATTCAAATACATGATCAAATAGAGCAATTGTGATTTCAATTACGACGTAATCATATTTGATTGATGAAATTAACGGCATGATCTGTATTTGATTTTTTTATTAAAACAAATTTTGCAATTTAGTTTCCAATAATTAACAATAGTTTTGATAATGTTTTGACCATGTTTATGCAAATTTAAACATATTTGCTGATGGTTCAAACATAGATATCGATAATCCTGCATTTCTATGCTCTATTTTTTTCAATCATTTTTTAAATGTTTTTCACAATGGATAATGGGAGATTTAGTTTTTTTTTTTTTTATTATATATGATTACAGAAAAACAACGATGAAGGTAGCATGTGTTTTTTATGGGTGCGTTTTAAGGGTGTTTTTTTTACAATGATAACGCACGTTTATACATTTCATCTTATTCATTTACGTTAGTGACCATTCTTTTGTTTTTCGTGTTTCTGTAATGATTATCCGTAATCGATTTTTTTTTGTATAATTGATTGACGAAATTATACATAACAGTCAAAAAAGGAAGTTTGAATTTAGGCGCTTTTAAGAATTTTTTTTTGAAATTGTTTGTTGTTAGATTCCATAATCTACCCCTGGTTTGTTTTACGGGACATTAATTAGATTTATAAATTACGATCTTGCCACCATCTATATCCAATGGCTGGTAATCCTTCCTACACTTTTTATGTTAATGACGCTTTGTACGTTATCTATCCTCTATAGATTTAACTATCACATCATATATTTTCAAGATATTTTTCTTCCATACACATCCAAAAAACACAGAGTTGTGAACTAAATTATAGTGTTTTTCATTAAAAAACAAATTGAGAACTATGTTACAACGTCGTGCATCTTCTCATTCAATATGTTACACAAAAAATGTTTGCAAACACAAATGAGAAAAAAAAAATTCTAACATCAATAAATAATTCTGGCTGAGTAAACGGTGAACAATTCTAAAAAAAGATTTTGAATTCAATAAATAATACATATCTTTTTTAACCACAATCGAAACAATTGAATCCTATGTGCTAGAGGAAATGCAAGCACATGAATATATACATAGCTATAATTTGTGGGATACGCTAAGCAAAAAAATTTGGGTGATCATGAGGAAGTGGAAAGTTACATGTGCAAACACATGAATATATAAATAATAATAATAATTTGTGAGATACGTTTAACAAGAAATTAGGGTGATCATGGGGGAATAGGAAGTTACATTATTTTAATACTACATGGTGTGGCCATGGCCTTAAGGGGTATTAAACGACATGTGACATCCACCTCAGCACTGGGAGCATGGAACAAAAAGGGACAAAATCGGCGGGGTGGTGCTGGTGGCGTGGATGGTGGGCCTGTGGTGGGGGTAAAAATGATACGATTAATTTATATATAAGGGTAAATTAATTTTTTTAAAGGAGTATTTGTGGGGACCAACTGTTCTTTTTTCCATCATCCAACCCCGAGATATCACATCACCAAGCTTCGTTGCTCCATGCCGGTGGAAAATCCCATGGGGGTTGCCCCACGCCGGTCTCCACGCTGGACCTAGGATGGTGTGGGTATTTTGTAGAGGGGCTTCACCCCCCCCCCCCCCTTCACGCCCACACTGTGCAGTATAAGAATTTTAAAAATTCCTCCTAAACTCTTAATAATGTAATATACATGTTTCAGGTGTTTTAAGCACAAATGTGGAACTATTATATAAAAAAACATATCTACTCTAAAAAAAGGTTAACATGTGCATTATGTGTTACAGTCTAAGTAATTATACTTGTAAAACTTAAATTTAAAACTTTATTGGGAAATGTATTATAATATAGTATAGATATCATTTTTTTTAAAATTAAAAAAAAAACTATTGCAATACCATACTCAAATTGAAGATCGAGAATAAAATGCTCGTTTATACGGTGGAATAATATTAAGAAAATATTAACGTATAAAAAGTTATGGTCGTTTAAAAATCGTAGGGGTAGTGTGTAAAAGCGTAATTACTATTTAAATAAACGAAAGTTGAGTAAGTTGACGTAGCAAATGTGTAAATATTATATAAAAGACATATTTACCTTCAGAAGGTAGTTAACATATTCATTGTGTGTTGTACTCTAAGCAACCATACTTGTAAAACTTATATTTTTAGATATCTTTAGAAACTGTATTATAATATAGTATACATATCTTTGAAATTTAAAAAGACTATAACAATACTATACATAAAAAAAGAGAATAAAATACTCGTTTATACGATGTAATAATATTGAGAAAATCTCAACGTATAAAATAGTTATGGATATTTAAAAATCGTGGGGGTAGTTGGTTAAAATAAGGGTCCAAAGTGTAATTATTATTTAAATAAACAAAATTTAAGTATACTTGATAGAGAAAATGTGTAAGTATTGTATAAAAGACATATTTGCTCTAAAAAAGTAGTTAACATGTGCATTGTGTGTTATACTCTAAGGGGCTGTTTGGCAAGTGCTGAACCAGTAAGTGCTGAATCAGAAAGGTGTCTGAATGGGTAAGAGGCTCTGAACCGGTAAGTGCTGAACCAGTAAATGTTGTTTGGTTAAACCTCTGAATAACTTTACAAAATTACTATTTTACCCCTCACCTTATTTTGATAAAAATCTTTAGTTTTTATTTAAAAAAAACACATATTTTAATTCCAACAATTTCACTCAATAATTAATACATGAGATAAATTATAACGTAATATCCACCGGAAAAAAAGTATCATCGGACTCAAAAATTGCATTTAAAAAACATTCGATCATTATCACATTGTCCATACCCAACCCTCTCTTATCTTCTTCACATATCCATACCCAACCACCATCTCTGTTAAAAAAAAATCTATTAATATATATAAAAGAAAATGGTTTTGCTGACGTGGCGTCCAATGGAGGCCTCAACCTCCAATTTTTTGTGCCAAGTGGCTTAATAATAGATGTTTTTTGAGGTTTTTGGAGTGTTTCCTTTTTTAACCAAAAAAAAAACACACGGGGTAGCTTGAATCAATTAGATAAAACCTAACCCTCCCACCCTGGCGCTATGGATTCAAGAAGCGGTGGTCTACTCCGCTAAAGATCTTGGTATTTTAATATTTTTACTTATAAATGGTTTTGTGAAAAACCTCTAATCAACCACCACTATAAAAATCCCAAACAACCCCATTATCTCTTCCTGATGAAGATTATACACCCACACACATATAGATCTATAGAGAGAGAGAAGGAAGAGATGGAGTACCTGGCCACCGTAATCGGCGGAGCTCCGGTGGCCGGCCTTTGGTTCCTCGGAACGTGCACCATCCAACCCACACACCCTCATCAGATCTAGAAAGAGAGGAGAGAGAGAGAGAGACGAAAGAGAACGAGAAAGAGAGAGAGAAAGAGACGCGAGCAGGAGAGAGGTTGAGACAACCTCACATCTCCAAAACCCTACAAACCAATCTCACATCTCCTCTTTTTTCCCCCTCAATCTCTGTTGCGATTTTTTTTTTTTGAACCGCATCATGGTGTTCGTAAAACCATCCAATCCATTAAAGAAATCGTTGGTATGGATGGACGGAACTTAACTATTCCTATCAGTTATGTAATTAGCCCTACTTCTGAAGAAGTGGTTATAGGAGAAGGGATGCCTATATCGAAAGAACCGACAAAGAGAGGAGACTTAAAGGTAAAATTCAAAATCAATTATGAATCGAGGTTGTTTTATTATTATCAATAAAATATAACGTTTTGTAGCTCATTGATTGGGTTTTTGTGTTTTCAATTGAACTTTTGTTTATTTTATTTTATAGCTTTAGTTTTGAATTTGTTTGTTTTAATGTTTTCATATTGATGAACTGTGATCACTTAATTAATTAGCTTTTATAGTTTTTAGGTTAAATTTGATTGATTTTGTTTTCCTGTTTTCAGTTTGTTTTAGAAAATTTAAGTGCAATTGAAGTATGAACATATTGATTGTTACTTGCGAATTGTGACAAAGAAACGGAATGTTGTTATACGAGTGTAGATTATCTATAATATTTAAGCATTAGGTTGCCCAAATTAGTGTTTTTTGCAGATGTTAAGTTGTAGGCTATCGAATTAATGATTGTTTGCTAGGGCTGTGCAACGGTTCATAACCGGACCGAACCGGAAACCGTTTATACCAAAATATGAGAACCGGAACCGATAGTTACTAGCCAGTTCAGTTCAGAACCGGGTGAAACGGTTCTCATGTAAACGGTTCTAGGCCGGAACCGGTTGTCAATAAAATTCTAAAATTAACAATTAAATTAAAAAACGAACAAAAACAATCAAACTAACGGTTCTCACTAATGAAATGATTTTTAACGGTTTTTGTTTTCGTCAGTGGTTGATTATACCTCAGCTATATGTGCGTCTGGACTTCTATGCTAAGTTTAGTCATGAGATGGATGTGTATCGTTCGACTTTTGTTGCGGTTTGCCATTTCTCAATTTTGCCCCAATTTGATGTGTATACTATTTTTTGTTAGGTTGAGGTTGTGTTTTGATATTTGGATTATTGCAGCATGCTTTAGCAGTTGGTTGTTAGATTGAATTAGATTAGGCTTTAGCTTTGTGAAACAGTTAGAACAAATAGAGTGCATCTGAATCTCTTTTGGAGGCTAAAATGCTTGAATCTAAAGATATACGTTAATTTTATTTACCCTAATGAGACCACTTAGAAACTCTTAAATCAAGGTCTCTTCTTTCAACTATTTATCCTTCCTTTCTTCTCTTCTTTTTATAAATTTGTTATTTTTATCCCATTGGTTTTTTTTTTTTTTTTTTTTACTTTTATTATGCTCCAAGTCTATAACTTCAAAATATTTTTTAGGGGATTGGAATGTTGTTTGATTGAGAAGCCCTATTATATGAAACAAACTTCTTTTTTTTGGTTTTAATTAGTTTATATGTTAGTAATTTGTCAAATTATATATGTTTTTTGGTTTTTATATATGTTAGTAACCCATCACTTCTTTACAATCTATTCACCATCTTTCATTATTTTTCTATTTTTTTTCAATATTTTTCCTTAAATTTTTTTTAATTTACAGATACGAAGATGAGCCAATAGAACCAGAACTCGATGCAAGAAACATGGGGTTTGATCTAATTGAACAAATTCATAAAAAAAGTTGTGAACTTTATTAGTTTGGTCACTGATTTTGAACAATTGTTTTAGGAAGGGGCTAATGAAGATGTTGATAGTGAGAATAAAGATGAAGATATTCCTGATCCTCTATTTGTCTATTAGGTGATAAGGATGACAAGGTTATTATTGATGTTGGATTTTTTTGTTTATTTTATTACTTTTGTGCTTAAGGTTAGGGTTTTTATGTTATTGCCATCAGCGATTCGAATCTGGATATAATCGGATGTTGATGTTTTTATGTTATTGTTGTGGTTTACGGTTAGGGTTGTTATTGGCGACACTTGAGATCAAACCCCAGATTTGCTATCGTCTTGCTTCGTTTAGGTACTTATGATTTTTTTTTCTTTTAATCCTTATTGTGATATTAAGTTGACCTTCGTTTTTAGGTTCAATATGCTTTTGAACTGCTTAGTAATCCTACATGGAAAAGGGATTATGATATAATTGGCATTGATGAACGTGATGCCAGGTTCGTTCATCTCGATTGCGTTAATCACCATTGTTCACTTTTGATTACGAAATTCATGTTTTGGTTGTATGGTGGTGTAGATCTGATGAAAACAATATGTACGGTGTGTGGCGGTGGTTGTGATTTTAGTTAGGGTTTTTTAAACGGTTGTGGTTTTAGTTGGGTTTTTTTAAAAGGTTGTGGTTTTTAGTTAATACCACCGCCGCTACCACATGATGTTGTGAATATCTTCTTCTATTGTTCCTTTTTCTATCCGCTATACTGAATGACGATGGCATTTTGTTCCTTTTTGGTGTGCCCTTGGGTACAGGCGATTTACTTATTTTGTTTGTCTTTGTGACTTTTGATTGGTGGTTGTGGGTGTTCATAGATGTGTGGGCTGTGATGGTTTGTACTATCAGTATGCACCGTTGTCGATGCAGGTACAGAGGACAGTGGGTGTTCACCCGCAACCCCCCCTGCAACCTTCGCGTGCTAACTGATTCGGTACATGAGCCTGATTAGTGTATACACTTAACTTTTAATACGAATTGGTGATGGGTGTTTGATAAAATTGAAAAACATATTTATAAACCACTGTTAATAATTGCTACATACAAATAAATGAGTGTTTACTCTGTTCTTAGGTAAAATACGCCCATAATATGCCCATCGCTAATTACCTTGATTGAAATTGCTACTTAAAACTTGCTGTCTAACTCTGTTCTTAGGTAAAATACGACCATAACCTGCCCATCTCTAATTGCCTTGGTGGAAATTTCTAATTATGTTTGAAAAAAGTGTTATTTATAGTTTACTATTTTCCCATAGTTGTCTACTACTATTTCCTTATGTTTGAAAAAAACAACTTTAACAATGTTCACTATTTTCTCATAGTTAACTGCTATTTTATGTTTTCGTTTTACACTTCTGGCCTTTTTGAATTTTCAGGACCAGAGGCTTCAAAAGCGGCTTTGAAGTAAGGGCTACAGTGTTTATTCTTCATCGTTTATCTTCACTTATGTGGGTATTATTCTTACTTCAACTTTTTTTTTTTCTATTTTGTAATGTAATATAAGTTATGTTCGGAAATTATGTGTATAAGTTTACTTTTGAATGCTTTGGTTATCTGAATTAACATCATCAATAGACTTCCTCAGTTAATAAATTTTTTTCCTGCATAGAATATCACATGCCTTGAGCCTTAAGCGGCTGCAAATGATTACTGTTTCTTTTCAAGAGAGTATGTCCATTTGTCAGCCTACTTTTTATTTCATATGTCCTCATTTAACATTTGGCGAGTATGCGAGATGGACATTGATATCGTCAAGGAAGGCTGACGTGGATGAAATTTATAAAAGAACACGTTTGAATTTAAAGTCAAATGTTGTGCTTCAAATGAGCATTACGGATCATGAGTAAGTATCCTGATTTAAATATGCTTAATTGCTTATTTCGTTGTTCTTGCTAATTGCATATTTAAATCTTACTAATGCTTGGTTATGTCAAAACTATGTTTTAATCCGTACTTTAATGGCCATATTATAAATGATTTTGTTATTAGAGTGACCAGGCCACATTCAGGTTTCATGTCCCATTGAACCATTCCCCCTTTTGCCAAAACTGTTAAAATATTCATTTGACCCATTTGCTAACAAAATACAACCCGAATCGACCTATTCTTAAGTAAATGGGCTCAAATTGCCACACGTAACTAACAAGCGCATTTGAGTTCTTTAAAAATTTGTAAATCTTTTTTTCAAAAAGTTATATGATACATTTGTCGTTAAGAATAAGAGTGCATTCAACGAGTGGACATAAGGCGCTTTAAATTTTCCACCAAATTACAAAGACGAACCATTAGATAAATACCATGTGAATCTTAAATTTGGTAGGCACCGAATCAATAGTTGTACAACTTTTAACTACCCAAAGTATTATTATTATTATTATTATTATTATTATTATTATTATTATTATTATTATTATTATTATTATTATTATTCATCCAAAGTATGTTCAACTTTATACACACGTCTTGATAATCGGATATCCATGTTGCCTAAGACTTAAGTGTAGCACTATAGTATCTACTTGCTTTTGTGATTTGTCTAAAAAATTACACAAGCCTATCTTCAAACCAAGATTTTATTCTTTCTTTTTTTTTTTTTTTTGTTATCTGTGAGTTTGTTTTAAATCATGTTAGTTATAAGTTTTGCAAAGGTTCTACCTTTTTTTCTTCTTTTTTTCGCCTGAACTGGCATTTTGTCATGCCATGTCACTTATTGCCAACTTGTCTACTGCTAACTGCTACACGACCAAACACTTAAAATGTCCAGAGAATTGGGCACTTGGTACCGATTCCGTAAATTTTTAACTATTCTTGTGTTTTCATGCATATTTTCAAGCTTGCTAAGGCAAACCTTTTGATAGTTGAAAAGGCTAATTACATCTATATTGCGGGCTTTTTCTTTACGGTGCCTTCTGAATCAATTCAGTTTTTAGCTGAGCATGCGGCTGAAACCAACAAGGTAACAATAATGTTATTAAACCATCAAATGAATTTGAAGTTGTCATTTGGTTTGCCCTTGTGGGTCACTCTGGGTTTCATAACATTAAGGGATTGGGAATGGACTTTGGTCTGTTGTTTGGTTGCACTTTAGGTGGGTTTGGATGATACCCAAAACTCCAAAAGTAATGTTTATATTACCCGCACCCTCTCAAACTAAACACACCCTAAGATCTTTATATTCATATTTTGCTTGCTTTTAAACATGTAGGTTTTCACAATGAACTTGTCTGCACCATTCATCTACAAATTCTTTAAAGATGCTTAAGATAAAGCCTTACCGTGAGTTTAATCTGTTGCTCTATCAAGTTATTAGTCCACGATCCGAAAATTTCTTAATTTGTTTTGTATTTTGTATTAAATAATAATGCAGGTATGTGGATTTTGTTTTGGTCATTTCAAAGTTACTAAATCTATCTCATGGTTGAGCATGGTAAACCCAATTAGTCCAGTGTGTCAGTTCCATATGAGCGGTACCTACAACCACACACACACATGTAGCAGTATCTATGGCTAATTGGACCGTAAATTCCCCAAAAGTGGGTACCGGTACCGAAAACAACCACCATTTGCTCATCTCTACATGAACATGACTGGGGGATCAAAATGACTCTTCAGTCAAAGTCGCTAAGAACGCCTTCACGGATGAAGTTGAATGATGGGGATGTGAAGGAAGTGGAGAGTGGTGGCAGAATTATTGTTTAGTTTATACGCTTTGCTGAAAAGGCTGACTTTGTCGATGGGGCAATGGGGCAGAATTACTTTTGCAATTTGAATATGGAAATGAGCTTTAAATGAATGAATGTTACTTTTCAACTTTATGATGTTAATAGTTGATTAGTGGCGTAATATTTTGTAGCAAATTAGGCCTATCAACGTCTAAAAAAACATATCTTTTGAACAATTTTAATGCTAATTACTTCTCATATTGTTTTAATTCTTGTCATCTTATGTTTCTCATGTTTTACACTACACAATAGCAATTCTATCCATACTTGCGTCACAAACGAGAATGTTATTGATCTGAAAACCATCTCACTGTACAGACACTTCAAGTTATTATTGATGTTCTGCTACAAATAAATGACATTATTTGTGGTTAATGACTGGTCGTCTTTATGCATTGTTCATAGTTAGGTTTGTATCATGTTATAGAATACTGATTATTATAAACTCGACTAATCCCATGGCATGTTGTATTCAAGATGTGCACACGTAAAACTACCGTCAACCCCTTTCTCATAATCCTCAACGACATGTGACATTAAATATTATTAAATTTCAACCCCGGGACGCTCCCGGGTAGTCAGCTAGTATATATATATATCCATACCCAACCACCATCTTCATCATCATCATCACCTCTCATCCACCTCTTTCTTCCCCCTCTCTCTCTCTCTCTCTCTCTCTCTCTCTCTCTCTCTCTCTTTATCTCTTCAACTACATTTTTTCAAATAATAATAATAATAATAATAAGATCAGAACCAGAGCTCCGGTCTGTGCTCCGGTGTCTTTGTCGCTGGCAACATGTGTTCCGGTGGAAGAAAGGGAAGAGGGGCGGCGGGAGGTGGAGGGGTGACGGGAGGGAGATCAGAGGTGAAAGGGTAGGGTTTTGGTTAAGGAAAGGGAAAGGAGCTGTGAATGAAGGTGAGGGTGAAGAGGTCTTTTTTTTTATTCAGCATTGATAGGATGTTGTAGTGGACAGACTTAACTGAATCATTAAGAGGGTGTGATTTTTGCAACCAAACAACTTCAACCTCTGTCCGAATAAGAGGTTCCCTCTTAATGAACCATTAAGGGGTGAACCAAACAGCCCCTAAGTGACTATAATTGTAAAACTTAAATTTTAAGAGGTCCTTGAAAATTGTAGTATAATATAGTACAGATAGTATAAATATAGATAGCATAGATAGTAGGCAACTACAACAAAGCTAACACAAATATACCAACCATGAAATCCCATTTACAAACTTACTAAAACAACATACATAAATAGAATGACAGATTCTGCATTTACATAAACCTCACAAAAAGAAAAGAAAAAAAGACACACACTTCATCACCAAAAGTGACCTCATCTGTGAACAACATAAACACAAAGAAACATTAAGCAAAACAGAAGAAAAAGGTTATCCTTTAAACGTATTTAACACACGCCAAACAATAAACAACAATGCACAACAACAATAACAACAAACAAACAACCGGTTGAGAATCATCAGGTTAAAAAAAACAAACAAAAATAAAAAGAAGTGATTACTTGAAACCACCAACACAAGACACCTATAAGTTTCAAATTTACCTTCTCTACAAGTGGAGGTGGAGAAATAAGTTGTCATCAACTTCATTGTCCAAGGTCTTCATAATGCTTTTGCTCATGGGCGGAGGTAAGTTATTGAGGACGTAGTCCCGGGACAGCAGTCTTTTTTCAGTTGTTTATATACATGTATATATAGTTTTTCGAGTGACATCAATGTTTTTTTATGGTGACTACATTAGACCCAACCCAATTCCAGTTAAATGAGCCCAACTTTAATTTTTAATTAGATAAAAATATAACCTTTTACAAGCCCACTCCACTATTTAGCCCATTACTAATTAAAAACCCAAAAAAAGTGATAATATATAACATATTTCATACATGTGGCTGCCGACGACTTATGGCTCAATTCCTTCAACCCTATCATCATCGATACATGAACGATTCTTGCATTTGTTACATTGAAAAAGAGTTCTTCCAACAAGTTTCAATCGAAGATGTAATGCAACATTTTCAAAAGATGAAAACTCGCAGGGAACAACTCTAAGTATTGTTTTTTTTTTAAATTCATAAGACCATCGAATTTATATTATGTGTTTTTTTATTTTTAATGACGATGTTTTTTTTTTATTATTGTATAATATTTTTATTATGTGATCAACCTTACCTGACCCGAACCGTCAAACCGACCCACCCGAAAATATTTATGTCCGGTTCTACAAAATTAGAATGTCTAAAATAGTGACATCATTAGAAAAAATTTCTGAATCCGCCACTGCTTTTGCTCCCTGATTTGTAGATGAACGATATCGACACATTTACATACAAGTAAATCTATACGGGTTATGTTTTATCTCAAACTTCCATGATAGATGCAGCCACAGGAATTCCCTACAAAAATAAAAACAAGACATGTAGAAACCAATTTAACTTAAATGTTTTTGGCAAGCCTTGGAATTTGTTGGGTTGGTTGACGCTCTTGTACAGTTGTACACAATTCAATTTTCATATCAAATCAAACATTCCAATAAAAACATTGTATGTCATATTTTTAAAAGCTGAAAAGCGAATCATTTACATAATTGGAGGGTTTATTATTTTACAAATTACATTTGGGGGTAGTGGGGGAAAAATTAAAATTGGTGATGCCTTACTTTGAAATGGCGGTATCAAACAAATGTTTTGCAGTGAATAGTGATGCCTTACTTTGAAATGACGGTATCAAACAAGTGAATAGTGATGCCTTACTTTGAAATGGCGGTATCAAACAAGTGTATAGTGATGCCGCCAATCCATATAGTGTAGTCACCTTTGAAAACTATTTACAAGTAGAGAATAAGGTTTTTGTATTAGTAAAAAAAAATTTGTTTACATAATATTGACATAGGACTCACTACAAAGATGTTGAGGGTTACAAAGATGTTGAGGGTGGTTGACTGGTTATTGAGATCTTTATTTGTGCTCGTATATTATTCCCTGGTGTCCAACCCTAACAACTTTTATAGGTGAGATAATATTTTGTGAGAGAAGGCTCTTCTTGATAACCAAATGAAATTGTTTTCTTATAAAGATAGGTCAAGTCAACCTGACTTATGACCATGGGCCGAAGTCAACATGGGCCTCTTGAATTCTTTTATCTAGCAACTTCTAGTCCAGTCCAGCCCAGCTTCTAGTCCATCTTTCAGTCCAGATTCAAACCGCATACTCATTGTCATGTTAACACATCAATAGTCGCGATCCTACACATATACTTATGCAACATGATAAAATACACCGTATATTATCACAAGTAATAAAATTGAAATTGGAGAACTTGTTATTTTCAACAGTTATGTTCCATGATATAGTTCCTCATTATCACACCACACCATCATCACCGTCAATGGTTACCACCTCCATAGTCACCATCACCCCGTTACACACCGTCATCATCCATCACCAAGCCGGGAGAGTAAGAGAGAGGAAACGGTGACCGGTATATAATATAATCTTGTTATATTAAAATTTTTTGTTAAGTGTACACATTTGTGTGTAATGAACATATCTTGATATAATTAATTTGAATGAATACATAAACTAACGACATGAAGTTTAAAAAATGCAAATGAAAAAACGACAGTATCTGTTTGTTCATGTGATTAAATGACATGACTTGAACAATATTTTTTATGAACATTAAATCGGAGAACTGAAAATGTGGATGGTTGGTCTACATCCTACTAAATTAATAGGAATTTTAGATATAATATTTAAAGTTTTAACCTAATCCGGTCCTAGCGGTTTTTTTAAACGGACCCACGGTTCTGAATTGAACCGAACCGGGAACCGCTTTCACCAAATTTTAAGAACCGGAACCGGACCCTAAACCAAGGATACAGTATCTAGTGATTCGGTTCCGGTTCCTCGGTTTTGGCGGTTCGAAACCGTAAATTGTTCAGCCCTAGTTAGGTTTTATAATGTATGGGAAGTAAATTGGGTTTTATGGTTATTTATCTCTTTTTGTATTCTGAAACCTTATCTTGATAATTTGAATCTGCAACCGAAACCCAAGGGTTCATTTATTAAAGAGTTAATTGCCAATTTAGTCCCTGAGGTTTGTCAAAAATTGTCACTTTCATCCAAATCTTTTTTTTGGTCAATTTAGTCCCTGTGGTTTCATTTATTTGTCATTTTAGTCCCTAAGGTTTGTCTAAAATTGTCACTTTCATCCAAATCTTGTTAGTCCACAGGGACTAAAATGACAAAAAAATGAAACCATAGGGACTAAATTGACCAAATAAAAAGATTTGGATGAAAGTGGCAAATTTTGTCAAACCTCAGGGACTAAATTGGCAATTAACTCTTTATTAAATGAATAAAGATAAACAAACTTTTTGCAAAAATAAAAAATAAATAACTAAATAAAAACGAACGGCTCACTAAGCGCTTGATTTACATGCACGTATTTAAAGCAACAAGGGGCGTTCTTTTGAAGGATATCGTGACCTTAAACAAATTCATGAAAGTGTCGAAGACTACTAGGAGGGTGGTGCAACTAGTGTTACTGGCGGTTTGTTGAGCTATCTGGAAATCATGAAACAATTTTATTTTTAACCACAAAAAGGCGGTAATCACCATGTGTTTCTTTTGGAATTTGGATTAAAAACCGGGCTATGCTTGTCTCCCTCAATAAGGATTGTTGGGACAAAATTGAGTTTGGTTTAGTGGTGTTGGACTGTTTTCTTTATCCTTCGTTTTGTTATTGTATGTTTGTTAGTTGGTCTACCTCCTTTGCTACGTCGTTTTCATACTGTTTAATGAATTGTCGCCTCTAAAAAACAACTATACTTTTAGTTGCAATTTTTTTTTTGTTATGTTTCTTCATGTCATGGAGTTTTCCAATTATCAATCTAACAGTTAAATTCGTTCCGAGTTTGTAAATCAACATTCAATTATCTACTTGTAAATAGTTTTCAAAGGTGACTACACTATATGGATTGGCGGCATCACTATACACTTGTTTGATACCGCCATTTCAAAGTAAGGCATCACTATTCATTTGTTTGATACCGCCATTTCAAAGTAAGGCATCACTATTCACTGCAAAACATTTGTTTGATACCGCCATTATTTCAAAGTAAGGCATCACTATTCACTGCAAAACATTTGTTTGATACCGCCATTTCAAAGTAAGGCATCACCAATTTTAATTTTTTCCCCCACTACCCCCCAAATGTAATTTGTAAAATAATAAACCCTCCAATTATGTAAATGATTCTTGAAAAGCATGAAAAACATCAGCATATTTTGGCCTTTATACCACATTAGGTTACATGAACATATGAATGTTCAAATTTCACATATATATGGTTCAAAATATTTATCCCCATGCTTGTAATCCCCTAACCCCATAGTACTAAAGTTTTTCATTTTTTTTTTTATCGGCTACTAAAGTTTTTCATATATTTAAGTTAAAACATGAATCATACCAAGGGCTCCATCAGTTTAAAAGTAAAGGGAAGTTCAATACATGCCTTAATGTATGCTCATTGATTTCACTCTACATTTGAAAAGATCTTTTAACACAACTATTGCTTGTATTTTTCTAAATCATAAACAGAACCTGATGACTGATACTATCGCCTATAACCAGACTACAAACACGAACTATCAATCTCAAAAATTGGTTTTTAAATGCACAAATGTAACAAAACGTAGCTAAATCAAAACTGAAATTGGAAGTATATCAACTTACAAAGGCGGACGACATATCGGTGGTCTTTGGCGTTGGATTAAAAAGGACCGAAGCAAATAACATGCCCAAGAATGACATTTGACTTGTACAAAGGTTTAAGCTTGTCGCTCAAAAGGTCATCCCCGAAAAAAATTAGGTTTACAAGGGTCAAATCTTGGTTAAATACAAACTTCTTAGCATCACCATTTCCGGAATATTTAATAACCTACGTAAGACAATATTTTTATTAATTTTTTTTTTTGTAAAATAACTTTCATTAAACAAAACAACCGGAAAAAAAAATAATGGGTTGCACCAAATTAGAAAAGTATCTTAAAACTTGAAATTATATACCATAGAGGGGTTGCGGTTGCAGGGTGGGAGGGAAACTCGAAAGGGAGTGTATCCATAATCAAGCGCGCGGGAAATGTGGAATATGTATATCTTTTTACTTAACAAGTTAGTTGTTTTTGAGGTGCATGTATGACCACACAAACTATGGGTGATAGTCGTGTCGGGTTCGTAAATTGAATTAGTGTAACACCCCAACCGATTCGCAACCGAAGTAAGCGACAAATCTGGTTGTTTCAATCAATATACATATCTAAATCAAACTCCTTTTTATCTAGTAAAGTAGTTCAAATCTACCATTTGTTTTTCTATAAATTAACACAACAACATATAGTAGCCTGGTTCACAATCGTAACCCCTCTTTAAATTGTAACCCAAAAACCCCTCCTGGTGCTCGTAGGTCGTAATCGGAGCTTTACCGGAACTCCTTCGTCGGCCAACCTTGTCATTCCATGGATGGTAATTTTTAATTGCAACTTGTTCGTCTTGGAACACATTTTAATAGCCCTAAACCAGTGTTGCAAATCATGAATGTAATCTGGATTAACTGGTGGTATATAGAGCTAGGGCTTACATTCTTAATTTGGGATCTAGGGGTTAACGAAACATGCATTATAAATTAAAAGGGTCTTCTTGAATGGATTAGACTCCTTAGCTCCGCTCCTTTTTCGGTTTTATTATTATTATTATTATTATTATTATTATTATTATTATTATTATTATTATTATTATTATTATTTTTATTATTTAATTGGGTCACCGTTTATAAAAAAAATATGTCAAAGATCTTTTTATGTTGTGGTGCTATTGTACCAAATCAATAAGCTAAAGTTTCATATATTATCCTAATTAAATTGTAACCACATATTTTTCCGTATTGTATTTTAATTTCGTATAATTGATATTTATGAAATTGTATGTTTCAAAAAAAAATGAACTAAACTGAAATCCTAGTTATTCCCAAATTAGAATTAGAAATCCCTAGTGGACTATAGCCTTAGAATACCTTAGACTCAATTTAGTTTCCCCAACTTATTAGAATATTATTTTGTAAACTGTTTAGGATAATCCTTCGGGATTCTCTCAGCCTTATTTGCACTATTTGGAAATTTGATCGCTTTGCTAAGGTGAGTTTTACATAGCCCCACTTTTTAATGTTTTTATATTTTTAGGGGTGAAACATGTTTACTTTTGTCTTGCTTATATCTTTACGCATTTGTTTTTTATTATTAGTTGGTGAACCTGTCTCAGTGTAGTCATTAACTTTGATCAAGCCAACTGTAGTAGATTATAGCGCTATAGGTTCGACAAGCCCATCCCCGCATAAATTCAGGGATGATCGAAACAGCTTTTTTATACTAGCTCATTGAGTTACGTCATTTTTATACTAGCTCATTGAGTTACGTCATTTTTTTTACTAGCTCATTGAGTTACGTCATTTTTTTACTAGCTCATTGAGTTACGTCATTGTCATTAGGGTTAACTATACAACACCATGGTTTCCAATTAATATTATTACAAATTGTTTTGATATAGACATGACTTACAAAACTTTACTAATTAATTTTTTTTTACAAATGTATTACTCACCAACTATTTATAGTTGAACCCCACATTTTCCAACTTAAACATGTTTCAGGGAATAATGCAGCGTGAAGTTCTACGTGCTTTGGACGTTAGAAGTTGAAGTCTAGTTTTATTTTTATTTGGTTATTGGCTTAGTTTGTTGTTGAACATTTAGTATTGTTTCCTTTTCGTCGTAATAAATTCCATTATTAGAACATTTATTTAATGGAACTTGAATTTTAATTATCATGTGCTTTTGGACAATCATCACTACGTGACACCTCGATGTTTCCGTCATCGGTTGGGGTGTTACAGATTGGTATCAGAGCCATGGTTATAGGGAATTAGGTTATTAGACACATGACCTAGACTATAACCTTAAGAGTCCAACATGAGTGACCTATTGCTTGCTATTTGTTTGTGTTTCTGCAATCCATCTTGTGCCTTCTTATCTTGCTTCTTTCTCCTTCCTTTGACCCTCTTTCCTCATGCTAAGAATCTTCAGCATTTTCCACGGTGGAGCTACAATGCACCTGCTAAAGATTTTATTCCTATGCTTGGTGCCTACTTCCTTGGTTTTCGATTCCTTCAAATAATTTAGCTCCATATTTATTTTACGAAGCTTCATCCTAACTCCATACTTTGTGTTAATTCTTGAGTTACAAAACCCATTCCCCTGCTTGCTGATATCACCCAATCTGTGTTTCATGATCCTTGTGTCTATCATAAACCTGCTACTTTTTTTTTTTCAAGAATCCCTTACGTCACATCTGTTTTACTATTTCCAGCCTTGTTCCAAACCTCATGAATCTACCTATGCATTACAACCTTATTATTTATTATGTCATCTTGTTCAAAAGAAAAAAAAAACCTATTGATTTAAACTTCACATACTTGAATCTTATTTTGAAAAGCTATTAGACTGCAAATATTTATATCCTACCCCTTGCATGGAGTGTACCCTGGTCATCAATTACTGTTTTTGTCAAAATTTTCACAAATCCTGCAAACAATCATTATTATAACAAAGATCTCATCTAACTCTACAAACCAAGCCTTTTTCAAATGGCATTTTTAGTGCTTTAATTGGCAGATTTTCACAAACAAAAAAAAAATATTTTGTTTTCCCAAATAATTGATCAGGATTTCCGTACCAGAAGCTCAATTAAATTTTGAATTTTGAAAACAAAAATCCGTGTTTTCTAAAATCTACAACCCCGGTCGAGTTAGTTGCATCTTCAATAAATCGATCACAGTGACATTTAAAAAAAATACATCTTTAAAATAAAGAACGAGAGCCTAGATGGACTATCCACATTTCAATTTTGTCACAAACATGACTACCTTCTATCTTCCTTGACCTATAAACTAAATTGTTTATCAACTAGTTTTACATTCACTATTCCTTACAACCTTGATTATACCAAGGATTTTCATCATTCTTTCAAGTATTAAACACTTATTCTTTGCCTTTTCGAACATGAACTTGATTTCCATGATAGGGAAACTATTGAAAACTTGATCCCTGACTCTTAATCCTACAATGATTGTTAGTTGTGTGAAACTTGATTCTTCTTGATACATAAGAATTTGATTACCTATTCTATTTGCACATTTGATTATTTGTGATACTGGAAAAACATCGATAGCTAATATGAATTGTTTGCTAAAATCATCAACCGGTGAAACCACACCTAGGCTCATTAACCTTGTCCAAGGCAACTCAGTTACAAGTCGCATTCGATACTTGATATATTGACACTTGTCGCATTTACAAACCTGCTTGTATGTGTATATTATCGACATGCAACATACATGTTAATCTAAAAAAAAAAATTATTACATTTGTTACATTTATCCACTCAACAACTTGTGGAGGATGAATTACCTGCTCAACAGTCAGTGGACTACCTAATAGTCTGCTCAACGATTGGTAGAGGTCATCATGCCTACTCAACAGTCGGTAGAGGTTCTAATAACCTGTTCAATGACTGGTAGAGGCCATCGTACCTGCTCAACAATCGGTCAAGGTTTCCACTCCACGACTGGTAGAGGTTTTTCTTGCCTGCTCAACAATTGAACTCATTTTTGTATATTATGTGCAAACATCTTACGCAGCGGACTCCCCGTTTGGGTTGTAGCTCATACTTAAAATTTTTGTATGCTTGCAAGCCATTGTAACCAAACATGTTTGTTTTCATTATTACATAATCTCATTTCTGTGTTTAGTGACACATTGTAACCCAACGTGTTGGTTTTCACAGCCACATTAGTCTCATCACAATGATAACAAACCATTGTGACCCAATGTGTTTGTCTTCACAACCACATGGACGCATCATTCTTTTGTGAAACTTATTTTGCTTTAATGATCATAGAAGGACATAATACCCTAATGTAAGGTAAATTGATGATTGCGGTCCGGAACGTAATCATGAATTTACAGGTACATTAAGGTGGTGTGAAATTCTATTTAGGTTAACTGGGAAGATGTTTGGTACGCTTTCGAAACACCAAAGGCGTGGTGGGTTAGCTGCGGTACACCCTATATATAAACGTTAATGGTGCATCGAAAATGAGACTGAGGATCGAACTCAGGACTATTCCTTATTTGTTTTGTAAGTTTTTATATTCGATCATTGTAATTGTTCCACTTAAAACTCTTTGACTATGTCCTCTTGAAACTTGAATTCCTACACCATATGATCCAATGTTCATCATCTGTTATAACTTAGGCATTTATCATGTTACCTTGATCCTCTAGAACCATCAAATTACATGGCCTTTAATCACGCAAGCTATTTGCCGTAAATTTTTTTTTAAAGTCTCTTCCGCATCAATTTCGAGACGAAATTCCCAAAAGTAGGGGATACTGTAACCCTTCATATTTATCTATAAATTTATTCAAGGTAAACATCCTATTTAATCTTTGATTTTTTTTTTGTATATCATCACTAATTATATAAGTAAATATGTGATTTACTAAAAATGAAGTTCTGAATTTATAATACTTACTTTGTATATATAAGAATAAATATATACATAAGGTTTAGTTACTAATTATAATCTAGAGTCTTGTTAAAAAAAATTAATAATAAAATAAGAAAAGAATCCCACCAAATTTTTGTTTGATTGTCTGTTTCTTTATCGGCCAACTGGAATCACAACATCAACCAAATCCTTTATTGACAATCAACCTCATATATCACTGCTATCTCTTTGAAAATTTTGCTCATAGGTCGTTAAAAAAAATGTATAAACCAATCCTTTATGATCGATATAACATCTTCAAATACAAAACATACCTATAAATTCAATCACCCTTTAGCTTCTGGAACTCATCGCCTACTAAACCCATCCCGTTTTCCCAGCGACCAGTTTTTCCGGTCGGTTATATCCCGGTAAAACGGGATAACCGTTCAAATTTTAACCTACAACCTGCTCCCAACCGATTCGCAACCGAAGTAAGCGACAAATCTGGTTGTTTCAATCAATATACATATCTAAATCAAACTCCTTTTTATCTGGTAAAGTAGTTCAAATCTACCATTTGTTTTTCTATAAATTAACACAACAACATATAGTAGCCTGGTTCACAATCGTAACCCCTCTTTAAATTGTAACCCAAAAACCCCTCCTGGTGCTCGTAGGTCGTAATCGGAGCTTTACCGGAACTCCTTCGTCGGCCAACCTTGTCATTCCATGGATGGTAATTTTTAATTGCAACTTGTTCGTCTTGGAACACATTTTAATAGCCCTAAACCAGTGTTGCAAATCATGAATGTAATCTGGATTAACTGGTGGTATATAGAGCTAGGGCTTACATTCTTAATTTGGGATCTAGGGGTTAACGAAACATGCATTATAAATTAAAAGGGTCTTCTTGAATGGATTAGACTCCTTAGCTCCGCTCCTTTTTCGGTTTTATTATTATTATTATTATTATTATTATTATTATTATTATTATTATTATTATTATTATTATTATTTTTATTATTTAATTGGGTCACCGTTTATAAAAAAAATATGTCAAAGATCTTTTTATGTTGTGGTGCTATTGTACCAAATCAATAAGCTAAAGTTTCATATATTATCCTAATTAAATTGTAACCACATATTTTTCCGTATTGTATTTTAATTTCGTATAATTGATATTTATGAAATTGTATGTTTCAAAAAAAAATGAACTAAACTGAAATCCTAGTTATTCCCAAATTAGAATTAGAAATCCCTAGTGGACTATAGCCTTAGAATACCTTAGACTTAATTTAGTTTCCCCAACTTATTAGAATATTATTTTGTAAACTGTTTAGGATAATCCTTCGGGATTCTCTCAGTCTTATTTGCACTATTTGGAAATTTGATCGCTTTGCTAAGGTGAGTTTTACATAGCCCCACTTTTTAATGTTTTTATATTTTTAGGGGTGAAACATGTTTACTTTTGTCTTGCTTATATCTTTACGCATTTGTTTTTTATTATTAGTTGGTGAACCCGTCTCAGTGTAGTCATTAACTTTGATCAAGCCAACTGTAGTAGATTATAGCGCTATAGGTTCGACAAGCCCATCCCCCGCATAAATTCAGGGATGATCGAAACAGCTTTTTTATACTAGCTCATTGAGTTACGTCATTTTTATACTAGCTCATTGAGTTACGTCATTTTTTTTACTAGCTCATTGAGTTACGTCATTTTTTTACTAGCTCATTGAGTTACGTCATTGTCATTAGGGTTGACTATACAACACCATGGTTTCCAATTAATATTATTACAAATTGTTTTGATATAGACATGACTTACAAAACTTTACTAATTAATTTTTTTTTTACAAATGTATTACTCACCAACTATTTATAGTTGACCCTCACATTTTCCAACTTAAACATGTTTCAGGGAATAATGCAGCGTGAAGTTCTACGTGCTTTGGACGTTAGAAGTTGAAGTCTAGTTTTATTTTTATTTGGTTATTGGCTTAGTTTGTTGTTGAACATTTAGTATTGTTTCCTTTTCTTCGTAATAAATTCCATTATTAGAACATTTATTTAATGGAACTTGAATTTTAATTATCATGTGCTTTTGGACAATCATCACTACGTGACACCTCAATGTTTCCGCCATCGGTTGGGGTGTTACAATTATTAAGTACTATCCGTATATTTGTTTGTGTCAAAGACATTACAATTAATCAGACACAAATAAAAGTTTGTAACCCGTTAGTCTGAACCATTCAAAAGTTTAGCAAATGAGTTGACACTTGGCAGGTAGTAAATAAGTTGAAATTTAGGGAGCCATTTGCACCACTTGAACCGGAACCCTTCAACCGGCCCATTAGTTCCGAATGGATTGTGGATGGGTATTGCTTCGTGGCTCAGGTTGCCGCCTCTGTTCGTGTTTTCTGTTCATGACATTCTCAATATGGTGGACCAGTTCGATATGTCTCCTTCAAGGAAAAAGGTTTTATATGGTATCTTTATTATTGCTTGTTGGAAGATTTGGATGACACGGAATGAGGTTATATTCAGACAAGGATCGGTGAATGTGATGAAGATGCTCTCAGAGATTAAGGCGATTAGTTTTCTTTGGTTTAATAGTAGATCTAAAAATGATAGGATTGATTGGAAAGGCTGGTGTTGTTTTGATGTAACTTGATGTATTGGTTGTGTGGGTATCTCCGTCTTGGAGATAGCCCGGTTGTGTTTTAATGAAGTTAGCCTTTCAAAAAAAAAAAGTAAATAAGTTGAAATTAAGTTGGAAACGAGTTGATTGGTTGACAACAAACAATTAGTGTAAATGGTTAAAATTTATTTATTTTACTTAAATTTTAAACATGTGAATCCAAACACAACTGGCTTATTATTATTTTTTTAACGGCTAATTTACTCCCTTATTTTTTACACCCCTTTTAAATACACTTTTTTTTAACTCTTATGAGGCTTGAACTCCCAACCTACCTTTTAGAATTCCAACACCTTTACCACCACATCAAAAGAGATTAGCCACAGTTGGTTTATTTATAAACTAGGTTATATACCCGTGTGATACACGGGTTGAACAATTTAAATTATATATATTATATATAAATTTAAAATATAATTAAGAAAAAATTAGATTACATATTTTATTTAAAATAAAAAAAGTTGTCTTTACAACCAAAAAAATATTAAATATTTATCAGCCCATAAATGATTTATTGTAAAAACATTTTTATTCACATAAAACTTTTTTTCAAACATTCCAAAATATATCTTCCATACCGTGGCTATTACCTTATAAGACTGCAGGTACAACAAATAAAAAAAAATCAAAAAGTAATAAAGGTAAATCTGTTTAGGCTAGGATCATCCGTTAAACCATCCCAATCGAGTATTGTTCATTTTGGAATTTGACATCAAGTTTATTCCAAAGCAAAAGTATTTATAACTTTGAGTGTATAATCATTTCTTTTCTAACATCAAGATCCTTAAACATAATGACATTTATTGGTTCAATTTTATTGTATTATAAAAAAAATCTGTGAATTAATAACATGGAAATAAAGATTGAAATGAATTAGTAATGAAAAGACTGTTTAGATATTGCATTTCTCTATTGAAGTAACTTGAAAAAACAAAGTTAATGAAAATTTCAAATAATGATTTATCATATATAAAATGTATTTTATATATGAAGGTATTATAATACGAAAATAGCCAAACATATTTAGTTTTGTATTAAATCAAATATTTAATTAATGTGAATTGATTTGTTTTATTTTGTTTGTTCAGAATATTGTAAGAAATATAGTTTTAAACTTAGAGTTAAAGACCACATATTAAAAACAAGTTTTTAAGATACACGATTTAAATTTAATAACACATAAATACGCTATCTTAAAAAAAATAATTTATTTTTAATAAAGATTAATTTTGTTAGTAAATAAACATTTTCAAATTATGTCTAATAATTGATTTCTAATTTTGAATTATAATATAATTATATTAATTAAATTACAAAAAAACATAGAATATATTTTATTTATTTGTTTTGAACAACATGAAAGTCTCACAAAAAAAACTTGACTAATTGCATTGTGTTATTCTTAATTTGTTTATTTGACTTTTAAATTTTAAGTATTAAAATTAATATGTATTTGTTGAGCATAGTTTAACATCTAAAACAATGACCAAGAAAAAAAAACTTAATAATCATTTATCAAATATTGTCACAAACTTAATTTTAAACTTAGAATAACAGATCAAATATTGTAAAAAGAATCATGTGTTTTCTTTTATTAATGATTTCAGTGACAACTATGATTATTAATATAATTAATAAAATTCAATTTAATAAATTTATAATATGCTTTTGCAAATCAATTGTTATATTTAAATTTGAATTTATTGTATTAAATAATAAAATGAGAGAATTCATGAGGGAGTGTCATGTGTCCCTCATGTGTTTTCTTTTATTATATAGTGTAGATGTAGATGTAGATGTAGATGTAGATATAGATATATGATGTGTTGCAAAACACATCTCTTTTCCTATGTATTTTGTATATTATTTGGTTGGTTTTTATTCGCTTCGTGTCGTTTTTATTATATATTTATTTATTTTATTATTTTATAGGTGTTCGTGGAAAATGAGCTCAAAACGAAAGAATTTTAATCGAGACACGAACACTTGAAAGCATGTGTTCATGGACGTTGGAGCGTAAACAAAGAATTTTGGTCAAGTCAAGAACACCCGAGATGCGAGCTTGAAGTATACTACTACTACTACTACTACTACTACTACTAATAATAATAATAATAATAATAATAATAATAATAATAATAATAATAATAATAATAATAATAATAATAATAATAATAATAATAATAATAATAAATTAAAAAAAAATGAAAGCGTGACCTTGATGTCACAGGCCCAAAAGCCCAAATAGAAACAAATTTGTGACACATTATTATTTGAGAGGCATATTATTAATCGAAGGAAGAGGCGGATACATATTATCACGGGGACTAACAGCCGCCACAAGAAGGGGCAGATCAGGACAGCAGCATATTGCTATTATTTGAAGTATTGGGAGTAAACTTTGAGGCGTGGAGGCTTGGGTTGAAGACGCAAAACTCTTGGGTTTAATTTTTATACTCTTTTTATATATTTTTACCCTAGTTTTGTGTGTTTTAAATTTATTCCAACCATGTTTGCTATTTATTTTTGTGTTTGACATGTTGGACATGATGAGTAGCTAAACATTTACGCTACCTAGGTCGTATTGATGATTATTTGGTGACTTTTGACGTTCGGTTTTGGATAATATATTTTTGGCTTAATGTTTTGGTAAAATATTTTTGTGTTGTTGATAAAAATGTGTATGAATGCTTTTAGTAATCGGTTGCTTGATTGTTGCTATGCGTTTTTCTCTATTTTGTTACTTTAGTAGTTTCAAGATCTAGAGTTTTACGTGATTTTCCATAGACTTTGTGTTAGTGGTTTAATCTAGAGGTTTCTTGTCTTAGATAACCCTATTAGCAATCTTGTAAGCCTTTGAAATTAGTGTTTTGCCACTCTTGAGATCGGGAGGAGATAGAGTGTCGGTTTGTCTAGTTCTTAGGTTTTGGGTATAGGTGAGACCAGGAGGAGATCCTTACTTATTTACCTTAGCTTCCCTAGCAAATTCGAGTTTTTGCCAACAATCTTAGATAACTCCTTCACACTTTCGGGTGTGTTGAGATTAGCGAGACCGGGAGGTGAGCGAGTCTTTTGAGTACCTTAGCATTCCCTAGTGAGGTGAGACCGGGAGGTGATATGAACTAGTAACCGGTGATTTACACGTCCCTTAGGATTTTCCAAGAGGTGTTAGTGAGACCGGGAGGTGATCTAGCATTCTTTAGGGTTTTCTTGAGTCAAACGTATTTTTAGGAACCCGGTAGCCATTCCATTATCCATTTCCGAGCGTTGTGAGTTACGGGTATGATTCTAGACCTAGGTAGTTGTTTTCCATACTATCTGAGTTTCTCTCTAGTTTCCGTGCTGTCTGTTTTGCTTCCTGTTCCTGTTTGTTTCTGTGTTAGTAGATTTAATTGCTCTATTTATTTATTTAGTTTAAAAATAATTTTCTCAAAAATCTAAATTAATAGGCTAGGAGTCGACAGAGGTTTAGTACCGAGAGTCGCCATATTGTGTCCACGGTTTGATATTCCGGACTTACTTGCTCTGCTACACAGCGACCGGTGCACTTGCCGTTAGTGTGTGGTTCAGCGGGTTTTTCCATTTTTAAAACTTGACCTGAATTTATTTAATACACAATTTCACACACCAAGTTTTTGGCGCCGTTGCCGGGGACACAGTGCGCTTTCGTGGACGACCCGAGTCGGGGATCTAGTCATTTTGTAGATATTTTTATTTATTTTTCTTCTTTTTATTTTTATTTATTTATTTATTTTTATTTTTTATATATTTTCTCTATCTGGTGCCCGTGATTTGTTTGTTTAGTGTCTGTTTGCAGTAAGATTTTTAGAATGCCAGATGCTAGTGGAAGAAAGACTGTAGCAGACTACATAAGAGAGCGCGACCAGGCCGGTTACAATGAAGAAGGCATCTACACACAAATACAAAATCACTATATGCCTATTTGGAGGGAGCCCGATAGTTTTCTTGCCTCTTCAGTACCAAGGATCTTTGTAAATTGGTATGAAGGGGAAAATCCATACTTACAGCCATATGATATCACTCCAGAACCGGAGACGATAATGGACGAAGAAGTCCCACCTCCGGTCCAACAAGAACCCATTGAAGATGATTTTCGGGGTGATAGTGAGGTTGAAGAAGACGCCGGGGTGATTGAAGAGGTTATTGAGAAGGAGAACAAGATGGGAGATGAAGAAGAAGATATGCATATACCATCTTGGGAGGACGAGTTTGGTGATGAGTTGGTAGAATTACCAATTCTTGAAGAAGGAGAATTTGATCATGTTGGTGATCTACTATTTTTAGAAACTTTACTTGCAGGTATGACAATAACGGAGATCAATACACCAAACGAGGAAGAAGATGAGGAGGTGGTAACAAAGAAGGAGATCAAACCACCTCGACACATTCAGGATTGCCGGCCCGTGCCGCCACCATCACGGGAGAGGGTTCACAGTCACATGGACTATGCCCCTCATCAAATGCCACATATAAAGTTTGGTCCAGGTAAGTTTAGAAATAGGTGGTCTGACCCGTTTGAATTTTTCAACGTTTTTCTAGATTCACCATTCGTTTTTTGACGAACAACGGTGAACGATCTGAATTAAACGGGTTGGATAAAGGGTGGATAAAAGATAAGCCACCTGATTGAACTTGGATTAAAACCCAAGTGTAGAGTTTTGTATCATCATCATCTGCCAAGTATGTTTTTATTTTATTTTATTTTCATTCTTCTTTATTTTAATTTTTTTTATTGATATATATATATATATATATATATATATATATAGTTTATCGAGTCGTGTGGGATTGTCTTGACCTTTTTCACTGTTAGATCTCCCCTGCCCGTACTCAATCTCCATTCGGGTGGGTCGATTTTAAAATTATTTTTTTGTAAACAGGCATCTCACTTGTCATTGAGTCATTTTACTTTCATTTTCTTTTTAGTTTATTTTTGCAGGATTCCGACTATGGCCGCGAAGGAAATGCTATACGGCTGTGCTGTAGATGATGGACGGACGAGACACTTTTTGCGAGCTATCGCCACATATTCCAGGGGAGTTCGTTCCATTTTTTTTTTTGTTTATATAATTTTTTTTCTTCTTTATTTTTATTTTTAGTTAACGTTGTATCCTGGAGCACATTGAGGACACTGTGTCTTTCTAAGTGTGGGGATGGGAAACTTCGTTTTTATTTCGCATAGTTGTAGGTTGAGTCCTAAAAAAAAAGTAAAAAAACAAAGAGTTGGTTTGGTGTTAGTCCCGATCCCTTTTTGCGCGTAGCAAACGAGCCTTTTCAATGTAATACGTCGGTTAAAAGCAGGGTCGATTGTCGGGTTTACGGGTCTTAGCATATGTTTCTTTAAGTTGCGGGATAGTAGGCTAACTGAGTTGTTTTTCTGAAATAAAATGTTTGGGGTGCCTGGGATAGTGGATCAAGTTGGATGGTTAACTGGCTTTGCACTTGCTAGCATCGGTAACCCTTATTTCCACATGACAGTGAGTTTTGAGCCTTTAAATATTATATATAAATATTCACTATTTCGTTTCATGTGTGATATACCGACTTTGTTGCATTATTTTAGAACTTGTGCGTTTTGATGCATTTTGAGACCATAGGCTTGGACTTGACACAGATATGATAGAGGCATTAGGATTACCCATTTTTGTTTAGCCTTTTCGTTTGTTTTTGTTATTTGACATGTTTCACCATTTTACCTTTAGAAACCACTTTGAGCCTAAACCTTTCGTTTGTCACCAATTTTATTTTATATTGATTACCGGATCGTGTATATATATATATATATATATATATATTTATATATTGTGAAAAAGAAAAAAAAATATATCAGCACAAAGAGTAGCTGACAAAAAAAATAAATAAATAAAAATAAATAAAAAAAACTGAAAAAAAGAAAAATATATGAAAAAGAGAAACAAAGAAAAAAATAGAATAAAGGTTGTGGGTCGAGAAGACCAAAGATTTAGAGTGTATATGTTCTATGTTTATCCGGTTTATCACTTATTTTTCTTTTTAGCCAATTTTTCCCATTAAAATTTCCTACCTTTAACCCTTATCTACCATTTCGAAGTCCTCTTGATTTGTGTTAGTGTTAGCAATTTGGTGGAAATTCGATCGACGTACAAGCTTATGATAATTTTGCTTCATTGTTCGGTTTTGAGAGATTCACTCTAAATAAATATATAACCGAGAGATGAGTGATATTGTGAGGGGTGCTTATAGGTGCATAGTCGGTTACTTGAAGGTAAGTGAAGCTTGACTAGGTAGACCTTGTTTTTAAAATTGTATCATCTTGACTAGTCAGCCTTTTGAACGATGTAAGTCTTGTGAAACCGCTATGCTTGTTGATTTTGTAGCTTGCCTTTGACCCTGTTTGATGCTATCGTTTTTGTTAAGTGCTTTGTTGAAAATGTTGTTTGGGATTTTGTATAATTCTTTTTCGGGACGCAAAAGTTTTAAGTGTGGGGATGTTTGATGTGTTGCAAAACACATCTCTTTTCCTATGTATTTTGTATATTATTTGGTTAGTTTTTATTCGCTTCGTGTCGTTTTTATTATATATTTATTTATTTTATTATTATATAGGTGTTTGTGAAAAACGAGCTCAAAACAAAAGAATTTTAATCGAGACACGAACACTTGGAAGCATGTGTTCATGGACGTTGGAGCGTAAACGAAGAATTTTGGTCGAGTCAAGAACACCCGAGATACGAGCTTGAAGTATACTACTACTACTAATAATAATAATAATAATAATAAAAATAATAATAAATTAAAAAAAAAATGAAAGCGTGACCTTGATGTCACAGGCCCAAAAGCCCAAATAGAAACAAATTTGTGACACATTATTATTTAAGAGGCATATTATTAATCGAAGGAAGAGGCGGATACATATTATCACGGGGACTAACAGTTGCCACAAGAAGGGGCAGATCAGGACAGCAGCATATTGCTATTATTTGAAGTATTGGGAGTAAACTTTGAGGCGTGGAGGCTTGGGTTGAAGACGCAAAACTCTTGGGTTTAATTTTTATACTCTTTTTATATATTTTTAACCTAGTTTTGTGTGTTTTAAATTTATTCCAACCATGTTTGCTATTTATTTTTATGTGTTCGACATGTTGGATATGATGAGTAGCTAAACATTTCCGCTATCTAGGTCGTATTGATGATTATTTGGTGACTTTTGACGTTCGGTTTTGGATAATATATTTTTGGCTTAATGTTTTGGTAAAATATTTTTGTGTTGTTGATATAAATGCGTATGAATGCTTTTAGTAATCGGTTGCTTGATTGTTGCTACGCGTTTTTCTCTATTTTGTTACTTTAGTAGTTTCAAGATCTAGAGTTTTACGTGATTTTCCATAGACTTTGTGTTAGTGGTTTAATCTAGAGGTTTCTTGTCTTAGATAACCCTATTAGCAATCTTGTATGCCCTTGAAATTAGTGTTTTGCCACTCTTGAGATCGGGAGGAGATAGAGTGTCGGTTTGTCTAGTTCTTAGGTTTTGGGTATAGGTGAGACCGGGAGGAGATCCTTACTTATTTACCTTAGCTTCCCTAGCAAATTCGAGTTTTTGTCAACAATCTTAGATAACTCCTTCACACTTTCGGGTGTGTTGAGATTAGTGAGACCGGGAGGTGAGCGAGTCTTTTGAGTACCTTAGCATTCCCTAGTGAGGTGAGACCGGGAGGTGATCTGAACTAGTAACCGGTGATTTACACGTCCCTTAGGATTTTCCAAGAGGTGTTAGTGAGACCGGGAGGTGATCTAGCATTCTTTAGGGTTTTCTTGAGTCAAACGTATTTTTAGGAACCCGGTAGCCATTCCATTATCCATTTCCGAGCGTTGTGAGTTACGGGTATGATTCTAGACCTAGGTAGTTGTTTTCCATACTATCTGAGTTTCTCTCTAGTTTCCGTGCTGTCTGTTTTGCTTCCTGTTCCTGTTTGTTTCTGTGTTAGTAGATTTAATTGCTTTATTTATTTATTTAGTTTAAAAATAATTTTCTCAAAAATCTAAATTAATAGGCTAGTAGTCGACAGATGTTTAGTACCGAGAGTCGCCATATTGTGTCCACGGTTCGATATTCCGGACTTACTTGCTCTGCTACACTGCGTCCGGTGCACTTGCCGTTAGTGTCTGGTTCAGCGGGTTTTTCCATTTTTAAAACTTGACCCGAATTTATTTAATACACAATTTCACACACCAATATATAAGATCAAATATTGTAAAAAGAATCATGTGTTTTCTTTTATTAATGATTTCGGTTACAACTATGATTATTAATATAATTAATAAAATTCATTTTAATAAATTTATAATATGCTTTTGCAAATTAATTATCAATTATTATAATTAAATTTGAATTTATTGTATTAAATTAAATAATAAAATGAGAGAATTCATGAGGGAGTGCCATGTGTCCCTCATGTGTTTTCTTTTATTAGATAATGTAGATGTAGAAGTGTAGATGTAGATAGGTTAAACATAACTCAATTATATGCGGATTCAAGTGGTGTTTCGAGTTATGACAGGAATTGACACTTGTGGGTCGAAAGTCAAAACCAAAAATTAAAAAAAAAAAAAAAAACAATATATTATTCACTTTTTACTTGTATAAGGTTGTGCTCTTTTTTTTTATCTCTATTTTATCTTATTAAGGAGGAAGCATGTCCACTAAGGTAGTTTCATCTAACTTTTAAGATGGGAGTCCAAAGACCCCTTCATAAATCTCTATTTTATTTTTTATTTTTTTATCATTTTCTTCCTTTTATGCTCCTCATGTACAACCTTTCATGCCAATTGTCTAAGTGTATAATACATACTACATATATCTCTCAAAATGTAGCCTTCTTTCATCCTGAATGTGTTAAGCTTTTGAAGTTACTAATAATTTTAACTTCCTTCAGGCCATTCGTTGGGGCAATGAATGCTCTATACTTTCAATAAAAGAGATCCTCTATTCAATGAATCCCATTAATTTTCCATTCAATCGTTCGTTCTTCCCTTTACATTTTCTCTTTTGCAATACATTAATACACCCTGCACCCACAAATTGAAAAACCAATCTCACCCAATTATCAGAACCAGAGGCTTCTTTCACATCTATGTGTGTGTCTTTGATCCGATCGTATTGTAATTTTATTTTGGAAAGTTGGATTTTAACACCCTAAACTATTGACAATTGGCCGTTGACGCACTGAACTACAAAATTGACCAACACCGCACTGTACTTTCAACTTATTGGCCTGTATCACCCTCAGACTAACCATGGTTAATTTTTGCTGACGTGGCAGGTGATGTGTTCATGCCACGTCAGCTTATTCCCCATGCCACGTTAGCAAAAATGGACACGTCACCATGCCACGTCAGCAAAAAATTAACCATGGTTAGTCTGAGGGTGATACATGCCAATAAGTTGAAAGTACAGTGTGGTGTTGTTCAATTTTGTAGTTCAGTGCGTCAGCGGCCAATTGTCAATAGTTCAGGGTGTTAAAATCCAATTTCCCTTTTATTTTAAGATTTCATTTTTGTGTTTGAAATTGTAATTGTGAAGTCAAATCTTCACAGTTTATTGAGTTGGTTAGGAACACAAGAAAGGATAATAAGAAAACAATAATTTTCTTCGAAGCATTCCGAGATGAATAAATGTTCCATTATTCGTCGAATAAGGTATGAAATTAACGCTTTTTGGTTTCAATTTATGATTGACAGTTAGTGTATATGTATGTGAGAGTAATGGTATTATTATTTGATGTTAACATCTTTAAATTTATGATCCACATATACAGATTTGAACATTTGGAAACATGTCAATTTGGTAAGACTTTTCAGTAGGGACTCGGTTTTAGTTTTGGGGGGCAGCGAGTAACTTTTTTTATGTCATTTTTAAGACCACACCTTAGAGGTGCTTATCTCACACACATACTAGTTGTGAAAAGTGGGTAGTTTTTTTTTTTTTTTTTTTTTTTTTTTTTTTTTTACTGGTGACATGTTTTAGGGTTTTTGTTTAGAACTAGGGGCTTTGTTAACCATGATTAATACATGCTTGTATTTTACTTTTATGTAAAAGAATTGGGGCTAAGTATGTATGCATGTTGGGGGTGGTTGGGCTAGCCACTGGCTATGAAGATACTGTAACTTTTATTTGGGTGTGAATAAAATGTTTTGGTCTTTAAAGAAAAGTTCTAACTTAATGCCTAAAACATCTTGACATGTTTTTATGATTTAATTACATTGTTGTTGAAACATACCAAAGTTGAGATTAAACTTAATACACTATGATAAGTCAAACCAACAATCCATTTTGACATACAATCAAACCCAAGTTATTATTTGATATGCTAGCATGTGTTTTTTCTTTGAACGGTTTACTAGGTCATATGCGATTGACATTCATTTTAGGAAACTTTAAAATGGAAATTTGCCTTTCGACCTAGGATAGGACCCGTTTTATGTTGGGTTGGATCTTCAAAGGAGACTGGGTGACACCCGCTGTATCACGCGGACCAACCCACTAGTTAATATAACGTAAGAAAACTAACTATTTTAACCAATTCTCCCATCACTAATTAGAATTTTACAACGTAACGTCTCAAATAAACCTTCAAATCGAACAAATACGATCGAACTCAAAATGAAAAACTAAATCATGTTGTTTATTCAAATCCAAATACCTTGGTTAATACTAATTACCTTGTTCGGCCCATCTTTTAGCCCAGGTCCACAAACCATGGCCTATACTACAAGTTATCCACAAAAAGGTTGTATTTTGGTAACCCAAAGTACAAATAAATCATCAGAGCATTTCAGATGTTATATTGTTGTTATATTTTATCATCTTATAATTACTAGTTATTATGATTAGGGGATGGGGCGTCACCCGAATTGATCACGGGTACCCACTATCAGCACGGTAACACCGCCGCCACCCACGCTGGTAGTGGTCCCGTGGACCGTTTTGCTGGTTGTATCTACCGTGCTGGTAACCGTGTTTTAATTTTTTTGAATTAAATTAAATCAGTTTATACTATAACCGTGTGTGTATCTTTTTTTTTGTTATTGTATTTTATAATCGTGTGTGTTAAAAATTAACAAAAATAAACTAAAACATCATTAAATGCCAAAAAAAAAAACATAAACATAATTCATTAAATATTTAAACATTAATCAAAATACATAAAAACATAAAAAAATAACACTTAAAGCTCGCGCATAAGGTGCCACGCCTGAATTTAAAAAAAAAGTTATATTTGTCTTTAAATTAAAAAAAATAAAAAAAGAATCAGCGGAGTGCTGCCTTCAAAAAAATGTTCCAATAAAGAAAATTAGTGAAATGATATGACAGTACATACTTGGTTAAAATAAGTGAAGTGAAAAAATTTAACATTGAGTGCCCCTTTCCCTAGAAAATTTCAGGGTACTATAATTTATTCCTACAATATCGGAATTTGGCCTACTACCAAACTTAAACTTTGTGTTAATTATGAAATTAAGAGTATTTTTTCTTCCCTATTGATATATAATTTATTACTATGAATGTAATTAAGTAAATGTATAATGAACATTATAGAGGTATGAATGAGTTTGATAACGTTTTAAACATTGTCTCCCTTAATTTTGTAGGGGCATGAAGAGGGAAGGACATTTGTATTATAATGCTCAAAGATAAGAAACAATATGAAAACTAATTATTGAAATAACATTAATTAAAGGGTGTTAACCACCACACATTTTTTATAGGGACGTTATGATGCTGATGTGGTGAAAATGCTCCTTAGAGGGCATTAACCATTACAGTCTAATAATTATTTTGGCATCATAACATCCTATTTTAGGGATCCTAGTTTTGATTTCTAACTTTTAACTTATCAACTCGAAATTTCGTGTTTAAATTCAGTTATAGCCTGGTGAGCATTGTCATGAGAATCTGTCTTCCTATTTTTTTTTGGAAAACCATGGTATGCTTAGTACTTCACTTCTTAACTATTGCATAACTATGTTTGATATGGGTTATGCGTTTTTTTACATGTTTGATGTGTATAAAATGTGCCTTCTTTTTATGTGTTCTTGCAACAAGAAGCAATCTCCTATAGCACGCTTTTGTTATAGGCCCATCGAAGGAAATTAGACACGCATACACACACATACGACGCATATACACACTATATAGTGCTTCACGATGCTTTGCTTGTTATATTCTACATCTTATAAATATAAAGCTATTTGTTATTTTTAGTGTCAATATTACAACAAAAAATCCCACAAAAGGACACCTGATGACAATAAAATTTTGCTACCCACCTTGTAATTTATTAATAGCCAAAAATAAAAATAAAAAATGAAACCTATAATACGTTAAACAGATGGAGTGTCTACCAAATTAAAAAGTTCCTGTTGATCGATCACATCATCTTACACGAAAAGTATCGAAAATATCATTTTTCACAAGACATTTCAAAAGAAAACTGTATACAGGTAGGTATATATCTGCAAAGTGGTCCATGATAACAACACATATATATATGTATGTATGTATCATGTATGGTATTAATAGCATGCATGCATATATATATGGTGATATGGTAGATATGATCGGGAGGAAAGGACCGGCAAAGGGTGGCCGTGAGCACGAGGGTAGATGTGGTCCAAAAGGAGAGACACGTTGATCGATAACTGACAGGCTGTGGTGAAGAAGAAAGGGCATGCATGGTTGCTTAATATCATTATTAATATTATTCACTTCATACATACATATTCCAAAAACTTAATTTCTTTGGTTTTTTGTCTTTTCATAAGTTGTATTTCTATGTATACTACTACAGAATAATTATGACATGTGTATTATTACCTGCATATTATGACTTTATGAGATGGGTTCAAGCCTTGTATTTTAACTTGCTAGGTTAATAACACGGTTTTATGTTTTGAAAGAAAAATTATTTTTTTGGTCCGTGTGTCTCTTATTCTAATGTACTAATGTAAAATGAAATGATCTCTTTATCTCTCATAAAAAAAAACCTATTTGTAGTTTTGTATAACCAACGGATTGGAAATTTAACGTAATTTGGTTGTTGGACCTTCGCTAATATAAGTGGGTATTAATAGGGTATAATGCGGTATTTCAAAAGGAAGGTGTCACTATTACTCTTAGGGGTTTGTTTGGTAAACTTCTTAATGAGGTCCTGAACCATTCAGCGCTGAATAATTCAACATTCAGCGCGTTTGTTTCAGCTTTTGAATGGAATGATTAAGGCTGAACCATTAAGATTTGAGATGTTGCTCAACCATTAAGCATTAAACTGGGCTGAACCTTAACGAGGCTCTCCTACCAATGTGGGACAAGAAAAACTAACCATTCAAATGTCCAACTTAATAATTCAGCACTTAACCATTCAGACCTCTTAATAATTCAACACTTAATCAACCAAACAACCCTTTTTAACATACATTTTTCCTTTTAATTTTGGGGAAAAAAATATGTATTATTCGCAAAAATATAAGTTTTAATTGGAAATGCATGCAAGTTTTTAGCTTTAAAGGTTTATTTATTTATTTATTTATTTATTTATTTATTTTTGTACTTGAATGATTTTTTATTCAACAACGTTTATAAGTTAAAGGAAGAATATTCAACAACGTTTATAAGTTAAAGGAAAAATATAGGGAAAATCACGAATTTAATCTTGACTTTTTAGGTTTTAGCAAAATTGACATCTCTCGTCTCTTTGAAGAGATAGTTCACAGGTTCTGAGGCGTCTCCGTGAGGCTTCAATGGTGGACTAATAGCTGAGCGACATGTGTTAAAAATATAATAAAAAAATATTCACATCAACTTCAATAAAAATGTACAACTCACTTCCCAACACCCTCTCTCTATATCTCTCTCTCTCGCTCTGGTCCACTCAATCATGTCCACCCTACCCAAACACCACCACCACCGCACCGTCTCTCTCTCTCCTCCTCCTCTTCCTCACCGTCACACTCTCCACCACCACCCCATCCTCCCAAACGACATTGTTTCCCTCCTCAACTCCAAACAAAAAGCCAACCTCACCAACACCCTCTTCTACCCCTTCACCACCAACCTAACCTGCTGCCACTGATTAAAGGCGTAATCAATAATCCGATTAGTTGTTATAAGTGAGTGTTTATGGATAAGATAATAATAATAATATGAGAAGACACACACAAAAACACACACAAAGGGTTGCAAGCTTGAATAGAAATCGCAAAAGTTATTACAAAGACAAAGGATGGGGTATTTATACTAGTGCCATACGCTTCCTAAATCTTGAACATGTATGGCTCTCATACATGTACACGGTACACATGTATGAGCCCAATATAAGTGTATGATAACTAACAGTTTCCTAAAATACCCCTAATCACTATAATGCAACCCAAACACTGTATAATTAAGCATACAACTAATAACAACCTATCACTAGTTGGGGACATACACGAAGTGCACTAACATGTATACGTCATAACACGTGTTACGTAACCTAGACATGCCATGGGGTTTGTAACATTGTGTATTTTTCACAAATTTTAATATATTTTTTCCTATTCTTGTTTATTTTATCCATTTTATACTTTGTCCCAAATTATTGAACAATAATATTCCCTTGTCAGTCTATTGTGCCCCGAATTCTAGCATTTACCATAATTTCTACATTAATTTTATCATTTTTAGTGAAATATATCTGGAATATAATATCTTAAAAACATTTAAAATAGTTAAAAAAATTTTTTGTCTTGTACAAGGATCAAACCCGGGTCTATACTTGGGTGAATCTTTAACACTTAAACACAAAACACTCGGCCAAAGTGTTTTGTTATTATCTGTTGATACATAACATATATATATATACACACAATCGCATATCATCCCAAGCACACCTAAAAGTCAAACTGATTTAGAAGCTTCAATTACACGCATAAACCTCAATTTTGGAAATCAAGACCAGTATTGATGGACCGACAATCACCCTACGCGTCAAATATGTGCCCTTGATTAACGATTACAACACATAATTGACAATTTGATCGAAAGTTGACCAAGACGGGTCAAACATTCAATACCTTCCAATTCAACTTTTTCCTATAAATTGAACACACCCCATTGAGCTAAAGGAACCGATAAAGCTTTCCCCCACTTAAAAATTCACACAGAAGCAACCAATTGTTCGTATTGAGAATGTTTCAGTCGTGGGACTCGTGGTCGCGTTTCACATAGATCAAGTTTAGAAAATCTTTATTCCTTGTTTCTGTAAGTATATTGGCCCTTTATCATCATTAACCCCATGATTGATTGGTCGTTAGCATCGTGTTTGATCCAATTGTAATTCTAGGGTTCATAGTTTTTTCGATTTAGGGATAATTAATCATGCAGGATATGTTTAATTTGTTTATAATAAAAAACCACTAACACCAACTGATCTAGATCAGATTAGGGGTGAGCAAATGTCGGTTCGGTTCGGTTTTTACATATAACCAAAACCGAAAACCAAAGTTCGGTTTTAAAGAAAAACCATAACCGAAACCGATCGGTTACGTCAATTCGGTTAATATGTCAGTTATCGGTTTGGTTTCGGTTATGTTCGGTTAATATCCAAACATAAAACTTTTGCAAAATTATAAACTTAACATAACTAGTAAAGTGTTTGGATCTTTTTCAACAATACAAATATATATCAAAACGCAAGAAAAATACATGAAATACCGAGGAAACAAATAATAAATTCTTCAAATATATGGATATTACATGAAAGATACATGAGTTATATAAAAGATATATTTCAAATAGATAGATATACATGAAGGATACATGAAATATACCGGAAATACATGAAAATATGTTCCAAATACATGGATATATGTATGAAAAATACTTAAGTATATAACTATCGGTTCGGTTTCGGTTACTTCGGTTACGAAAGAAAGGAAAACCAAAACCGTAACCGAATGGTTCGTTTTGGCCATATGTTAACCGTAACCGATCGATTAAGTCGGTTTTGGTTATTTTCGGTTCGGTTATTGGTTTTCGTATGCTCACCCCTAGATCAGATGGTGTTGCACGCTATTGGGGAAACGCCTGGTCGTCGGTTCGAATCATGGCACCAACGATTTCTTTTCTTTTTATATAAATGGAATCATATCATCACTCTAACACATTATATAAATAAATGTTTCTGTTTAAAACTCGTTCTTAGGGCATGGCCTAGTGGTGGCCACACTTATGATTAAGTCCAACCCGGTCATAGACCCGGGTTCGAACCGCATAACCACCACAATTTTTTTCTACCATTTTCCTTATATATTATTAGTTATTAAACTTTTAAAATATGAAATATAATATATAAACTCTACAAAAAAATTATTTTATGATATATAACTGATAAACTTTATTGTACAATTTTTTTTAGAAAAATTATTTATTTAATATATATAATAAATGTTACAAGTTTATTTATAAATAAAGAAAAAATTCTAGAAATGACACTAAATGGTTTATTAAAATTCCACAAAAACTATTTTAAACTTCTAAACTAATAAACTTTTCAAAACTAAAATTTTATTTTCGGAAAAACATTTATTAAGTATTTTTAATTAATTTATTCTATTTTAATCATAATAAATTCATAATAAATTCATTTTCCATCATTTTTGCACCAAAATTTCACATAAATTATTTTTATTTATTTAGATCAGAAAGATAAATTTATAACCTGAAATTTATGAAATTTTATATTTTTAAATATTTTTAACATGTTTTGATTAATAAGTTGTATATATTATTTACATTTAATTATGAAAATAATTTTATAAAAATTATTTTCACCCTATAATATTTTAGTACAACCACCCTTGAACACGATCTTACAAAAAAAATTCCTTTTTATTTATTTATTTTCTTAATTTATTTATTTATTATTTAACTAATAGTTATTCTAAATCAATTAATAAACGATCGTCAATCCCTAAATTAGGAACCCTAGAATACCTATAGACTAGAAAACTTAGACTTTTATTGTATTAAACATAGGGTGATACTTGGAAACATTTGAGCCACATCTAGACTGTTACGAAGGATTCAATACTATTGTTAAGGGGAGTTTACACAGCCCTACTCTTTTACAGTTTTTCAATGCTTTTTTTGGTGAAACATGTTAAACACTTATACTCAACATATACAATTCTATTACGTGTCTTGTGTGGTTTCTATGTTGCATTATATCTTAAACAATACTTTGGTAAACACAATAAGACTCGCGTAATCATTAACTCCGTACAAGCCGACGATACACAATGATAGATCTATTGGATTGACAACCCCACCCGGATACGTGTGCCCCCGGATATGGGTAGCGTGGGTGATTGTTATCGATCATATAACACAAACGAGTGAACAATATGCGTATGGAATGGACCACAATAAACATGTCACAAGGGTTGATTATGCAAACGCTTTACCTAGTAGTTTGTTTTCACATATGGACTAGATTTGCCATGACACCAGAATTGTACAAATTTTATGCTCATGATATAATTTTCAAACGTATGTAATTCTCACCAACTTTTGTTGACCCAAAATATTTTCAAACTTAACATGTTTTAGGTTATAGCTTTTCTTGAAGATTAGAGTTAATGCTTGAAGTCTTATATTTAGTGTTTCTCATTTGATGTAAAAATTCCTTTTAGAACAATTGTATGAAATTCATTTAATTAATTATTGAAACTTATTGTTTCCGCCATCGGTTGGGGTGTTACAGGGTTTACATTATGTTCCTAGGTGTCCAAACATGTTATGGGGTTCTAAAACGCGTTTTCGGCATCAAAACACATGACTGGCAACTAAAACACACGACTAGCATCAAAACAGGCGACTAGCTAGGCTAGTCGCCCCTGACGGAAACGAGTAGCCTTCATATTGGCGACAAGCTAAGCTAGTCGCCCAAGGGCACACGACTAGCTTAGCTAGTCGCCCTGCAGGCTGTTGCCTATTTTTGCGTGCGAAACCTTCCAAATCAGATCCGAAACATGTTGAAACAACCACAATCAATCCACAATCATCAAACAACCCAACCCTATCAATAATCTCCCATTTTATCACCCGTTTAACCCACAAATTGCAAGTATTTCCCAAAATGGAATAAGATTATGGAAACATCACATCATTGCATGAAAACATTACCCTAAATGGCAAATAATCAGATTTCAAAACACAAATACATTACAATCATCATCAAGTTGTTGTTACATCATTCTAGCATAACCCTAACATGTTTCAATCATCAAATCATCGTATATCATCCAAAATCCTTCTAACACCCTCAAACGGATCAAAACTCATATTATTCATAAAACACATAAAACAATCATCAAAACCTGAGGTAATCATTCTAATAACTATCCTATATCATCAACATAACAATTACACAAGAATCCCTATGTTTTATACCATCAAAAACCATTTCAAGCTTGTATCTTTCATTAAAAACCCATATAGATGTTTAGATCTAGTTTAGAATTGTTTTTCAAAGGTTTTCAAAGATAGAAACATAATAAAATCATGTATGGACCTTAAGGGTTCAAAATAATAACTTAACAAGAGCTTAGGGTGAATAACACACCTTAGATCTTGCTTAGAAATGATGTTTTATACCTGGATATGGTAGATTTAGGGTAAAAACGGGTTTCAGAGGTTAAGGATGGTGTGAGAGCACTTTGGGGCAAGTTAAGGTTGCACAAATGATGTTTAACAAGCCAAGTATTGTACTTATAGGTGTTTCTAGTCATGCCAGGCATTATGGGTGACTATGGTGCTGCAGGAGGCGACTATGGTTCATAGTCGTCCAAATTCCATGCGATTATGACCATACTCGCCCCTCTTTCAGGTGACTATGGCTTCATATTCCCCCCTACTTGGGCTGTTTAGTTTTTCGACTCGTTAATTGCTAATTTAACATATTAATCCACGTATCGATAAGTTATATACTTATTGCAAAACACTTATTACTTGATAACTAACATGTTTACGTTAAATCACCAACTTTCGGGACTCGATACTTGTGTGTGTGCGTTTTACCCGGTGATTATCTTAATCACCAACCATTGGACACATGTGTATAACCGACTCCCGATGATCCCCCAAACCATCGAATTGACTCCCGATGATTCCTTGAATCAACGTAACGACTCCTGATGACTCTCTGAATCATCAATTTGACTCAACTAACCCAGTTAAGTATGTTTTATGAATGTTTTTCTAAGGTAGACTTATGAGTTTGATGAAAGTTATTAACATGAGTTTGCTGGGTGTCACACCGGAGACGTCACCAAGACGATACCCGAGACGTCTCTCCTTCTTTCTCTCTCCTCCTCCGTTGCCGATGACGTCTGTTGAAAATGATCCACCACAGACGGCTTCGACACCACCACCACCACCTATTTCAACAGGAGCTGAGATGTCCCTAGAATATTTGCTAACGGTAACCTTATAGACGTCACCGGAAGTTGTATCGGAGATGGTGGTGGTTGTGAGTGTGCCTCCTGTGCCACCAGATCTGTATCCGGTACTGGATCTTCATGTATCTTCTTTGTTCATGGAGGTATGTTCATGGAGTCTAGAAATATCAGTGTTAGTGGTTTCTAGAACAAAAGGTCTGTTTAGTTTTTGGGAAATTACAGAGAGAGAGAGAGAGAGAGAGAGAGAGAGAGAGAGTTTGTGTTGTATACGTCTTTGTTGTGAAGCTGAGACATTTCCGATTCTTGTTATTACCATTAAATAAATAAAAAACAATAATAATCGACACGTGTCACTCTACGGTTGGTCAATCGCCGAAGCCTCTAAACCTGTGAACCATCTCTCTAAAGAGACAAGAGATGGCTAGTTTGGTAATTCCCTTTAGTCAAAGGCTAGATTGGTGATTTTCCCAAGAATATATACCATAGTCAAAACATTTGATGATTGTTTACTAAAATTGTAATATATCTAATAACAATGCGATTCATTCACAACCTGATTTAGCTTGATTTAGCATGGCAGTATTTTTAATTCGCATATGCAGTATTAGAAGCACTATATATATATATATATATATATATATATATATATGTTGCAAAACTAGTATTGTAATGCCCCAAATTTTTTTATTCTGATAATGTCTGATTAGTGGGATAAAATAATAGTTGTTAACTGGCGACTTAATACAGAAATATCAGTGTTGCTAAGTATGCAGGATTAATCTTGCTAGGACCCATTAGATTAATGGTTTGACTAAACTGCTTTGTGATAACCACGTTAATTAATGATAACAAAATCTGATCAAAAGGCAAGGTATTAATATTATTAGACGATCTTATGATCTTTAAAACTTATTAACCTAGCTAGTTCATGGACATATTAATAGCTTGAATATACTAGAGGGAATAAAACTGTAAAACTGCCAAAATAGAGTGTTTATTTGATCAAACAAAGGATGGAGACTTCCTCCACCTTCTATAAATCGATCAACACACACATACACACACACAAAGGCCTAACCTCCTATTCATGTTCAATTTAAAGCAATTGGAAGGGTAAAGCCACATGGAATAGGTGAAAATCTTCATCTAGAGTCCAACAAGCCCTAAGGTAACCATTGATTTCATTTATATGATGATTTAGATGTTTATGAGAAAGATGAACTTGATGGGTTTTAGTTAATAGTTAAGAAATAGTGAGTCTAGTGGGTTACCTTAGTGTTTGGGGATATCATATTCATGTGTAAACAATTATAAATCTGAATTGGATCATATAGTGATATGACACTGAGGTGAGGTGGTGGGTTCAATGGGGTTTTGATGAAACACATCATCTCAATCAATTGATAAGTGTTGTGTGTGATTCTAAAAAGAAACCTACTGTATGATAGATATCATAGATAGATAAATTGCTGATTTTGATCATAGATGGGGTTCTTGATGCTTATGATTGGGGATGGTCTAATTGTTGAATAAACGCTTACCAGGCTATTCCAAAACGTTTTTATTGTTCGATGTTTAATTCGTTTATATAAAGTCACTCGGATCCTTTATTGGATAATACTTAGTACAGGTGCACATTGAGTGTATGGATGATGATCATGTTCGAAGATTAGGAACTGAACGCTACTCAAGCCATGACGCTTTTGCCTAAGTTTTTGTTAAAATGTTTGATGTAAACCTTGGTACTCTTTTTGAAACAAGTGTGCTAGAAAACAAGATGTGAGCTCCCTAGTTAAGCAAAGTCGTTTTGTTTTAGAATCACGTTGTGGATTCAATCTTGTATAAAAAGAAATGGCTTTTCAGTTTTAATCGTGTAAAAAATTAAATGGTTAGTATACGAGTCTTACAAGTATTATAAGAACTTATAAGAAATATATATGTATACAAGAAGTATAAATTTACTAACACTAAAAACAACAAGAAAAAACATAAAAATGTGCAATATATATATATATATATATATATTCTAGGCAGTGGTGGATCCAAGATTTTTTTCCAGTGGGTTCACCGGTTCTATATACTTTAATTTCGAAGAACCGAATATAAAATTTCTGGGTCAGTTCGATGGTTTGAATCGGATAAGGTTCATCATGTAATAAAGTTACAATGCACATAAATCCTATAAGCAACTAATAATAACTTCCTCCATCTTTAGTATGTTAGCCAAAAAATTTAAACAAATAGTCAACTTGTGAAAACAAATATCATATATGCACATAAAATAAAATTGAATAAGTAGCAAATGCTTGGTCATGAATGTTCGAATGTTACTTGTGGTGAGCAGAGAAAAAAAAAGAGTTGGTTGCTTCATCTAAAGAATTTAGGGCTTCTATGTAGTAATAACAAAATTTAAACTCATAAATAAAACAATATATAGTAAGTGAATAAGAATAACCTATGTGTTTATAATAAAAAGTTTGTAAGTGACATACAATGTTGATAAGAAGTTTCTAAAATATTAATATTAAAGGAACTTGAATAGTTGAATGGATTAAAATGATAAAAGAAAAAGATGAAATAAAACCAAGAAGATGTAATAAAAATAATGGAATTAGTTTAAAAAATGGTAAGAAAAATGATAGTAGGAAAAGTAGAACCTGTGAACTGTTGTTTAAAACAAAGGGACTTAATTTCTGAAACGGTTTGACATTGTTGAGTAGAGAAAAATGATAGTGGGAAGAGTAGAACCTATGACATGTTGTTTTACAATAAAAATAAGAACCCGTCTCGACCGACATAAATCCACCCCTGATTCCAGGCATAACATGGGTTTTTACAAGATCTGATAAACAATAAAAAAAATATACATCAACAAATTTTGTTTATTTATATTTAGAACCAATACTGCAAATCTTGTAAATTATATATCACCCACACATGTATGACTTACTTAGGTGTTGGCAAAAAAAAGTTTTAAAAAATAGATGAAAATTTCAGTCTAATGGTTTTTTTTATGTATATATAACACAAGTCTATATGTAAAAAAGTAAAAAAAATAATATTATTCTATCTATTAATTTGCAACGCGTTGCGCAACAATAATTTTTGTTTTTCTTTTTTATTTTATCTTTACTTTGTCTTGTTTAAGATGAATGATATCATGTGTTTGCGCTTTGCACCACTTATCTTTTCTTTCTACTTTTCACAATACTATCACAAATCTAAATGATTTTACACTTTATCCACAAATCATGTTATATTCTATTACTTTTACACCTGAATTCACCTAATAATGTGAGATAATATCAATAAAAAGAGTGGGACTGGGAGAAGCACGGTGGTCGGCCACCACGTCTAGCGGTGGCGCAAGACGGCGCACATAGCAGGGTAGCCTCCCATCTTGCCCCGTGCTTAGCTTATGCACACTAGACAGAGGATGAGACATCCAACAATATATCTGTATTAAGCAAAAGAATGGTGGTGGTTTGGGTTGAGCAATTCACGGTTCTGCACTGCAAGAACGTAGGAATCGAAACTGAATCTCTAGATCCGAACCATATTTTTGTATTTAGGATTCGGTTCTGGTTCTTAAATATGGGTGAAAACAGATCCAGGTTTGGTTCGATTTGAAACTGGCGGGTCCGTTTAAAGAACCATTGCAACTGAGTTAGGTTTAAACTTTAAATTTTACATATAAAAATGCTATTAATTTATTGGTTTTTTTAAGTAGTGTGTAGACCGTGTAACATCACACAATTCTATATATATATATATATATATATATATATATATATATATATATATATATATATATATATAGTACTCCCTCGTTTATTCATCCGATTCATGTTTACATTATCTTTCCCATCCATTTTATTAATTTTTTTGTTTAAATAATGACTTATAATCAATATTAAATTGGATTTTATTAAAAATTCTGATTTAAAAACGTTAAAAAAAATGTTTGCCTGAGCCAGGATTCGAACCTGAGTCCCTGGCGGGCTAAACCTTAACCACACCACACAAACCACTACACCATTTGGTGTTTTGTGGTGTTAATTAAAACCAATTAAACTTAAACCCTTTCAAGGTCCCTTAGTCAAACCTGAAAAGTCAAACGTAGTCTCTTAGTCAAGTCAAGTCAAAGTGTTAGTAATTATGGTCTCCTAGTCAAGTCAAAGTGTTAGTAAATATGGTCTTCTAGTCAAGTCAAAGTTGTTCCTAAATTCTAGCCTAGTCAAAGTAGTCCCTAATTACAACTACAATTTCTACACTATAAATACAATAGCCTACCATTCAACTCTTTATAACATTCAATAAAAAAAAAACAGTATTATCCCATCTCCCACATACTAAAGTTTTCATCCATCATTATCTCCTCTAGCTAGTTCCGAGTTTTCTAAGGCATTATTACTAAGTGTTTGCACGCTCAAGAAAACTCACGAACTCATTAAGCACCTAAGGTGAGTTTTACATAGCCCCTTTTCCATTTCACTATTTTGGGGTGAAACATGTTACAACATCAATTTACAATTCAACATAAGTGTCTATGTGTTATTCTATGTTGCATTATGTCTTAAACATTACTATGGTAAGCACAATTATTCTAGCATAATCATTAACTCCGTACAAGCCAACGATACACAATAATAGATCTATTGGACTGACAACCCCACCCGGATACGTTACCTCCTACATAGGTAGCGTGGGTGATTGTTATCGCAACAAAAACGTGTGAACCATATGCGTATGGGATGGACCACAATATTCTAGTCACAAGGTTTGATTATGCACACGATTTACTGGGTAGTATTGTTTTCACATATGGACTAGACTTGCCATGACACTCGAATTGTACAAATTTTATTCAACATTCAAACCTATGTAATTCTCACCAACTTTTGTTGACCCAAAATATTTTCAAACTTAACATGTTTCAGGATATAGCTTGTTTGAAGATTAGAGTTAATGCTTGAAGATGTGTATCTAGTATTTTTTCATTTTGATGTACAAATTCTTTTAGAACAATTGTATGTAATTTATGTAATCAATTAATGAAATTTATTATTTACCATGAGCTACTGAACAATCGTCAATACGTGACATCCCGATATTTCCGCCATCGGTTGGGGTGTTACAGATTGGTATCAGAGCCATGGTTATAGGGAATTAGGTTATTAGAAAAATAATCTAGTCTATAACCATAGGATTATAACCAGTACTTGCTCCTTTTATTTGCAACTCTACTTGTTTCTATTCTCTACCTCTATCCTACTTCTTATCCCTACTTTAGTCCCTACAAGATGTTTGCTCTCCATAACTGGAAAAAAAATTCTTAGATCCTAACCTGAAATACCTTATAAATCTCGTCGAAGCTCTATATTCTAATAACGAACACGTGCAATCTGGAAGGGTGAACGCCTGTATTCTGAGTTTTCTGTCTAGGACTGGCATTGCGCATGAATCCCAATCAGACGAGGGACTCGGATGCCTACCTGGGAATTCTCGGGATGAGTGTTCACTTATAGGCTAAAGCATGTCTTCACTATGTTATTAGAGTCTAGGAGCTTTGATAAGTCAACGTTTTCGTTTATTCGTTTTAATTAATGAATAAATGATTACACTCACTTTCCTTAAAACTAAGCTCTAAAATCTCAAAATTTTACAGCTTAAATCAATCCCATTTCCTAATCATATATGGATTTCACAATCACATTTCATCTTACCATCTTAGCCACATGTTTGATTATTTTCAACACCCTCCCTAAATCATATTATTTCATTTTTCAACATGTTACATATTTCTAAACTGTATTCTCATAACCTGGGTAGACCCTAGCCCAATACTAAAGATTTCTTAATATTGTCAAAATTTTCATCACCTATAAACCATGGAAAATACATATTTTTGTTATAAGATATCCTCAAACTTAATTTCTAAATCCAAATGTTTATTCATTAGCATAACAAAGGATTTTTGATATAATGTCACCTTGATCTATAAAACCTAACGTCGTGTTTAAAATCTTCGACTAAACTAAAATATTCTGATCTAAAGCCACTTAGTTTGTACTATTTAGCAACTTTTGTTTTATATAAGAAACCAGTTTTAAAAAGAAAAATGATAAGATCTTTCCATCCTCATGAACAAAATTTAATCTCCATTTCCACCTAATTATTTTCAACTTGTTCGAACTTTTACAATTTTTGGTATTTATCACAATCATGTTTTCTCATACGCTAGATTCTAACCTTTGATCCAAACCCCACGATTTACACTGCTACATAATCTCCTTACTATAAAATAAACCCTTTATTAACTATTTTCACGCTCACTTCTTTCATAACCTTGATGATGCTTTGAGTTCTTCATCATCCTCTCAAGAACTAAATTCATATTCTTCACCTTCTGGAACATGAACTTGATCCCTATGATAATCAGACTATTGAAAACTTGATTGTTCGTTGCATCAAACTTGATTCTTAGTTATACATGAGGATTTGATTATCTACTTGAACATTTGATTATTCATGATACTTGAAAGTATGGAATATAAACTATTTGCTATAAACACACCTAGAGTCATTAATCTTGTCTAGGACAACTCTATTACAACTCGCATGCTATACTTGATGCATTTACAAACTTACTTACATGTATATTTTACGAACTTGCAACTTATGTGTTAAATAAAAAATAATTGTTACACTTAATCAAACAACTGGTAGAGGATGAAGTACTTGCTCAACAGTTAGTAGAGTACATAACAACCTGCTCAACGATTGGTAGAGGTCATCATGCCTGCTCAACAGTCGGTAGAGGTTCTAATAACCTGCTCAACGACTGGTAGAGGCTATCGCACTTGCTCAACAATCGGTAGAGGTTCCTACTCACTGACTGGTAGAGGTCTTTTCCTGCTCAACAGTTGGACTCATTTTTGGATACATCATACATGTAATTTGATACAAAGATTTATTAGACTCATTGATACAAAGATTCAATCACAAGGTTATTTTGCATTACTTACATATGTGTTTAGAGTCATAGAAGGACACAAAACCCTAATGTAAGGTAAATTGGTGATTGCAGTCCGGAACGTAATCATGAATTTACAGGTACGTTAAGGTAGTGTGGAATTCTATCAAGGTTTTCGGTAGATAATCAATTATAAACTCTAGTTACTTGGTAGTTCATTTAGTCTTTCTATAGTCAATCAACGCATGCATTTCTTTCCTAACACTTAAGGTTAGTGTTTTGCTAGATTCTTATTCTCCTTGCTATTTCAGACGAACCTAATCCAACCCTTAAAACTCACACATATCAAACCTTTTATCCAAATTATTCGAAACAGATTATTCTATTACCTATAAATTCATGTCGTGCCTTAACCCAAATTTTCCGAACCCCGTTGATTTAATTTCTACCTAATCATCCTCAACCCTGTGTTTTTAATAAACTTCGAGACGAAGTTCCTAAAAGTAGGGGAGACTGTAACATCACACAATTATATATATATATATATATATATATATATATATATATAGAACTCCCTCGTTTATTCATCCGATTCATGTTTACATTATCTTTCCCATCCATTTTATTATTTTTTTTGTTTAAATAATGACTTATAATCAATATTAAATTGGATTTTATTAAAAATTCTGATTTAAAAACGTTTAAAAAATGTTTGCCTGAGCCAGGATTCGAACTCGAGTCCCTGGCGGGCTAAACCTTAACCACACCACACAAACCACTACACCATTTGGTGTTTTGTGGTGTTAATTAAAACCAATTAAACTTAAACCCTTTCAAGGCCCCTTAGTCAAACCTGAAAAGTCAAACGTAGTCTCTTAGTCAAGTCAAGTCAAAGTGTTAGTAAATATGGTCTCCTAGTCAAGTCAAAGTGTTAGTAAATATGGTCTTCTAGTCAAGTCAAAGTTGTTCCTAAATTCTAGCCTAGTCAAAGTAGTCCCTAATTACAACTACAATTTCTACACTATAAATACAATAGCCTACCATTCAATTCTTTATAACATTCAATAAAAAAAAAACATTATTATCCCATCTCCCACATACTAAAGTTTTCATCCATCATTATCTCCTCTAGCTAGTTCCGAGTTTTCCAAGGCATTATTACTAAGTGTTTGCACGCTCAAGAAAACTCACGAACTCATTAAGCACCTAAGGTGAGTTTTACATAGCCCCTTTTCCATTTCACTATTTTGGGGTGAAACATGTTACAACATCAATTTACAATTCAACATAAGTGTCTATGTGTTATTCTATGTTGCATTATGTCTTAGACATTACTATGGTAAGCACAATTATTCTAGCATTATCATTAACTCCGTACAAGCCAACGATACACAATAATAGATCTATTGGACTGACAACCCCACCCGGATACGTTACCTCCTACATAGGTAGCGTGGGTGATTGTTATCGCAACAAAAACGTGTGAACCATATGCGTATGGGATGGACCACAATATTCTAGTCACAAGGTTTGATTATGCACACGATTTACTGGGTAGTATTGTTTTCACATATGGACTAGACTTGCCATGACATTTGAATTGTACAAATTTTATTCAACATTCAAACCTATGTAATTCTCACCAACTTTTGTTGACGCAAAATATTTTCAAACTTAACATGTTTAAGGATATAGCTTGCTTGAAGATTAGAGTTAATGCTTGAAGATGTGTATCTAGTATTTTTTTCATTTTGATGTACAAATTCTTTTAGAACAATTGTATGTAATTTATGTAATCAATTAATGAAATTTATTATTTACCATGAGCTACTGAACAATCGTCAATACGTGACATCTCGATGTTTCCGCCATCGGTTGGGGTGTTACAGACCGACCATCTACATTCTCAATATCCCGGTTTAATCTTTATTAAGAATGTTATTCAAGTCATGTTAATGTATAACATATGTTTTTTTTTTCTTTTTTTTTGTGACTTTGTGTTTTTTGAGATGAATGCTATCAAGTGTTTGCGGCTTTGCACCAGCTCTTTTATCTTTCTACTTTTCACAATAACATCACAAAACTAAATGGTTTTACACTTTATCCACAAAAACATCTCATATTCTCTTACTTTTACACCTAAATTCACCTAATAACGAGAGAAAATAACATTTTTAATTGAAATTCTCAATCAGGATATAGTTTTACAGACCTGACCATCATTTACAAAACATTCAGACCTTTGGGAATCTTAAAAGTCTTCTTTTCAGGTTAAGGTTACACAAAATGTGGTTTTCAATTGGTATTTGTGAACATGACTAAGCCTTTTGCGATTTCACATATTCATCATCTTAATTATCATTCACACTCCATCATAATCATTCTCACACATAGGCTTAATCTTTAGTTTGCAAGGTGGTTTTGCCTTCTCTATTTGGTTGAGGCCCTCCGTTGGTATTATCGGACTTTGGATTTAGGGAAATGCCTCATCCTATTGTCATCACAGGGGCTATTGGCATATTCATCCTGGAGTGAAATGGAGGGTACAATTTGTATGGAAACGTTTGAACTGCTAAGAGTTGAGTCATCGAGATTTGTGCTCCAAATAGGGTCTGTGCAGGTTGGACAGACAGATGAACACCTCCTTTGGTTGCAAGGGCTTGCCCTTGTGAAATTACTGCCATTATTGGGGTGGACATAAGTTTAGGAGATGTCATCACCAACCCTAAGGCTCTTGTAGTGGCGTGGAGATGGCTAACTGCTGGTTCATTTGGCCGAAGGACTGTTATCAAGGCTCCTGGGGGTTTATTCCTCATATGATAATCTTACAGCCACCCCCTTCATTCTTTGCTCTCGAATGTGGTCGCTTAGTAACTGTTGGAGTTTGGGAAAGTTTTCCCTTCTTTAGGAGTGGGCTTCATAATGTGAAAAACTTCTACATGGTTTTCCTAATACTGAGGAGGTAATCCCTCCTCCAGATTTTGTTGATTTTCTTTAGAAATTCCCTTTCGGTTTATGAAACGACAAAGACAATGAATGAACAAGACACCCTTCAAGTTACTAGTTTGAAACATGCCCTGCAGTGGGTGCCACTTGTTGATACAACGATATTAGGACAAGGAATAACTATGCTTACATTGATATAATGATGTACTTAACCTTGAAAGGTCCAAGGTTAAGTTATTACAAATGGGAAGTATATTGATTACAACTAAAGAAGTAGACATGTTACAACTGGGGAAGTAAAAAACTAGTACAAGAGAAGTAAAAGGGAGAGTGTAGGTTACAAGTTCTAGGGTCGAAGCTTGTATCTGGGGTGTCGAGTGATGCAACCTAAGGTTTCTATCTATAACTAGCCAAAGGAGGCTCCTTCTCCAATGTTAACCCGTTGTTGTTTCTCCAGGAGGGGAAAGTCAACAAACCCATTTTGTTCCCTCAACGCCTCCTTTCTTTATCTCATTCTCTTTTAGGAATTTTCCTTGACCGTTGTGCCTTTGACAACGACCTTTCATGCTTTATTTTATTGCTGTATATGACATCCACCCGTCGCTTTTTACATGTTTTAACTTGTGAGCATATCTCTTGGCACTCTTGCATCTGATCTACTCGGCAGAAGGAGGTGTCGCTGCCTTTATTGCTTGCCTGCTGCTGCTTATTATACTACTCTTGAATTAATTCAGGAGGAATGGATTTGACACTACCTATGTCATCATCTAGACAAAAAAACTATCACCCCCTACACCGCGGTTTTGTACGTATTGAGTTATACATGCAAGATTTCTTAGATAGGTTAAATCTATAGGAACCGTTTGCGTATAAAATTAAAGAAAATAATTTTATTAAGATTACAATAGAAGAAATGAAAGAAAACAACAAATTACGATAAAAAAGTACATAACTGAGTAGAAGTAGAAATGTAATTGTAGTTGATGATCGTGTTTGACACGTGACCCTTAAAACAAATTCGGAGTCTCCCAAAAGAACTTGTTTTGTCTCCGAGGGTACAACAGTCATAGTAGTTAAACTGTCGAGATTGGCAGAAGCACCCGAAAAGTACCTCAAGCGTGCGAATTAAGTGCGCTATCAAAGCATCACATTGTGTCCATCGCCACGCACACGTGTGTGTGCGAGTACGAGTGCAAGTTAGGGTGCGTACTTCATGAATTCACTAGTGTGTGCTTACATGGACATACAAGGAAAGGGAGTTCACAGTTACCATCTCTAGTTTTGGTTCTCCTTCAATGTGAGACAAGTTGCCATTTTCCCATTCCATTCCTATTTTTTAGCTTTGTAAGTTTCAAAATACCAATTTTGAGTATCGATATCTTATTCATTTTAGTTCCGTTTTGGACATAGTTTGGTTCATTGCAAAGTTCTCACAACATAGAATACAAAGTCACACATAAATATAGAAAATAATCTTAGTTTCAATTATATATTTTTATTCAAAATTAAAAAAAAAACTCATTTTCTTATATTTGTGAATATTTAATTTTGACCAAATTTCCAACAAAATCTAACTACATCTTTCAAGTGTTTGTAAGTTATATGGATATAGTTATGATATATCTCTACATGTATGTATGTAAGTATGCATATATATGAGGAATGGTCCAGCCTTTGATGATGAAGTGCTTTTGCTTTAAATTATTTAAAGTCATTTTCCATGGAGAGTGAGGGGGCCATGCATCCCATAAAGTTGTCCAAGCTTCTCTCTATAAATAAATAAAGTTTGTACCAAGCAACATATACCCACCAATTTTTTTTTTTTCTTTTAATGCTATTCCACCCTTTTCATTTGCATGTTCTTTTCGTACATTGGTATAATAGTATCCATCTATCTACCCTAATAAAGGGATAAAAAAATTAAAGAAGTCAAAAAGTAAAAAAAGGTTAAAATTAAAATATTTACACATTGCTAGTCAACAGTGATGAGTGTAAATATCGAACTTTTTTTTTTTTTGTTTTTAAAAATAAGGCCATGATAAGTGGAGCCATACCATGAGAATGTTGGTTCTTTACTTAATGAAGGGAAAGTGACCCTAATGAGAAAGACATGGCCTATTTTTAGTCCTCAATCCCTATGTAATACATGACCGTAACCATGCAACACCAAACCCCCTGGAAGCTGTAACTTTTTTTCTTCTTTGTAATAAGTCTTCTTTTATTATTTGTTAGCACATATAATTATTGAATATTTAATTATTTGCATTATTAGTTTGACTAACATTTTCCATTTTCTGGTCCCCATCATACTCAACTCCATAATTCAATTTTTATCTTAAAAGGAAAAGGTATTTGAGATGTTAAGAAGGAACTAGGGGTATATATCGACGCGCGTTGCGCGTTTTACAATTGAGATTTAGATGAGGTGTTAATCAATCAATGAATTATACAATCGAGATTCCATTTTGGTTGTAAACGTTAAAAAAATAAAGAAATCTACACATAAGGTAACACATGAAATTTGTAACGAAATGACATAATATTATGTTATTTATATTAATAGTATATAATATAATATAAGCCAATGATCTCCAGCCCAGTTGGTTTGAGGTGGGAAGATTTACCTCCTTGGAGGGTTCATGCCCGGGTTTGGTCTCAGATTCGATTCCCACGCATCAGCGAAAAAATAACCGCTTGGGTTTGAAAGGAGAAACCCGTGTGTTGCTATGGGATTCGAACATGGGCAGTGGTCGCTTTGCAACACAAGATTTACCGCTGAAACACTACTTTTCAAAATAATATAATATAAGGTAACACAAGAAATTTGTAACGAAATTACTTAATATTATGTTATTTATATTAATAGTATATAATAAAATTTTTGAATAAAATAATATATATGAATATAATAATATATATAAATATAATAATATATATGAATATTAAATAAAATAATATATATGAATTTAATAATATATATAAATATAATAATATTAAAGTTACTATTCAATTACTAAGGTATGTTATTATATTTATAATTAACGTATATCGCATAATGTGAATTAACGTACATGGGTAAATCCCAACACGAGCATAAGAAGGAATTAGTTTAACTGAGATAATTCTATACTAATTATTTGTTGGAAAAATATGTGAAAATGCTATTTTCATAATTTTAGGAAAATGATTTTTCCTAAGTTTTGGACAAAAAATATATATTTGAAACTGAGGTTTATTTATATATTTTTTTGTAGTTTGTGGGTTTATGTTCTATATTGTGAGAGCTCTGCAACGAACCAAACCGTGTCCAAAACAGAGCTAAGATGAATGAGATATCGATACTCAAAATAGAGGAGTGAAACAACTAAAGTTGGGAATGTGAAATGGAAAGTGGCAAGGAGAACTTGTCCCACATTGGAAGGGAGATGAATCTTGAACTTGTTTATAAGGAGAAACTCCCCATCCTAAGTGTTCCATGAAATCACACACTATGGAAGTCGCGAAGGGTGCGCACCCTTAACTCACCCTCGCACACGCGTGGCGTGGGCGTTGAGTCGCATTGTGACGCTATGATGGCGTACTTTGCACACTCGCATCGCTTGAGAGCCGCCTTAGTATTTTGCGTAACGAAGAAATTCGCTTTAGCCCATTTCTTGGACTTCAAAATGGTAGATTCCAAAAGTATGATGAACCAAGTCCAAGAGTTGCAACAACTTATACTACACGAAGTCCATTCCGAGGGTGTGGAACTTGGTGAGACATTTCAAGTGACAGCCATGATTGACAAGTTACCTCCTAGTTGGCTTGACTATAAGATTTATCTTAAGCACAAACGAAAGGAGATAACTCTTGAGGAGCTTATTGTTCGTCTTCGAATTGAGGAGGATAATAAGAATGCTAAAAAATCCACCATGGTGCGTGCCGAGGCTAAGGCAAATATGATGGAACATGGGCAATCCTCAAAGACTAAAAAGGCTAAAGGTGGGAAGAAGAATAAGAGAAAAGCAAAGGTTAACCTTGGACCAAAGAAAGAGATTATGAAAAAAAAACCTCAACCTTTCTAGGGGATATGTTACTGTAACGAGACCGGGCACCGGTCTAACCAATGCAAGAATCCAAAGCGCGAGCATGCACATATGGTGGATGATGATGGAATGCCTCTAGTGGCGATGATAACCGAGCAAGGAGCTATGGTTGAAGAGGTCAACATGGTGGGTGATGACAACCCATTAGGATGGTTCGTTGACACGGGTGCAGCCCGCCATGTTTGTGGAGATAATGCTCTTTTCTCTACATTCAAGGAACTGACAGGTGAAGATAATCTTTATATGAGAAATAAGGCTACCACCGATATCAAGGGTGAAGGCGATGTGATCTTGAAGATAAATTCCAGCAAGGAACTCACATTGAGCAATGTTCTCTATGTACCAGAGATACGCAAGAACCTCGTGTCAGGTTGGATGCTCAACAAGTTTGAATTTCGTCTAGTGTTTGAATCAGATAAGTTTGTCCTTTCTAAGTGTGGGATGTTTGTAGGCAAGGGCAACGCCCTTAATGACATGTTCAAAATAAATGTAATGGTCGTTAAGAATGAAATGAATGAAAACGCGACTACTTCTATTTATATGCTTGAGTCTTCAAATTTTTGGCATGGTAGACTAGGACATACAAGTTTTAATTCAATACGACGTTTGATGAAATTACAAAGCATACCTACATTCCATATTGAGTCCGATTCTAAATGCGAACCGTGTGTTGAATCCAAACTTACAAGATCATCATTTAAATCGGTTGAACGAATAAACCAACCACTTGATTTAATTCACACCGATGTATGTGATTTAAAGGCGGTTCCCATAATGGGTGGAAACAAATACTTTATCACGTTTATTGATGATTGTACTAAATATTGCTATGTATATTTACTTAAAAGTAAAAATGAAGCAATAAACAAGTTTATCTTGTACAAGCATAAAGTTGAGAATCAACTTAAAAGGAAAATTAAAACTGTAAGAAGCGACCGCGGAGGCGAATATGTTGCACCTTTTGCGGATTTATGCACAAAAAGTGGAATTGTACACGAGTGTACCGCTCCTTACTCTCCACAATCAAATGGCACCACGGAACGTAAAAACCGCACATTAAAATAAATGATGAATGCCATGTTGATTGGTTCGGGCGTGAACCACGAAATGTGGGGGGACGCCGTTCTTTCAGCAAATTATATTTTGAACAAGATACCACTCAAAAATAGGGACAAGACTCCTTATGAATTATGGTTGAAAAGAAAACCATCGTACAAATACCTCAAAGTGTGGAGGTGCCTAGCAAAGGACCCAAAACCATTGATTGTATTTTCATCGGTTATGCACACGAAAGTAGTGCGCATCGGTTTTTAGCGTATAAGTCCAAAAATCCTGATGTCCACAAAAACACATTCATAGAGGCAAGTCCTAATGTTGTTTCATACTTTGAAAATGTGTTTCCTATGTTAGGACAAATACATGGAACGTCATCTATATCGTTTGAAGATGTACCTTCGAGTTCATCAACACCAGTTGACAATGACATTGATGATCAAAGTCATGAACGACCTGAGATAGAATAAGGTGAGCTTAGACGAAGCAAATGAGCAAGGATTGAAAAATCCCTTGGTCCAGACTTCTTGAGCTACATGGTTGAGGGTGAGCCCAATACCTACAACGAAGTGGTCACCTCTTCGGATGGGCCTCAATGGAAAGAAGCAATTAAGAATGAAATAGATTCTATATTGTAAAATCATACTTGGGAGCTAGTAGATCTTCTGCCTGGTTGTAAACCACTTGGATTTCGTTGTATATTCAAGAGGAAGATGAAAACGTATGGAAGCATTGATAAATACAAGGCTAGGTTGGTAATCAAAGGATTTAGACAAAAGGAAGGTCTAGATTATTTTGATACTTACTCGTCTGTCACACGAATAACCTCCAGTCGATTGGTTCTTGCTATAGCGGCTTTACGAAATTTGGAAGTACACCAAATGGATGTAAAAACCGCATTTCTAAATGGCGATTTAGATGAAGAGATTTACATGGAGAAACCTGAAGGTTTCTCTGCCCCAGGACAAGAGGGAAAATTATGTAAACTCGTCAAGTCTTTGTATGGCTCGAAGCAAGATCCAAAACAATGGCACCAAAAGTTTGATCATGTCATGCTTGACAATGGTTTCAAAATAAACGAGTGCGACAAATGTGTATATTCAAAAGACATGCCAGGAGGTTATGTTATTCCATGTCTTTATATAGACGATATCCTTATCATTGGGAGTAATGACAAAATGATAAAATCTACTAAAGACATGTTAAAAGTGAGATTTGATATGAAAGACATGAGTCTAGCGGTTGTGATTCTTGGAGTCAAAATCGTTAGAACCCAAAATGGTCTTGTGTTAAATCAATCTCATTATGTGGATAAGATTCTTGACAAATTCGGTTCGGGAGACACGAGTATAGCTCGAGGTCCGATTGATACAACCCATCATCTAAGTAAAAATAGAGGCAGGGGTGTTGCTCAATTAGAGTACTCAAGATTCATTGGCAGTCTAATGTATCTAATGACATGTACCAGACCCGACTTAGCTTACGCGGTAAGTAGGCTAAGTAGATATACTAGTAATCTAAGTTAAGAACATTGGAAAAGTACAAAGAGGGTGCTAAAATATATTAGATACGAGATTATGGACTGCATTATACCCGTCATCTAGCAATGATCAAAGGATACACTGATGCAAACTCGATATCGGATATAAAAGATTCCAAATCTACAAGTGGTTACGTATTTACACTTGGTGGTGCGGCTATTTTCGGTGGTTAAACATCAAGTTTTTGGCATAATGAAAAGATGTATTTTTATTAATTAACACAAGCACATCACAAGCCCATGTAACAAATTTTGGGTTTAGGTTTGGTTTATTTTTATGGCATCTTAGTTAGGCCATCCTTTTTAACTCAAACCCAATAAACGAACCCGGCCCAAAGAGAACCGACCCGAGAACTAACAGGATCGAATTATCAATACCTGACATATAATTTTCCCATATCTGAGTGACCTTATTTGGATATTTAGGCGATTCAGATTCACCTAAAAAACCCGAATAAGTTTACAATATAATATAACACATCATAATTCCTAAATGGTCTATTTTGTTGTTATAACACTACTAGAAAAGTGACCATTTTGCTACAATGTTTTTATACGGGAAAAAAAGGTGTCACAAATTTTGACAAAATTGCTACTCATTTCTGACGACAATAAAAACTCTACTTTTTAAACAAATTTGCTACACAATGGCGATAAATACTTAGTAAATTGTGTAGGAAATGTATCACAGATTTCCCACACCATATTTTCATAGGAAATACATTGAAAATTGTTGTTGGTGCACTTCGTGTATGTCCACTGCTAATGATTTGTCTATATTATTCATAGGCATGTTTATATATGTTTAGGGTGTAAACGGGTGGCATTTCGGGGTTATATGTTAATTTTGTCATGTTTGTAAATTATCAGGCGTAGGAGGTCCTACGCCTGGACTTAGAGGCGTATGAAGGGTCCTACGCCTGGAAGCCCCCAGGTGTAGGAGCCCTACCCTATAAAGAGGCCCGTTAGTCTCATCATTTGTAACTTTTGCTTTCAACCTTAATGAGTTGCTGCCTATTTTGTGTGTGATATGTGTGTGTGGTTTTATCATTTCCATATCTCTCTAACACTATCCTACACCTTTAATAACTAACCGATCCGTTGATTCCGCCTTCAGATCGGCTACACGCATGATATATCAAATCTTGTCCAAATCACGATCCTACAAGTGGTATCAGAGCTATGGCTCAATATCACACGTGTTGTTAGTGTTGTGTAGCATCAGATCTAAGTTTTTGAAGCAAATGTTCAAGTTTTTGATAATATTGGGTTTTATGAAAAAATTGAGTTTTTTTACTTGAATTTCTTCTTATGGATTGAATTTTGAAATCTGATCGTTGTTTTAGCTTCTAAATCAGCTTTAGAAATTATGTTAATATAATTTTTATGAAAAACAGCATTAGATTAATCCAGATCTGAGTTTTTGATAGAAACCCATAAGTTTGTGTTCTTGGTGATTTTTGATAATTTTAAATTAAAATTCATGTTTTTGGAGTGTTTTGGGCATTAGAATCATGTTCTAGATCAAGTCTCACACATAATCTGATAGTCAGATCATCCAAACTAGGGGTGTGCATGGGTCGGTTTGGTTCGTGTTAGTCCAAGATCTTCTCTACCGGGTATCAAACAACACACAATTAAAAGCGGAAACAATGATTGTATGGAAAGAACAAAGAAGAAACTTGAAAGAGAATGATTGTATTAATTAAGCGCACACGGTTTCTAGAGAACCGTCTGGTACACGAATGAAAAACAAGACAAAACACTAGCAACCCCAAAACAGATTAAGGAACCCCCTATTTATAGTTACATAGGGCGGCCATCATACATGGGCCAATAAGGCTGAACCCAAAACCATGTCAACTAATAACAAAGTGCCCCAAGACAACGCAAACCTCTAAAATCTAGCCCAACAATATCCCCCTAGGTTTGTGTTGACTTGGAGTGTCTATACTGCTTCTTGCTGCGCTTCTTAAAAGTCTTCTTCTTTTTCTTCAATGCCCTCTTCCACTCTTCAGACGACTTGCCAACATATGGACCAAACAGTTCAGTTTCCACTCTTCCTCTTCTATCAGATGCTAATCCCAGTCTATCTATATGAGCTACAACACTAGTGAATGATTTCGCACATACTTCATACGTGGGATCACACTGAATCTGATGTCTAGCCAGAACTTGAATATCTTCAGAATGCAAACTCATCAGATCTTTGACTTCAAATACTCTAAACTCATCGCTATCACAGACAATCACTGCAGATCCAGAAGTAGGATCATAGACCCAGAACTTCTTATCCTTCAAGCATCCCCTGTCCATTGGTTTGGTCAAAGGAATGGTCTTCATCTTTTTAGTAGGTGGCCACTGAACTGTCTTGAATAGCCTTCCATCAGCACCTAACACACCCTTATACTTCACCAACAATGAGCTTGCAGTCTTCATATCCATGAAATTCACCTTTCCTTGCTCCTAAATCTTCTTATGAAATGTGACTCCAATCTTATTTCTTGGATTTCTCGTCTGATTTATGAAAGGAGCTCTTGCAAGTTCTGTCAAATCGATCTTGGTCCAGGAGTTGAAGGCAGAAGTAGAAGCATAGTACTCAACCGCTCCATTTCCTCTATGAACAACAAACACTCCCTTGTCATCATTATATCTCCAACACTCTATTCCTGTTCGATTGCCATAAGTATCATACCGATCACTGGTAATTGTCACGTATCTTTCAGGATGCTCCTCCATGGGATCAATAGATGGCTCAGCTGAATTCTTGAGAACATAAGTGCTTCCAGGACGACGATCTCTCACTCTAGGAACCTGATCTTCAAAATATTTCTTCATGTGTTCTTCATGTTCCTTTTCTGATCTTTCACGCTCAGCAGGAGTCATTACTTTATCAACAAAAGATGATGTCTCTGAAAATTCCTTTCCAAACTTGTTCTCTAGTTTCTGAGTCAAGTTGAGTAGTCTAGCTGAAACATCGCCCAATCCAGTTTCCAACTCAGTAATCTTTTGATCCTTTTCAGTGACCATCTCCATCAAACTTTGTACCTGAGCAGTTAGTCATACATTCTCAGTCTCCAGCTTCAGCACTTTAGTTTGCAATCTGTGAACATCCACTTCAGCAAAAACATCTTCATCACTATCAATTTCTTCTTGATTTGCCTCTCTCTCTTCCGTCGTCAGAAATTCAACATCCACACGTTTTCCCTGTTCTTTATCAGCTAGAAAGGCCATCTGAGCTCTTTGAAAAGCTTCCTCATCAAATAAAACCTTACTCGAACCAGAAGCACCAGAAGATCCAACTTCTTCATTTACTCTCCCTGTAATTGGTGCCTTACTCATGAATTGAGAAAATGATTCGGTTGCAGTTGCAGGCAAAGTAGTGGATCTAATAACACCAACGGGAATATCAGTTGAAGCACCAGCATCAGCAGCAGCAGAAACAGTTTTAGCAACAGGAACAGAAACATCAGCAGTAGCAGTCAACCTTGGATCTCTTCTGCTTCTCTTCCTCGGCCTCAAATCAGAATTGGGGTCTTCATAAACTTCAATATCAATAAATGTCTCAACTGCAACATCGGATAGAGGAATCCTTTGTTCAGCTTCTCGAACGGTATTCAATATGTTTGAAAGCACTTCTGCTTGAGGAATAACAGTCTCAGAAGCAGCAGTGTTGGGAGCTTCAGTCACAATCTCCTCTCTAATCAATCCTTTCTCAGCTTCAGTCACTGACTTTATTTCAGCATTTTCAATAATAAAGTCATCTATCTCCTCGTCATTCAGATCATCAAAATCAAAGTTCTCAAATTGTTCTTCCTCATTTCCTGCAGTCTTCTCATCATCTTTCACTTCTTCCTCATCTTCACTTTCCACCTCAGTCAAATCAATGTTTTCAGGAGGAGAACGCTGTTCAGTAGGTGGTGGTTCGACAATCTGAACATCATGTTCTTCAGCAACAAGTGCAGATGGCAAGTCTGAGGGTTCTTCAACAATCTCACTGAACTTTCCAAACTTAATCAGTGGAAATTTTCCGGTAAAAACCTGCCTTGAGTCTTTACGAACCTGCCTAATTAATCAAAAGATTTGAGAAGCCATGCATTTCTTATCATATGTTTCAACTGTCCTTTCAAGCTTTGGATACTTGGATTCTAGAATCAGCTGCACAAATCTTGGAAACTTGTAAAAATACTTCTTGTTGAGGGTCTTCACATTTGTCAACATATCCTCAAAGATGCACTTTGAGTAATTGTAATCCCATCCCTCAATCAATGCCGCTATCCCAGAAGCGTATTTCACTCCCATCTGATCTTGTCCACTCTTGTTACCACCCAAGCTAGCCAAAAACATATGTACTAATAGCCTCCAATAGCTTGGAAATAATTTCTTCAAGTATGGTGGTGTTGACAGTTCACCTTCATACCCCATCCTTTGCAGCACAGGAACAAGCTTATCTTTTAAAAAAACTAATAGGATCATCTGGAGAATCACCAAAAAAGTAGGACGTCTCGAACATCTTGCTCAGAAATGGTCACCTCAGTTCCCCGAACCCTTGAACGAATCAAAGTATCTCCCTTGTTAGCCGCTGAGTTGTCCCAAAATTCAGTGATCCAGTCAGTGAGAACAACTGGATTTTCTCTCATAGCGTGTGAAACTCTACACGTGTTGAGCCCCACAATCAACGACTTGAATTCCTGCATATGCTCTTCAGGAGGATCAGATAGATAAAACACCACATTATGACTGTTCTCGAACGTGGGCACATGAGAAGTTGTCATTTCTGCACAAACCAAATTGGATTAAAAATCAAGATTTAAACATCAAGATTTTAAGAGATTAAAACATGGTTTTATGAGCCCCCCTTCTTTCAGATGTTAACAAATCAGGCCCATATTTGTTGTGGATTTAAACCCATGTGGGCTTCGGGTCAACAGTAAGCCCAACAATAGATGAGTTCAAGTAGCATAAGGGTGTTCGAGGGCATTTTGGTAATTTTCCCTCATCTGAGGTCAAACTCCAAACGCGTAGAAGTCACGCGCCACTCAAACTCGAGTTCCCAGGCGCATGAGACTCACGCGCCGCCGTCTGGACCATTAGAACTCCCCCATTTTCGTCGCCGCTGATCATTTCTTCGCCCAAAACATGCTTTTACACCTGCAAATTAGTCAAAACAACACTATATCCAAAATGATGAACATTTTATCAAGAGGTTACCTTCTTTAGCTTCTTGATAATCTTGATGAACAAGAAAGCAATGATAAGAACTTGATCGGCGATCATGTGTGAGAGAAGAAAGAGAATTTTTTTTTTGTTTTTGTGAATTTTGAAAACCACACACACGCCGCCCCCTTTGTGTAAACCAAGATTTGTGTGGCCCACCAAACGTGTGGTGGGCCCAACTTGGATCCCAAGCCCCATTTAAAATTATTCGAGGTGTGTTTTGCAACCGGGTCCAAGTCAGATTGTGAATTGGTCTAACAGAAACTTAGCTAAAATTATTTAAACGAAATACTTAAAATATTTTTATCACAAGATCAAATCTTTGTGTTTCAGGCTGAGCTACACTTATCGACTCTAATCTACTTGGGTCGGTCTTAGCAATTGCCAGTATATTTGTCCCCTTAAACTTATTTCCTTAGGCCTTCTCGTACGATGATCTGTGATATTATTTATCATGTTTTGGTATATTTGGTACGAACACTCAAGCAAGTCACAATCAAATCCTAGAATATCGAGTGGTACACTCTATCATGCAAGTAGTTTCCCTACCACATATTTTTCACAGTATCTGTTCTAGAATTTTGAAACCTTGACTGGGACTGGATTGAGAGAAGAAAAGAATAGATCAATAAGAGATTTAGGATAATATACAAGTCAGATGATTTCTCAAATGACAAGACTTTGGGTTTTGGACTCTAGAGGGTCTCTTTTATGACATCCTGACTGTGTCCAGGTTAGCATATATCTGGATGCAGCAGAGGAGCAGCCAGGACATCTTTGGACACTGAGGTCTCTTTTAGGTTAAAGATGATCTATAGCATGACAATGAAAAACTAGGTCAGCATATATCTGGATGCAGCATAAGCTTTCGTTGCCTAGCATCTCCAGGTCTTTGCTTACACAAAACAGAGGAGATACACGATTTTTTCAGAAAAGGTTTCAGACCTAGACCACAGTGTTATGCTTCGGGACATCACACAAGCATTCAAATAGAGATTGTACCTGATTCCAAGTGATGTTCCTTACTGAGGTCGTGTCTTTTTTTTTAAGTGCTTCACAAGATCATTAACATTTCAGCCATCAGGACCAAGCCTACCAACATATCACACTAGAGCCAAACTGTTTCGATACACGTCTTACGTGTGTCAGCCTTAATCCAACTTGTGAAAGTTCATTTCATCTCTCGTTTTTGACACAAAAAATGTTTTGATCTTTTCTTAGGACACATCCCCCTAAATTTGTGCTTAAAATAGGAATTTAAAGAACAAATTTACAAACCTAAGACTAAGAAAAACCAAAAGACCCTTTTTTTTAACGACCAGTTCAGTCCTCAAAATGGACCATTTTGAGCTGTTCAGATAGAGCTTCAAAGCGAGCTCGATTAACAGGTTTTGTAAAAAGATCTGCGACATTGTCGTCAGTGTGAATGTGTGTAGGCACAATTAAACCTTGGTTAAAAGAGTCTCGGATGAAATGTTCTTTTATGGCAATGTGTTTTACTTTTGAAAATTGAACTGGATTTTTCACAATTTGGATAGCAGCATCATTATCACAATAAATAGGAGTAAGAGAGAAATCCAAACCGTAATCTACCAACTGATGTTGTATCCAGATAACCTGAGAACAGCATGCGGAGGCAGCCACATATTCAGCTTCCCCTATTGAAACGGAGACTGTTTGCTGTTTCTTACATTGCCATGCAATAAGCCGATCGCCTAAGAATTGACATCCCGCAGAAGTAGATTTCCTGTCAATGTCACAACCTCCAAAATCGCTGTCAGAAAAAGCATGTAATTCAAAAGGAGAATCCCTAGGATACCAAAGACCAAATCTGGGTTTCCCCTTAAGGTATCTAAAGATTCTCTTGACAGCATGTAAATGAGAATTTTTAGGATTAGCCTGATAACGTGCGCATTGACACACAGCGAACATGATGTCTGGTCTGCTAGCAGTCAGGTACATTAGTGAACCAATCATTGAACGATAAAGTGTTTCTTCTACGGCTTCTCCTTCCAGATCTTGAGTGAGACCTGGTCTCTCAGACATTGGTGTGTCGGCTGGCTTTACATCATTGAAGCTGAATTTTGCAAGAATGTCATCCACATATTTACCTTGATGAATCAAGATACCCTTAGAGTTTTGACGAACTTGCAGACCTAAGAAAAAGGTCATTTCACCAAGAGCACTCATCTCAAACTGCTTTTTCATCACCTCTTCAAATTCATTGCACAGTGCATCACTGGTGGAACCAAAGATGATATCGTCCACATAAATTTGCACCAGAATACGATCGTCATTCACTGTCTTGACGAATAAAGTCTGATCAATAACACCACGAGTGTATCCATTAGCAAGCAGGTGTTCAGTCAGGGTAGCATACCAAGCACGAGGTGCCTGATGTAACCCATACAAAGCTTTGTCTAGTTTGTACACATGCTCTAGATATTTTGGGTTTGTGAAACCCGGTGGTTGACCAACATAGATCTCTTCTTTCACAGTTCCATACAGAAACGTTGTTTTGACATCCATTTGATAGACAGTAAATCCCTTAAACGATGCGTAGGCAAGAAATATTCTGATTGCTTCCAACCTCGCAACCGGTGCATATACCTCATCATAATCTAAGCCCTCAATCTGTTTGAACCCTTGCACAACCAATCTAGCTTTGTTTCTTACAATTACCCCACTATCATCTCTTTTGTTTCGATAGACCCACCACGTGCCAAATGATCGTTTTCCTGGAGGCAGTTCAACTAACTTCCAAACCTGTAGCTTCTCAAACTGATTTAGTTTATCTTGCATCGCATCAACCCAACTTGGTTCTCGCATGGCCATAGCAGTAGACTTTGGCTCAATTAGTGAAATGAAGCATGAGTACAAGCATCTGTTGATGTCACCAGTTTGGCTCCTTGTTAAAACACCTGCATCCACTGGACCAATAATGTTTTCCAGTGGGTGATCTCGTTGAACATTTGTAGGAATGGCTCTGTCTGGAACTGAAGAGTCTCCAGGTAGAATCATAATACTACCCGTTGCAGTCTCTTCTACAGTGTCAGAATTAACTTCTTCCTCATGATTGTTCTCCACCGTGCATTCAATAGGTATGGGATCATGGAGCAGGAATTGAGGTATCAGAAGACAAATCTTCGTCATTTACCTGCGGCACAGGATCCGTAGTGGGAATGAATGGTTCGGAAGAAACTGAAAGTGGCTGTGTTGATGGAGATGTGGTATAGCATCCCCCTCATCCTTTGCATCATCAATCAAGGAGGATGAGGTTCCAGCAGCGGATGGTGAGGAATCTGTGAAACCTGTATTTACAACACTAGATACATCGTCAAAAATATGAAAAGATCGAAAGAGAGTTTCATAGTCAAATAACCAGTCTGGACCCACTCTAGCATCTGTTGCATTTTCTTCAAGCCAACGCACGTCAAACGACTCTACGATTTGCCTAGTTTGTTTGTTGTAAACCCTATATGCAGTCTTGCCAGCATAACCGACAAAATAACAGTCGTCAGCTTTCGCATCAAACTTTGGTGTAGCGTCCAGATGCAACAGAGTACACGGACAACCAAAAGCATGAAAATGCTTGACGAAGGGTTTAGTACCAAACAGCACTTCGTAGGGTGTTTTCATTCGAGCTTTGTTGACTTGAACTCGGTTCTGCACATAGCAGGCTGTGTTAACAGCTTCTGCCCAGAAGAATGTCGGAAGCTGTGAGTCACACAACATTGTGCGGGCAGCTTCAATCAGGGTGCGATTTCTTCTTTCAGCGACTCCATTCTGTTGTGGCGTTCTTGCTGAGCTGAATTGACGTGCAATCCCTTTCTGAGCACAGTAATAGTTTAACTCTGCATTCTTGAATTCAGTTCCGTTGTCACAACGAATGCCCTTTACTTTCAAGTTGGTCTGATTCTCCATCAATATGTTAAACTGTTTTACTATTTTACTATTTCTGCAGTCTCACTCTTGTTAGCCAAAAAGAAAACCCAAGTAAAACGTGAGTAATCATCAGTTATTACTAAACAGTATGCTTTACGAGAAATGCTGAGTACATTCATTGGGCCAAATAGGTCCATATGAAGTAACTGCAGCAGAGAATCAATAGTGTTTACCAACTTGGAATAATGTGATTTTCTATGATGCTTTCCTCTGGCACATGCAACACATTTTTCAATTGTTATAAAATCACGTACTGGCAAATCCCTTACCAATCCCAGTTTAGCCACCCGGTTCAAGTTTTTAGCATTTGCATGTCCAAGGCGACGATGCCATAGAATGGCAGTATTTTGAGAGACTTTTGAAAACAGACATGTAACGTTATCAGAGGGAGGTTTGTTCATGTCAATGACATAAGCATCACCTCGACGTTCAGATTTTAGTAACACCCATTCATCTGGAATGACGACTCCAGGTTTCAATATTAAACATCCTTTGTCAGTGAAATGAGTTGAGTAGCCATTATCACAGATTTGTGACACACTTAGTAAACTATGCTTTAATTCAGGAACATAATTTACCTTATTAAACTGAAGAGCACCATTTCTTACCGTTCCTCTTTGAGTTATTTGACCCTTCTCACCTCCTGCAAAGGAGACAAATCCACCATTGAAAAAATCGACATCGGTAAGCTGGGATAAGTCTCCTGTCATGTGCCTTGAACAACCACTATCAATGTACCAGAGACGAATGATAGTCCTCCACAGCCGTTCCTGCACATGATGCAGGATCAGTTAGTTATAGGTACCCAAGCCATAGTTGTTTTGGGTACACCGTTGGTATCCATATACTGGACTTTCATCCATTGCATGTCAGCAGTTGAAACATTAGCACAGAGATTAGATATATTATACACAGAACAAGAAGAACCTACAGACGGGGAAGAGATTGGAATAGAGCATTTTGGTTTCCAGTGAAATTTGTTTTGAGAAAACATCCTTTTATTCGAACTGGATTCTGCCATGTCAGTCAGAGTCTGAGAATTTAACCTTTTACCAGACTGTTTAAACCTTTTATTTCTATTCCAATCACCATCAGAAGGCTTCACCTTGGATTTGTCATTCCGCATTGCCTTAGGCTTCTCAACCTTCATTGGCTTGGTATTATTATGATTCCCGTTTGGAGCCTTCTGATGTTTCCAGCTTGCAAATTTTTTTGATTTATTTTACAATTTCTGGCAATATGTCCTGGGATTCCACATGTGTAGCATGTCTGACGTTTTACATGTGGATCCCCTGAGATCTTGCAGACTTTCCAGGCTCAAAGAGCTTGGTGACATCTCTATACCTGTGTGATGCTGTTTTGGAATACAGTGTCCCTTGATTTGAAAAATTCTGTTTTTCATATTTTGGTAAAACATGTTTTGGTGGGACATATTTCCCTGTCCGATCCGTACTGGATTGTTTAACCAAAAGATTTTTCGTTTTATCACAAGCATTTGGCAAAATAACAGAATCTGAATGAACAAACAAAGAGTCAGACGAAAAGTCACAAGGTTTTATGCTCAAAACAAACGAGCCCACACAAATATTTTTGTCCTTATCAGAAATTGAGAAATTGTTTTTCTGATTTTTATTATTAAATGCAAGTGAATCAGAGTCATCGACTTCATCCCCATCATCTACCCAATCCTCAACAATCACATTTTCTGCACAAGAATCAACCAAATTAGTAACATTCACATCATCAGAAACATCATAGCAAGTTTCTGTAGAGAAGTTTTCAGCCACAGAAGATATAGGAGATTCAGAAGATATTGAGCATGCTTTTTCTGAATCAAATGAGTTTGAAGTAGACACAGAAACATATTCATTCACTTTGGACATGTCCTCAGATGATTCAGTGGTTTCACATGACTGATAGCTAGATGAGTCGGTCTTTCCTGAGTCTGGATCAGAGTCAGACTCAGGTTCAGTCACTGACGAATCATCTGAGTGAGATTTAGAATTGGTCAGATTATTTTCACTATTTGCTCTTTGCTTTAGACAAAGCTCCCTAATTTGCTTCATGAAATCAAACTCATAGTTCACACTTGAGTTTTGCTGGATGGTCGAAGCAGGAATTGGTTCATTAACTTGTATGTATTCATGTTTAGACTCTTTAGAAACACACAATGATTCATTAGATTCAGATGAAGATGGAACCTCATCTTTGCTAACCTCAAAAACTCTATCAACCTCTTTATTTTTCTCATAATTTAATGTCTCAGTCTGCTTTGAAGCATCTTGAGACTTGACAAATGTTTTTGAAGGAGCCTGCTCTTGCTTGGATTGTTTTTGTTTAGGTTTAGAGATTCTAATTGGGGTTGATTCAGGTTTAGTGACTTCAACTTGATCTCTTGATGGTCGACTGGTTGGCTCTTCTATTTGTGGACCATATCCTTTCACAGGAAGAGCCAACAGTTCTTCATCCGACATAGGAATTGAGGAATAATTTTCATTGAAAGGTGGAGGAATTTCCACAAAACCAATGCCCTTATTTCTCACTTCCTTTGGTCTGTACTTTAACTGGGTATTGATCATTTTTTCAACTTCAGGACTAGAACAATCGAATTTTTTGAAATGAAAATCTGCATTTTCAAATTTTGATTTTAAGTCGATCAATTCTGTGGTCAAAGTGTCAGACAGTCTTTTGAAGTGTAAATATCGACATTTATGATCACTCACCTCCTGATGCAAACGCTTGATATCAAGTTTTTGTTTTTCGACCATTTCTTTATAGGAGTTAAATTTCTTTTTAATGTCCCAAGTGGCCATCTTTTCATATTCAGAGAGAGTTTCTTCTCTAAAACCCTTAATTTTAAGTTTACACCTTTCAGTGCAACATGATTCAGCTAAAGTTTCAGAATGTACCTCAGCCGCTGACGGAACATAATCGTCATCCATCTGTGCCATGAGTGCCTTGTACACAGTATTTTCAACAATCTTTAGATCCTCCATTTGAGAAGACCAATCCCATCCACCTCCTGATTGAGCGACCATGGCTTTGTTGGAGTTAGAGGATTCAATCCAGTGTGAGTGGTAGATGATTGACTTCCCGGAGTTGCAGCGGGAGAAGCAGCTACAGGAGTAGAGTTGTCTACTTCTTTCTTCGGCTTGGTGCACTCACGAGCAAAATGTCCAAGTTCATCACAGTTATAACAACACATCTTCATCTTATCCCAACCCAGTTTCTTTGTTGGGTTTTCCCATACATTTCTTCCAGTCTTCTTCACGAACTTATTCGCTCTATGCACCACCATAGCTATCTGCCAAGTCAAGTCCATCTCTTCAGTATCATCTTGATTAACGTCATTTAAGTCACATGCTCCAACATCTTTCGCAGTAAGTTGACCTGTTAGAAAAGCATTATAGCAATTCATGAATCCAGCAAATAAACTTAAGTTACTTTCAAGCTCCTTTGGAATTTTGACTGCTGACAAAGGTGCAGCTGAAGAAAGTGATGCAGATGACGAAGGTCCAGCAGAAGTGGCCGTAGAGGAACAGGCATAGCTGAGCCTTTTGAGGCACTGGGTGCAAACATAGGTGGATACGAAGATCCACTGGCTGGGTAAGAGTACAATGAGGGACGCTGAGGTTCTTGCTGAGACATTAGGGCATTGCTGGGAGTTGCGATGATTGCATTATTATAACTAGCAGTCTGAGTCATGTATCGTTGCCTGTCATCAAGGTCATAGGACTTGATCAAGGATATGGTTTCAGAAAGAGTGAGTCTTGCTAAATCTTTGGTTCTCTTGATAAGGGTTACATTTGAGTCCCAACTCCTTGGAAGAGTATTTAGCAGCTTTTTGTTCATAACGGAGTTATCTACCACCATATCATTTGATTTCATCTCACTCACTAAAGCCACAAAACGCTGGATCTGGCTTTCGAGTGATTCTCCAGGAATGTGATTAAAAGCATTAAACTTCTGACTCAGCATCTCCCTTCTGCTTTCTTTCATTTCTTAATTTCCCTCATACAGATTCTCAAGAGCTTCCCAAAGTTCTTTGGCAGTGGCATTGTCACGAACTCCAATTGATACTTCAGGTGAAAGTCCTTGATGAAGATAAGCAATTGCTCTTTCATCAATATCAGTCTTTTCATGATCTTCATCAGTATACATACTCTTTGGTTTGATAGCAGTGGCTCCAGTTATTTCGTTAACCACATATGTGATCACACAGGGTCCGTTCAAGATAGATCTCAGAGCCTTTGCATCTTTTATTTTCATAACTTGAATGAATCTGAACTTCCACTCAGAATAGGACATTCCAAGTTGAAGAACAGGTATCTTCTGATGTGTGCCAATGACAGATTCCATGGCTTTGTCCACTTGAGCAGCTACAAGTAATTGGTCAGTATTAAGTCCGTTCAAATTTGTTTGGTTAACCATTTGATCCATTTCTGAAAGAAAATTTTAAAGTTATTAGTGCAGATTTATATGGCTTAATTCTAGTCCAACAATTATTGAAGTCCAGTCCAATATAGTAGGTTGAACACCAATCAGTTTGTCGAACTTAGTCTAAGGTCGAACTCAAGCAAAGTTGGTCGAACTCAGGCAGTTGGTCGAACTCAGGCTGTTGGTCGAACTCAGGCCAGTTGGTCGAACTCAAGCCAGTTGGTCGAACTCAGGCAATAGGTCGAACTCAGGCAGTAGGTCGAACTCAGGCAGATGGTCGAACTCAGGCCAACATGTTGAACTCAGGCCAACAGGTCGAACTCAGGCAGATGGTCGAACTCGGGCCAGCAGGTCGAACTCAGGCCAGCAGGTCGAACTCAGGCAGAGGTAGAACTCAGGCTAGTTGGTCGAACTCAGGCCTAGGTCGAACTCAAGTGAAGACGTCGAACACACTTTGAATATGGAAATCTGCATAAGATTAGCAACAAACTTTCCAAGTTTTGCGAAAATTTAAAACTTTTAAGGAGATAATCAAGCAATAAAACAATTCCTTTTTAAAAACAAATTATCTCCTTGATTTAAGCAAACACTTTTGACTTTCAACAAAATCGGATCAAAACAAACTTTTTATGAAGTTTTTTGAACGAAAAATATTTATGATTATAACTGAATCAACAAAACATGGCTGCACAGAATGAATTGATTAGTAACAAAACACATAATTATGAAATCAATATAAATCAAATTGATAGAATCAACCTTTTTTTTGCTAGCGGAAACTTCTTTGATCTTCTTTCTTTGATACCGCAACCGAGCCTTCGAAAGACTTCTTAGGCTCTAATACCAATTGTTAGTCCAAGATCTTCTCTACCTGGGTATCAAACAACACACAATCAAAGGCGGAAACAATGATTGTATGGAAAGAACAAAGAAGAAACTTGAAAGAGAATGATTGTATTAATCAAGTGCACACGGTTTCTAGAGAACCGTCTGGTACACGAATGAAAAACAAGACAAAACACTAGCAACCCCAAAACAGACTAAGGAACCCCCTATTTATAGTTACATAGGGCGGCCATCATACATGGGCCAATAAGGCCGACCCAAAACCATGTCAACTAATAACAAAGTGACCCAAGACAACGCAAACCTCTAAAATCTAGCCCAACAGTTCGGTTTTTTACCATTAACCATAACCATAACCAAACTTCGGTTATGGTTAATCGGTTATGAATTTAGTTAGGGTTCGGTTATGGTTATTTCAGTTATTAACGACAAACTTCAACTAAAACTAACTTTCGACTAAAGTTTAAAAATTAAAATCGTGTGGGTCTACAAAATAAAAAATGGAACCTACGATGGTGGACTTAGCTTAAGCTTTTTTTTATAAGACTAACAAGATTACATTTTTTTTTGTTAAACTAATAATGTGGGATCCTTGTTAATAAGATATATCAAGACAATAAACTTACCTAAGCCTAAGTTTAATTCTTTATTAAAATAAAAGTCACATACATCAAGATTGTTTTGTTACAAGCATACTTTTATCTTAGTAGAAAACCTCTACATAGTTAGTGTAAAACATAAACTTATTACATAGACTTAAAATTACAAGTTCGGTTCGGTTTTGGTTATATCGGTTAACCAAAGTTTCATAACCATGACCATAACCGCTCGGTTGGTTAAAGAAATTTCATAACCATAACCATTGGTTATGTCGATTATCGGTTAAAATCGGTTTGGTTATGTCGGTTATGATTCGGTTATTGGTTATGGCGGTTAATTTGGCTCACCCCTAATCCAAACCTTCATTTTCACCAAAATTCATCAAAATCAGCCATGTTCGTGAGTTTTTGCTGTCCTATGCCTGCCCTTGTTTCATACGCCTGGACCCTGCTAGCCATAGGAGTGCCATACATGATGTCGTGTGGATAAAAGGTTTTTGTGACTTAAATTAACTTTTATTTTAAAGGAAACAAGTCCCTGGCGAAGGCGCCTAAAATTTGATCCAAAAGAGTTTAAGTCAAAACTTTAAGTTAAAACACTTTTCAAGTTTTAAATTTATAAAATAAAACGATAGTTGCAAATTATTCTAAACCCACACAATAGGCAAGTGTACCTATCGGGTGTAGTATAGACTTCCAGCAAGTACCGAGTATCGAACCCAAAGACACACGACTTCCCCTACTTAGCCTTAAGTTGAGGAAAAGATAAAATAAAGAAAGAGAGAATGAGAGCGACCAGAGTAAAAATCAATACCAAACAAAGTGTTGCTTCGGGATCCAACTTATTCTTGGGACGGATTAATAGTAGTTATTTAGTTAAGTGGTGTAAACAAGTACGCACTTATGCTTAACATGGAGTTGCTACAGCATTCTCCAGAGGTGACTGTTATCGCAAGACGAGCCGTGTTCTTGTTTTAATGTGAGGGTCTCCCAAACCGGTAAGCTCACCTCTCAACATTGACAGACGGACTACTCAAGACTGTGTATGCCCAACCCTGAATTATCCACCTCCTAGTGTTGCGATAAGGACATCTAATCGCTCAAAACCTTTGTGGACGACTTGTCGGTGGCTGGAGCATGACCAAACAAGAAACCACTTGATATCATAAAAGAGTCGTGACTAACCAGCACGCGTGCATCCTTTACTTGAACCAATTAACCTTTTTTAAAAAGTGAGTGGTCTATCATTAACTGTGCAGCATTATAATGATGAGAGAAAATAAAGATCGTTTTCTCTCAACACGGGTTCATCAAACCTTAAATTGCGCCAAAGCTTTCGCATAGACGATGAAGCTAAGTCACAAAATTAAGACTTGACTTATCACTAGGCCCAAGTATAAAGACCGTACCGACCCTAAGTGAGATCTTTGATAGTAGAGGATTAAGCTACTAAGTGTGTGTATTTCTACCCACAAATGGGTTAATCACTACTTGTGAGATTAGGTTAGCTTAAGAGTACATGGGTCGTTACACACCATGGGTACACCCTTAAGTCCTCCCACTTTCTATCAAGACACCCACAAGACCAAAGACTAGTTAATTAGTTAGTTAATTCATCAAACAAAGTTTTTAAGTGAAAAGAATTTAACAAGAACACAACACCACTTAACAAATAAAAAGTATATAATCCATACCAAGATAAGTCTTCACCCTATATAGGGTGTTAGATGAACACATAGTTGTGAGTGTAATTGGGATTAAAGAGGATGGTTTAGGTGAGTTTTAGTGATCTCTCTCTCAACTCTCAATCACCAAGTGTTTATGGAGTGATCCCAAGCTCCAAAGGTCACTTGCAAGACCCCAAAGGTGGATGAAAATTCTTAGAGAAGTGTTGGTTTTCGAATGGGAAGGGATGCTTCAAAATGTGGGGTGGAGGCCTCTATTTATAGGCCTTTTAGGCCTGGCACGCCCCTGCTCGACAACGCGTACTGTTGCAGAGTCCTTTACGAAGAAATGTCCCATATCTTGTCTGGCACGCCCGTGCTTAATACTCTGGCACGCCCGTGCTCAGCTTCTTCTGTACCATTGTTGTCAGTTTTGGTCGGTTTTTGCCTTGGAGAACACACTGGAGTAAAGCACGCCCGTGGCATACACTGGGGCACGCCCGTGCACATCCTGAAGTGCTGAAATTGACCTCTGTTGACTTGAAAATGTTGACTTGTTGACCCGGAACAGTTGCACGGTCGTGAGCACGGCCGTGCCATCTCTGGCAGAGCTTTGAAGTCTTCAATTCTTCGTCCGTTTACTGCCGTTTTGTGCTGGTTTTCACTTCTTTTCACCTCCTGACCTCTGATCCTACAATTATCAACAAAGAAAGATAAATCATGATAAAACAGAGATAAAAGCCTGATTTTGAGTATAAGATAGGTGATAATTATGTGTGAAAACATATCAATTTCTCGGCACATCAATACACCTGATCTGTCCCTCCTACGCTTGACCCCTCATACGCCTGGTTTTTCACTCGTACGCCTGGTTTAACATTCATACATGTGAAATTAGCCTCCTACGTGTGAAAGCCCGATTTAGTCAACTTTTGACCGTTTTAAGTCTAACTTTGTCCGAATATCACCTATAGTTGATTTTTGTTAACTAAATCAGTTATACATTGTTTTTTGGGAAAATTTTAGGTGTAAAAAAATTCTCCTCTAAAATGTCCAAATCCAAATGTTGGTTTAACGAGATCATCCGCGCTGAAGACATGCAGCCTATGGTCAACACATCTGTATCATTGGATCCATTCTCTCAAACTCACATCAACAAAGGATTAACATTAACAATCCATGGGCACTCGTCTCATATAGGAATCGGTTGCAAAGCGTGCAAAGGATCGATGTGGGCGAGAGGGAAACATGAAGTCGTAACAAGGATCCATTAAGTACAGTTGTAGTCAGAACATTGGTTGAACATGTGGATAAAGAGTGTTTAAGGGTTACAAGAGTTAGGGATGGAGAAGAATCCCCAGACATTGCTTAGAGTTCAGAGGAACAAAGTAGTGGAGCAGTTGAGTGTAGATGCGTTTTTGCGACTAAGGATTGGATATACTATAATTAACATATGTTAGCAGATAGCCGAAGGTAGTTCAGACTGGGCGAATGTACAGGATTGTGGGCGAAGGTAATCAGAAAGGGGCGAAGGTAGAAATGATCTGGACGAAGGAAGAATGGACTAGCTCAGAAGAACACATTCGACCACTTGCAGTGGGCGAATGTGGAAAAAGCTCACATTCGACCATCTGAAAGGGGCGAATGTGCAGTGCCTATATATAGTTTTTGAGTTTTTGATTATGTAAGAGAGTTGTCATTTGTGTCCAGGTTCAGATCAGGTTTAGGAGTGTTTTTTGAGAGATTATCTGTGTGATTCTAGATTAACATAAACAGTTGTAAATGCTTATTGATTGAAAGTTAATCTATGAAAATGATATTGAAAATGATCTTGATTGTGTCGTGATTTGTGTTTTATCAATTTGTTCAGATCTAGGGTTTCCGCACCTAGATTTGTGACTTGTATGATCATATAATCCTGTTTTAGCTAAAATCCAACGCTCACAAAGTGGTATCAGAGCATAGAGGATCATACAACAACAAATTTGATAAGATCAGAACTGATTTGGACATGTTTTTGACATAAACTCATCTGTTTTTACAAAAACTCTTAAAAACATAGTTTTTGATCGATTTAAAGGTGAATTTGTAGTCGAATTCAAGTTTTCCAAGACTTAAAGTTGTTCCAAATCAATTCCGAAACATAACCTGATTGAGATCATTCAAATCCATGAACTTTTGAAAATCTGAGATCAAAATAACCGTTTTTCAAACAATAACCGTTTTTCAAAAAATGAGATCTGCTGATTTTGGGCGAACCTGGAACCTGGACTGAGTTTGTGGACGAACCTGACAAAAAGTGGGCGAACCTGAGTGTTTGAGTGGACGAACCTGAAAATTTGTTTGAAATTTTTCACATTCGGGTATAACACTTCACATTCGACCGTTTCATTTCGGGCGAAAGTGGAAAGTGTGTTGGTTTGATTTACATTCTGGTCATTTTCACCTTCGGTTGTTACTATTTGGACGAAAGTGAAATTCAAAGGGACGAAAGTGAGACAGTTTGGGCGAATCTGAAATTGTTTGGACGAACGTACTATTTTTGGGCGAACCTAAGGATTTTTGCTGAAAATTTTTCCTAAGTGTTGAGATTTTCAGATTGTGATCATGTGGCGTTTTTAGACTACTCAGGATCAGCGACAACACAACCACAACAGCAGACAATGGACCAATGGACAGTGGCAGCGCAAAAGACGAACACGCAGTCCTCACAACCACTTAACTACATGACAACAACGAGCACGATGCCTCAGAATGTAGCACATCCGGCACTACAATCAGATTACTGGGGAGTAGCTGCAGCGGCGGTAAATACTCAAACCACTAATGCTATCTCTACCTTGATTAAGGATTTGTCTACAGGTAGTGGAACTCGGCCACCGAAGCTCATGGATATGCAAGAGTATAACCAGTGGCACACCATGTTCAAGATCCATCTGGAAGGCATGGGAGTTGAAGGAGCTGAGGCATGGAGCATGATTGTGAAAGGATACACAGCACCGATTCTGGAGAATACCGGTGAGTTGATTCCTCTGGAGAGCTTGACTGAGGATGAAAAGAAGAAATACGTGTTGGAGAAGAAGGCGTTCTCTCAACTGACACAGGCAATCACAAGTGACCTGTTGCATCAGTTTGGGACATGTACTACGTCAAAGCAGCTTTGGGATAAGCTGAAGAGGAAGCATGATGGTAACGAGAAGACCAGGAGTTTGAGAATGGAGGAATTAGTCAAAGAGTTTGATAATTTTTCTTTTATTAATAATGAAACTTTGAAAGAACTAACTCCGAGATATATGCATTTATTGTCTGAATTGTCTAGCTATGGTGTACAGATTCCAATGACTAAGCAGGTGGATAAGTTTGCAGATGCTTTACCACCGCAGTGGGATCAGCATGTGGAGGTACTTAGAGAGAAGGATGCTTATCAATTTTGGACCATTTCAGAGTTTATTGAAAAGCTAGAGAACAAAGAGTTGGAGGACAGGAGGAAAGCTAGGAGGTCACAGATTCCTCAGAATCCAAGTCTGTATTTTGGAGGCACTTCAGTTTCAGCTGGAAACTCGAGCTCTGGAAGCATTGCACCACATGTGGCATGTATTTCCAATGTCATGGATTCATCAAAACCAACCACCAACTACACACCACCACAATACAATTCCTACTCACAACCATCATACACACCACCACAATATAGTTCCTACATTTCACCAATTTCTCCAATGCAACAAGCAAGTTTTTACACTGCAAACCAAACACAACAACCATCAAACCAAGTTACTCAACATAAATAACAACCAGTGGTTTTGGATACATCCAACTTGGGAAATGTGACTGTGGAGGTTGCTCAGCAACACATTGCATTAGTCTCAGCAATGGTTTCATCCTACAATGGTTGGTTGCTAGTCAGATTGGGATAACAACTTGACCAACGAAGACTACGCACAGATCGATAAAGAAGAGATGGAACTCATAGACATTCAATGGGCTTTTGCTAGTATAATGAGAAGAGCAACAGAATTCATCGAGAAAACTGGAAGGACTGATTTGGCAACTTCTCCTAATACAACCTATGGTTTCAATAAGGAGAAGGTTACATGTTTCAATTGTGGAGAAAAAGGACACTTCAAAAGGGAATGCACCCAGCCACCTAAACAAGGTAACCGAAACCCTTTCAATGCAAACTACCAGAACCGTCAACAAAACCAAGTTTCTTATCAAAATAACAACAACTACCAGAACCGAAACTTTAACAACCAAAACAGACAACCAAACACTCAACACCAGATTCAAAACCAATCTCCTAATCACCCAAACCGAACAGTTGTACCTATCACTACACCTACTGAGACTCAACAGAATGCGAGTCAGAACCAAGCTTTGGTGACTCAACAGGATGAGAGGTTTGACTGGTCGGGTATGCAAATAGGAGTTGAAGAAGTGACTACTGGTGGGAATGTGGCATGTGTTGCTTATCAGGTTGATTTGGAAGAGTCGGTGGCAGTTGATGAGAAGAAAGAAACTGAGGAGAGTGAAAGTGATGATTCTGAGACAGAGATGGAAGTGGAGAGTGAACCTGTTGAGGTTAAGGCTGAGGAGAAGAATTCTGGGATGGTGATTGATTCAGTTTCTGATGTTCCCGAAGAGTGTAAATCAGTGTATTCAGATTCTGAGAGTGAATCAGACACAGAGGGAAGTGTTGATTCGTTGGATGATGATATTGACCAGTTGCTGGCAGAAGCTGACTTTTTGATGACGAGGAAGTCGTGCATAGCTGATGATGCTTTCACCAAGATCGACTATTCCAAGTTTTTCACTGGAAAGGAAGCTCATTTTGCTTTGATGGCCATGACCGAACCGCCAAAACCTGTAAGTTCTGAATCTAGCACTGATGTTATGAGTGATAAATACTGTGGAACTTGTGATAGATTGACAGAGGAGAACAAACAACTCCGAATTTCACGTGATAGTGCTATTCAAAACTATCAATCTACTCGCAAAGAGTTAAATGCTTTTAACAAAGTATTAGATGGCTATAAAAAGGACATTTCTGACTTGAAAAATACTTTGTCATTGAAACAATTGGCCATAAATAACTATATCAATGAAATTGAAAACACCAAGTTGGAAATGGCCGCCATTAAATGCTTTGCTGAAAAAGTTAACAAGAAACTGGAAAGTTATAAGAATGTTGCTTATGTTGTGGATCATATCATTGATGATAACACCACCAACTACAAGTCTGTACCATCTCCGGTTCTTTTTGAGAATCATAACTATCATCAAGTTATACCGGAGAGTTCGGTGAAATCAGACTCATCATCAGAGATGGAATCTAATACTTCAAGTATTGGTGATCCATATTCCGATGTGAGACCGATTTTGGGCTTGAACAATGAGGGTGTTTATGCTGAGAGTGATAGTTCAGACTCAGAAAATGATGATACTGGTAGTGATAAATCTGTTAATGAATGTGAGATTCCAAAAGAAAATCACATCATTACTACTGAACCAGTGTCACCATCTGATCATGTTCATCCAATGGCAAAGGCTATTCATGATAAAAAGTCTGAAAAGGTTGATGTTAAGAAAACTAATGTTGTTAAGAATGAGATCAAAAAGAATGAGCTGAATGAACCAAGTGACAAACCTGTAAAGGTGTTTTATCGGATGGAAGGATCTGATAAAATCATTGCTGATGAGGAATTTCCGATTAAAAATGTTAACTATTCTAAACTTGATAAAATCTGGCAAGAAAGCACAATATGGTTTCCAAAACATGAAAGAACCAATGAAATTCCACCAGAAATCTTAAAGAAACTGTTTTCAGAAGTTCCTCAAGAGCCAAAAATTCATGTCACTGAATTCATTCGACCAGATGATAAAGCAAATGGTTTTCATGAACCTTCTTACTCGAAAGGACCACTTCCTGAGAGTTTAAGAAATCAACAATATAATGATCAATTTCCTGTTAAATCATTTGCTTCACCAAATGCTCATTATGTGTTTGAGGAATATAGAAAATGCTTTAAATGTGGAGAACGCGGGCATTTACTTGCTCAGTGTCCATATGTAAGGCACAAGAGACATGAAGTTGAGGTTAAGAATTCCATGAAAAGCCAATTGATCATTATGTCCCACCGCATAGACGGACTGTTTCTCAACAACAACATTTTCATAATCAAAACAATTTTCAAATGAGGAACAACGTCCATTTCATTATGATCAAAGGAATAGGATTGCAATGGAACAATCTTGGAGAAAACCAGTGGTGAACACAACAGCTGCTAGACAAAAGGTTCCACAAAAACCAATTGTTAAGTCAAATGTTGGACCTAAGTCTGTTAATTCAGATAAGGTTGCTAAGAAAGTTACTTTTAGTAACAATGTTCAGAAACCTATTGAGAAACCAAAATCTCAAATTCGTATTCTCAAAAGGTCTGAACAATCTTGGACACCTAATGGTACTCCAGGAGCTTCTACTTCAAAGGTGAGTGATAAAAATGAATCTGTTTTGAAAAATCAGAAAACGATTGATTCAAAACAAAAAGTTGTTGAAAAAGTTGTTGAGGATGTTTCTTTGAAAGCCAAAGTTCAAATGCCCAAGACTTAGGCTTGGGTCCCCCGAAAGAACTAAATGTTTACTTTTTGTGTGCAGGGAGCTTCAGTTGGCCCTATTAGCAGTCTCTGGATTGTTGATAGTGGAGCTTCAGGCCACATGACGGGGGATTTGGCGTTGCTGTTCGATGTGAAGAATATTAATGGAGGATATGTTGCGTTCGCGGGTAATAAAGGAGGTTACATCACGATGGAAGGAAGCGTGAGTAACGGGATTGTGACTTTCGAGCGGATATCTTATGTCAAGCAGATAGACTATAATCTGTTGAGCGTCAGTCAAATATGCGACAAACAATTTTCTGTGCATTTTGATGACAAATCCTGCTATATACTTAAACCCGGGCTTCAAGATTCCAAAGGAGTGGGTTATGTTGATGGCACCTCGAGTCAACAATCTTTACATTCTTGATATGTCCAAGGCAATGACACCACAGGGGCAAATAACATGCTTTCTATCCAAGGCGACCGAAAAAGAATCGATAATGTGGCACCGCAGAATGGGGCACATTCATCTGAGGAAAATGAATCAGTTAGTGAGAAATGGACTTGTCGATGGAGTTAACGTGAAACATTTCCATCTAAACGACAAGTGTGTGAGCTGCATGAAAGGAAAACAACACAGACAATCCCATAAGGTGAAGAAAGTTAACTCTGTTGAGATGCCGCTTGAGCGATTGCACATGGACCTTTTTGGACCAGTCAAGCGCAAAAGTCATCTTGGAGAGCTTTATTGTTTAGTCGTCACTGATGACTATTCACGATTTTCATGGGTGATGTGTTTGAAGAACAAAAGCGACACTTTTACCAACTTACAAATTCTGTTCACTCGGCTAGAGAATATCTACAATTTGAAGATCAAAGGATCAGGAGTGACAACGGGACGGAGTTTAAAAATGCAAAGATGGATGAACTTTGTGAAAGCAAAGGGATACATCATGAATATTCAGCTCCGTATACCCCGCAACAGAACGGTGTTGCTGAAAGAAAGAATAGGACTCTGATTGAGGCTGCAAGAACAATGCTCGCTGACTCAAATCTTCCAGTAATGTTCTGGAATGAGGCGATTTATGCAGCAAACTATACATTAAATCAGGTTTTGACAGTGAAGAAGTTTGGAAAAACATCTTATGAGCTGTTACACCGACGAAAGCCCAATTTAGAGTATCTAGAACCATTTGGGGCGCCATGTACGATGTTGAATCCAAGTGAGAAGTTTAGTCCTAAAGCTGAAGAGGGATATTTTGTTGGATATGCAACCCCGCTCAAACGGGTATTCAACAAGAGAACTCGTCAAGTGGAGGATTGGGCAAACGTGGAAGTTCAACGTTACACACAAAATTTGCAAGGCACGAGCCCTGATTGGATGTTTGATTACAAAGATTTCTTTGAATCATTCAACCTAGATAGCCTGGTTGAAGAAGCTGTTATCAGATTACTTTACGAGTGTGAAAACCGCGGCAACTTCACCATTGATGCGTCCAATCACCGTAAACCCCCCACCAGCTTCTAATGATACCAGTGTTCCTACACAAGAAGAAGAGTTGTTTCAAGAAGCTTCAACTTCATTAGACACTTCAGAATCTGAAGATGAACAATTTGAAGAAGCTGTTCTTGAAAATGCAGAAGACTTAGAAGAGCAAACTGTGAACCCAACTCCAAATCAAGACGTTGCTTCATCGTCTAACACGGGTCATGATCAGGATGCTGTAGAGAACTTGACTGCTCAGACGGGAGTGATTGTACCTGTTAATCCGGAATCTCGGATTCATCGTATTCATCCGCTGGAGCAAGTAATCGGTGATCCTGGTAGTGGAGTGATGACCAGAGGGCAGCTTAAAAGCGTGAATTCGCCAGAGAGTTTTTGGTGCTTTAGCATTGTATGCCAAAATTCAGAAATCTGGTAGCCAAATGATTGGTCGTTTGCATGTTATGTGTCGCAGGTAGAGCCAAGGACATACAAAGACGCTTTGCAAGAAGATGCCTGGGTTGAGGCAATGCAGGAGGAGTTATTGCAATTCCAGAAATTGGGAGTTTGGACGATCACAGATTTGCCGCCGGGAAGAAAGAAGATTGCACTAAGTGGGTGTTTAAGTGCAAAAAGGATGATTGTGGAGTTATTGTAAGGAACAAAGCCAGATTGGTTGTGCAGGGTTTCCATCAGATTGAAGGAATTGATTACAACGAAATCTATGCACCGGTAGCACGAATGGAAGCTATTCGGATGTTCCTAGCGTTTGCTTCGTATAAGAAATTCAAAGTCTATCAAATGGACGTCAAGAGCGCATTTTTGTACGGTAAAGTCAAGGAGGAGGTTTATGTCGGGCAACCACCAGGCTTTGAGGACCCAATTCACCGGGATAAGGTCTATGTGCTGAACAAAGCTTTATATGGTTTGCACCAGGCTCCAAGACAGTGGTACGAGGAGCTAAGTACATACCTCATCTCCAAAGGATTCAAGCGCGGCCTCGTCGATTGCACCCTCTTTACGAAGAAGACGGGAGATGACTTGCTTCTAGTACAGATTTATGTTGATGATATTATATTTGGTTCAACTAACGAACTCTTGTGCAGGGAATTTGAAACTGTTATGCAGGAGAAGTTCGAAATGAGCGCTATGGGAGAAATGCAGTTTTTCCTCGGTTTACAGGTAGATCAAAGACCCGACGGGATCTTCATTCACCAGACTAAATATGTAGCCGACATCTTGAGCCGATTCCAGATGGAGGACTCTAAGCCGATGGATACCCCGATTCAACCCAATCACGGGATTGAGTCGACGCTAAGGGGGAGCTGACAGACCCATTTACATACAGAGCAATCATCGGATCTCTGATGTATTTGACAGCGTCTCGACCAGATATTATGTATGCAACGTGTCTCTGTGCTCGCTACCAATCGAAGCCGAAACAAAGTCATCTGACGGCGGTCAAGCGTATCCTTCGATATCTGAAGGGATGTCCATCAAAAGGACTTTGGTACCCTAATGATGATGATTTTGATTTTATTGCTTTTAGTGATGCAGATTGGGGCGGCTGTGACAAAGACAGCAAATCAACAACAGCCGGTTGCCAGTTTTTAGGGAGCAGGTTAATTACCTGGCAATGCAAGAAACAGACTTCCGTCGCTCTGTCTACATGTGAAGCCGAGTACATTTCAGCCTCGAGTTGCTGTTCACAAGTGCTCTGGATCCAACAACAGATGGTCGATTACGGTTTGCAGTTTCTTAAAACCCCTATACACTGTGACAACGAATCCGCAATTGCATTAACTAAAAATACTGAAAATCATTCTAAAGCTAAACATATCCGGATTAAATATCATTTTATCCGTGATTGTTATGCTAAGGAGTTGATTGACATGGTCAAAATCCATACTGACTACCAACGTGCAGATTTGTTTACAAAGCTTTTGACAGATCCCGCTTTGAATATCTTTTGAAAGTAAACAATATAAAGGAAAAACAGGACTAATCGGCTCCTCGGTTTATCATTTTTAGTTTTTAGTTTTAGTTTTTAATTTTTGCTAATTGGGAATTTCTCTTTGCTAATTGGGAATTTCTCTTTACTATCATAATCCTCAAAGAAGTTGATGCTTTCGAGGGGGTTGTTTAATCCTCAAAGAAGTTGATGCTTTCAAGTGGATTGTTTCTTTCAAATTTTTTTTTAGAAAAATTAAAAACCCAAAAATATGTTCTTTATTTTAGGGGGAGTCATTTTATCAGAAAAACCAAAAACATTGAAAAATTTTAAAAATACCTAAAAATTAGAAAAACCCAAAATGATTTCCTGGATAAAGAGAGGAAATGATAGTACATCAGTGGGGATCTGACACAGGCTAAAGAATTGTATAGTTTAATGCGACGTATGTTGATTACGTGTGATATGCTGATAGGCTTCGTAGACTATATATTGCGTGCATTAGTGATACAAACATAACAAACTACGCGTTTGTGGATGAACACCTCATGGGCATATGGTCTTAGTATCGTAATTTCGTTTGATAGGGTGTTTGTACAAAACTTGGAGGTTTAGGGTCGTTATGTTATTAGTTGTCTGGGGATAGCCTTTCTGATCTTCTGCTGTAAGTCATACGGACCTAGATCAGACACGGTGTCTTTATAAAAGAGCTTTATGCCAAAACCTAAAGTTACCGAATTGAGGAACTTTCCATGTTATATGATGATCAAAGATTATCTATAATATCGTATTGATCATTGATGCAATCATGATTAATATCAGTCCTCAACCTGGTATGGTGCATATGTTACTTTGCTGCATTAATTTGCTGACCTGTATACCTCTATGCATTATATCTTGTACAATTACAGACGACGAAAGCATAATCACGCTTTACAATGAGTCTTTGTGCAAATTATTCTTGATACGGGAGTATGTCGTGTGTGTGGGAACCACAATGTGTTAGTCTAATACATCTAATTCGTATCATTTTAAAGCATTGCGTAATTGTCTGCATGTGAGCTTTATGTGGACAACAATATCAGCAATTGCCGTGTCACATATTGTTTTCTAATGATAATATTAAAATAGATCAACGCTGTGTTCAGATTTCTCAGAAAACTGATATGATCCTCTTACCGGAAATCACAAAATGTTTACTGTTTTCATTTACTTTAATGCATTTTACTTTGTCGCATTTTACTTTTATTGTCAAAAATTTACAAAATCCAAAAAGATTTTAGGTGTGTTTTAATCAAAATTTCAGAAAATCCAAAAGATTTGCATTTCTGTTTTATTTTTGATATCCGGGGATGCTTGATGGTCAATTTCTGAGATTTGATAACTCCATCTGGACTTTGTAACATTCAAAAGTGAAAATTTGAGTTTGGAAGTTTAACGGATTGAAAAATGTTGAACGGGATTCGAATTCGTGATTTGGCGAAATTTTCATATTTTTCCATTTCACATTCGCCCCTTAATTGGGTCGAATGTGGAAAAATCATCTCATTCGGCCGTTTTTGTTTTGGGCGAAGGTGGATATTTACACTTTCGAGTGAAAATTCCACTTCGGGTGTCAGGTTTCACCTTCGGGTCTTAAAAAGGGGCGAAGTGGCCTGTATCTACATTCGTGTCATTAAATTGGGGCGAATGTGGATTTAACCCACATTCGTCCACTTCAACCGGTCGAACGTGGAACCCTTTATATATGTCTCTTTCACTTCGAACCCTTCATTCACAAATTTTTTCAAAAATTGCATCATAACCAGACCTTGTTGCTCGTGCATTTTAAGTTTCCTTGATTTGTTCCCTGATCACTGCTCATCATTTTAACCCTAATTTTACAGGTATTGGACATGAAAACAGATCAGAATTGCTTGTTTAACGAACGGGACCTAGGGTTTCTGTTCTAATGATTTTGATGATTGTTGATGATTGTCTTTGATTGTCGATCATTTAACATAGGTTTTAGGGGGAGAATATGGATGGAATTAGGATAAAAACATGTTTAGATGATAGTCTTGATCGATTGAACACATAGAACCCTAATTCCACTTGAAAACCTATGTAAAATGATTAATTGATAAAATTGGAAATAGACGAATGTTATTCGGACATGTTAGTTCGTTTTAGGATCAAAATTGCAGGTTAAATCTAAAAATGGCAAAATTTTAAATTTTGGGGATAAATTTTTCACATTCGGGTGTTATAAAACGGCCGAAAGTGAAATGAGTTGGGCGAATGTATAATAAAACGGACGAATGTGACTTTTTATCAAGATCATATTCACTTTCGTCCATACAATTTCACATTCGACCAGTTATTCCCACATTCGGCCAGTTTCAAAATGGGCGAATGTGCAGATGTCTTTGACCAAAATTTTTATATTTTTGTCGTTTTTGTGTTTTTGACGCGTTTTATTGATTTTCATGTGCAGATGGCTGAACAACCAGAGAATATTGAAACTCCAGCAGTGAATGTTGAGACTCCAGCAGAGATCACAGTTCAAGATCCAGTCCCCGTAGCTGAAACATCTACTCCGAGCAGTTGGCCTTTTGAACGATCGCACAACTGTTGCGCGTATCTTGGAGACGTTGAGAAGAACACGGAGTTTACAGGGATTATTGATTTTCTGAAGAGGAGCAGGATTGTACATGCTCTAGCCACACCAACCATCATTTACAAAGACATAATAGAAGATTTTTACCAGAATGCAAAGTATGATTACTGGGAGAATCAGACGATCATCAAGAGCAAGATTCAGGAGATAGATATGTTCTTGACTGAAGCCGACATTCGGGAAGCTTTACAGATTAAGTTCGAAGATAGAGAAGATCCCAGGGAATTGTCGTGGACTGAACAGAAGGCGTGCTTCTTAAGGATGAAATACAAAGGTCCAATCACTGACGGATCGATGTATAAAGGGAAGCTGGGAGTGCAGTACAAGTACTTTGCACATGTTCTGATTCATGTCTTTGGATGTGTTAGTGGTGGTTATGACGTGATGAGAAGGAGTTTGAGTTCATTAATGGTTGCGTTAACACTAAACAAACCATTTAATGTTTCTGGGATGATCCTTGACCACATGCTGGAGATGCTGAAGGGTATAAAGTTTAAGAAGTTCATGTTGTATCCGAGGTTTCTAATGATGATCTTTGATCACAAGTATCCAATGTTGAAAAAGGATCCAACTATGATCCTAGGTCAAGATCACATGAATATTAGAACCTTGATGAGGATGAAAGGTTACAAAGGTGTAGCTGATAATGAGAAGCCACCTAACAGGAGATTGTTTGGAGCTTTGGCTCGTCCGGATTACACTGATCCTGGCAAGAACAAAGCAAGACATGATGAGAGTGACTAAGATAATGATGATCCCTTAGTGTATGCTGATTCAAGCACTAAGCGGAAGCGTCAAGTAGTCAATCCTGGAGCCAAAAGGAAGGGCAAGGGAAAGGCTATAGATCAGGGAAGCACAAGCAACAGGCTGCTAGAAAGAAATCGACGGCGAAGAAAGGATCGGTTTGGTGGATGAAGAGTCTGTAGATTCAGAGAGACTGAGGTTGATGAGCAGTGGATTCTGATGACGAGAACGTGAGGACCACCAAACGTAAGGCCATATGGTTGGTGAGTCTGAATCCTTGAATCAGTCGATAGAAGATGTCTGAGAGAGAGAAAGAAATCGGTTGAAGATGAAGGTTTAGGTGTTGACCTAGCTGAGTTGAGTGTTGGAGAAACTGTAGTTGTGAATTTGCCTAAGAAGACAAAGAAACAAAAAGACTATGCAAAGAAGTCAAGTGTGAAAGATCTGAGAGAGAAAGAATTGGCTCAGTTGTGAAAGGAAAGAGATTACCTGATGCTGGACACCATCCAAGTTATCTTCACCAGTTGCTAAGAAGCAGAAGAAAGGGAAGAGGCAGAGACTTTACCAAGTCGATCAGTTCAATATCGATATGGATAAAGTGCCGATTTGTTTAGAAAGCCTCAAAAGGAGAAAGTGTTGAAGTTGAGCCCTCCAGATCAAAGTCAAAGAAAATGATGTTGATGATGATGTTATGAAACAGGTTAATAAGAAGATGGAGGACATGATGAAGATGTTGGTTGCTCAACAAGCTGAGATTACAAAGTTCAAGCAGAATGAGGAGAAGATGCTCAGATTGTAGTTGCTTCGAAATCGAATCAGGATGAGATAAATGAAAAGATTCAGATGTTAGAAGCTAAGAATGAGAAGCTTGAAAGAAGATGTGATAGAAACAAGAACAAGATCAAACTGATTAAGCTGACAACAAAGAACTTAAGAAGGAAAACAAACGCTTTTAGGTTAGATTGATTGAGAGCTTTATAACAGAGCACCCCAGTTGAAAGAGGGTGAAGAAGATGAAGAGAAGATAATGAACAGAAAGTAGATTATGAGGAATCTGATTCTGAGAAAAGAAGATGATGATGATAATGATGATGATGGATCGGATAAAAGTGATGACAATGATGATGATGACAAACAATGATGATGATGATGATGCTGAAGGTACTAGAGAAAAGAAGGTGATGAGTTTAGCAGTGGAAGTGATCATGATGGAGGAGATGATATCTAAGTATAGTTATGAGAAGAGACACCTCACAGAAGAAGAAAGATACTGGAGAATCGAGTTCCAAGAAGAAGTGGGAATGTAGATTCTGGATGAAAGTATTTTCTGGAACGAAAAGGTGAGATCTCTGTCTGATGATGCTAAACAGATATACCAAGAATATGTTGTACAAGAGAGCTGGACCATTGAGTTCACAGGATGCTTCGCTGAAATATTCCCGACTGATGACATTGAGATATGAGCTTGAATAATGAAGATCCAGATCTTGAAGAAGGGGAACTATCTGCATCTGTGGCGAAAGAAATTTTAGATGGTCTCGCACAGAGGTAGAAAGAGACGTTTGAGGAGTTTATGATGGATGAATCGATCCTGATATTCCTGAAAAGGATATGTGGAAGTCATTCAGATGATGTGCATACTCCAGAAAACAATGAAGTTGAAGTAGAAGATATTACTCATGAGGAGTTTCCCCAGTATTTCATAAAAGAAGATGAGAATGAAGTATTTCCTGACTCACTGAGATACCAAATAAGTCAGCGAGAAAACAGAAAGCAAAGAAAAGAAGCGAAGAGTTTGTTGAGAAGGTGTTGGTAATGAAAGAAAGATTCTTCTAACAGTCTGATGAGTTGAAGAATTATCTAAAGAAGTTGAAGGAAATGGATGAGAACCGACCTAAACCTGAAGCTCAAGGTAATTTCTATCGATTTCATA